>NQMI01000156.1:0-102329 GCA_002270565.1 Stenocarpella maydis
GACGTAGTTCGGCTTGGCGAATTCCCTGTTGAGTTAATGGGTGGGATGCACAGAACATTCAACCTGGTCAAAGGGACAGGAGGTAGGGGTGGGAGAAGAGAGCTTGCTTCATACATTGCAGTCCGCCCAAACCACCAAAGTCTTTGCCGCCTCCGAACATGCTGAAGCTTGCTGTGGTGCTAGACTCGAGCTCAAGGTGCCCGGGACTCGGACCTGTCGCGCTGGCATGCCCGTAACTGATGACAACACGAGCACCCTTTTTGATGCTCGTGACCGAGGAGCCTACCTCAACAACGATGCCCATTGCTTCGTGGCCCATGGCCCATGGAACCTCGCTGCTGCCCAAGATCCCATGGTACATGTGGAGATCACTACCACAAATGGAAGCTGTGGTCACCCGGACAATAGCGTCCCGTGCGTCCAATATTCTGGGCTTGGGAACTTCTTTTGTGGCCACGTGGAAAGGCTTGCCTTCCCAGACAACCGTCTTCATTGTGTCGTGGCCCTGTGAATGGCGCGTGTTGGCCGGCATCATTAAGGTCGTGTAAGGGGCCCTAAAATCGAGGGTATAGCTATCACTATTGAAGTGGCTCAGACAATTTTCGTGAAATAGGAGGCAAGCGGTATGCTTTTCCCCGGGAATTCCGTCTATTTATGCAAACTGATTCCTGAAGTCACCACGCAGCTCAATGATCGATAATCCAAGAATTGCTAAATACGGATGATCTGGCGATGACATGATTCATTTCGAGGTTTTACCCAAGCTCGATAGCTCTTTCAGGTCGTAAATATTCATCCATTGAGGCTGGTGTCAAGGATTCACTCGTGCACCAATAAGTGCTAAGCTGACAACAGCTTCATGTTGTGAGCCCTCCTGCCTATGCTGAACACAGAATAGTACCAATGTGTCAGGTGTTGTGACTTCAATCCTACAGCATCGGGAGGAGCCTTATCCTACTTATATGCCTTCTACCCTATAGCCGTTGGAAATTTCTGGTGTTGTGGCTCCTTCCTCACCGTTATGTGAGATGGTGACCACTAACTACAAAAGTGTGCCCCTGCGCATATACCACGATCGTGAGCAGGCTGACACACTGCATTACCAGATCCCTCCAATCACGGTTACTCCATCTACGCAAGGCGGCCGTCAAGGTACCCACTCAGCGCTTACTGTATTACATCAGCTCGCCATCGATCAATATTGGCACAATAATAACAAGCCACTTCCCAACGGCGTCACACGTGGCGTCTGCTCCATTCACCGTTTCGGCATTTCTCTCCCCGTTCTAGCAACTTTGAATCTACTAAGCTACGCAGTCTTGTCAGGATTTGCACTCATAAGCTTCGTTAGGGTGAAGCGTGCAGAAGACAAGCCTTGAGACCTGGGCCGACAGAGACTACAAGCTTCGATTGTTTGTAGGACCACCGATGTAACTTTGCCTTTGGTAGACGGCGGCGGTTTCCAAACGGCACATTTAACACCTATTAAGAAAATATCGCTGCTTGCAAGTCTCCTAGCTTTTTGTACTTGAAGGGGGCGGGTATTACCCAGCATCAGTCTCTGCAAGGTGGTAATTATGTTCCTGAAGCTAAGACTGTGCAAAACGTTTCCTGCGCTATTCGCTCGTCATGCCGGATCATTGTTGCGCCAGAGGCTGGCTCAGCCCCTAACATCCTCCTTTTCCCCGTTGAACCTTGCAAGTCGGGAATCTACATCTATTTTGGACTTCGATTTAAGAGAATGAATATGAACCAAACCAGGAACTGCTGATGATATATTGAAATTAGGGAACCTCCGTGACATCTGGGTTGCCCGATGATAAAAGATAACCTAGTTAAATCCAGTGTGACGTGATGATTCGCAAGGATTGTAAGTACATATATATGCTACTAGCTGTGAAATAAGAAATATAGGAAGCTAGAGGACTCTGTCACTGTCATTTCGGCTTCTTAGCTTTCGCTGTGGAGCCCAATTTCTCTGGTCCAGCACTGTTCTACCTACCTCTAAAACTAAAACATTAGCCAACTCTTATCTCTCTTCGCACATAGGCGCTTCATAGCTCTTTCTTAGTTGATATGAGCTGTGAAGCACGACTAACAAGGTCCCTAGTCAGGCTCTAAACTCTGTTTTCAATCATGACTGCGTTGCACGCCCGGGGATTCGTCAATATATTGAGCCGCTGCCACGACATCGGGAGGAACACCAGGAGTCGCCGTGTACAGGGCCCCAACTTGCTTCTGCACTTGTATTCAATGTCCTGAGCTTTTCGCAATTTGAGAAAGGGGCAATCGCTACTGGGCTCGGTACTTAAGTAAATATGCAGGAGGAATGTCCCACCAATCCATGGCTATCCAGGTTGCTACTTAATTGATGCCGGCAGGACGACAATATGGGGTTGTCCGTGTTGAAATTTAGCTGTAACCCTACTCACTTTGACAACTAGACTAGCTTGGTGCCTGCCAATCATCCGTTACAGTGCGTCTAAACAGTCTAAACACTGTATTCCACGTAATTAGGTTCCTTTGAAGTTACGGACTCGGTCTGAGCACCGGCCACTGGGAGGAAGCGATATTGTCGAAGCTGTGGGTTCATATAAGGTAACCGTCTACATTCGAATGTACGCGTCGCAAAGATGACGGCGACCACGGGGGGCTTGTTAGGCCGAGGCGCGGTCGCTTGGTAATCCAGGGCCCAAATTGAGGCCTGAACGGCTTATTGTTTCAGGCCTAGTCCGAGCCTACAACGCAGACCTCGATCCTTTTTTTCAGATGCGTCATGCATCGGACTGCCTGAATCCACGAGGCACTTGGGCAATAATCCACAGCCCCGAATAGTCACCAACCCACCACAAGCTTTCAACACTTTAAATATTTGCAGGCACCGGCTGCGTTGTCGTTCAATATCAGCCTCTTAGGTTTTTTTTGACACAAGTCACCGCCATGTCAGCACACCTAGAGAAAGACGCTCGCTGGGAATGCAGCTTTTTTTGGGGCTTCCTCCACCGGCAGTTCTTGTACCGCCCCAAACCCATCACAGCAGACCTATCCGGTCAAACAGCAATCATCACCGGGGCGAATATAGGCCTCGGCTTCGAGACAGGACGCCAGCTTCTAGGCCTTGGGCTCTCGCGCCTCGTCCTCGCCGTGCGGTCCCAGGCCAAGGGCGACGCAGCGGCCGCAACGCTGCGCAAGGAGCACCCTTCCGCCAAGATCGAGGTCTGGCTGCTTGACATGAGCTCCTACGCCTCGATCCAAACATTCGTCAACCGGTGCGCGGGAGAAGAGCTGGGGCGGCTGGACATAGCGATCCTGAATGCAGGCGTGAGCACGCAAAGCTTCATCAAGAACGAGCAAACGGGATATGAGACGACTTTCCAGATCAACTATCTGTCGACGGCACTGCTATCCGTCTTATTACTACCCGTCCTGCGGGGAAAGCGAGCACCAGGGAAGCCGGCAAGGCTCAGCGTCATCGGTTCCGACACGCAGTACATGACGAGCCTCGATCCCGCAGGCGGGCCGGTTCTGCCACGGCTCGCGACCCCTCAAAAGTTCGATGCCATGAACCAGTATTCCAAGTCAAAGCTCCTCCTCACGGGGTTCATTGCGAGGCTGGCCGAAAATGTCAACCCGGACGAGGTGATTGTGAACACGGTGAATCCGGGCTTGACGTCCAGTACCGATTTGGCAAAGGACACGCCGGTGCCGCTTACCTTCCGGATCTTGATGCAGCTCGTGGGGCGGAGCCTGGAATGGGGCGCCAATACCTACGTCGATGGTGTGGTGGTGCAGGGTCGGGAGAGCCATGGGTCTTTTGTGAGCGATTGGACCATTAAGCCGTTCCCTCCGATATTCTACACGGCAGATGGTCTTGAGTTGAGCAATCGACTCTGGGAGGAGACTATGGAGGAGCTCAACTCCGCAGGAGTCTCCGGTATCGTGTCAGAGATGGCACAGTCAATATCGCTTGACCGAAGAACCCTCACTGTTTCCTCCTGTAAAATAGGCTAGGGAGCGATACGACCCCAGATATGGACCTGTCACCATTTCGAGCGTAGCGTATCGAATAGAGCAACTTGACTAGTTCTTCTAGCACTACTGCTACTGGAGCGAGAGGTGCTCGTTTATATACCTAAGGAGCGTAAGAAATAGCTGGGCCCAGCGGAGCCGCTGATTCGTGACAGGACCTGTGGGTGCTGCAGACATACCGAACGTTTGTCATTATTCATATTGACCGCAGCAATTGTTGGTGTCACATCATGGATCGAGAACGCACTGAGAAGTTATCAACGAAACTTGTGGGAGCAAAGATTCATTATGAAGCGCAACAACAAACTTTTCATTTTTTTTTTCCCCCTTGCTTGCGGAAAGCCCGGCACGTTGTACCTGCCTAGAGTACACCTCCACAGGGGTAACAAACGTTGTTTGCCCACGTACCGTTACATCGCCCCCAATTATACTTCCACATACTAACTTTGTCACTTTTTCTAGCAGATTCCACCCAAAGGTATACCCTCCCCCAGTATATGACCCACGACAATGATGGGTCCTCTGAAGGCATTCAGACCTCGTTGTTGTTGCTAGAAGCCTTCAGAATTGGCTGACTAAGCATGGATCTCTCTCGGTTGCTCTGCATGCCACGCACGCCACGCTGCGTTCGGCTCTTCGAACGCTCCTTAACTGCAAGCCCTTTGACCCTCAGACTGCTCCGCCAGACTGCCCAAACGCACCAAAAGAAGCCCCGAGCAAGAGAACTCACGAGGGATGAGAGGCTGAGGGCCCGGACCCTCATTAAAGACGCCCAATGGACCCATGAAGCCGTCGCCAAGCGGATCCAGGCAACCATTCGCTAGGTTGAATGGGCAGTCATGATGCCGCTCACACTACAGAAGAGCAAGACTGGCAGGAAGCCCTTGTTTGATACACTGAAGCGAGTGGAAATACAGCGTTGGTTCCTCTTAAACCCTGCTTATCGCTATATGGCCTGGTTAGACCTCAAGTTCTTCCTGCCGCCAGAGCTCCAAGCTGGTGACTATGCCATCGCTAGTGCCCTTCGCGCTATGGGCTATTCCTGCCGTATCCGATGTTGCTGAATCCGCCGCATCGCTGCTAATAGGCGTGCCCGCGTGCGATGGTGCCAAGAGATAAAGCAAAGGTTCCCCCATCCTAAGGATTGGGAATGGATAATCTTCTCTGATGAAACGTGGGTAGTTAATGACCCAATGTGGAAGAAATGGGTTATAATCTACAATATGGAAGATCCTGATGACTTCGCGCTTTTCTGCCGCAAGCCCAAGGGCTGGATGTTTTGGGGCTGCTTTGCTGGCGGCAAACGAGGACCCGGGTACTTCTGGGAGAAGGGGTATGGAGGTATCAACCAGTATAAATACTGCGACTAGATACTCCCAATCGTACGATACTTTCGTACCCACGACCTCGGTTCCTGAGGGGTCTTCCAGCAGGACAACGCTCCTTCCCATCGTGCCAAGGGGACCAAGCAGATGCTTCGGATGATGGGCATTCTAGTGCTTCAGTGGCCAGCAAATTCCCCTGACCTAAACCCTATAGAAAACGTATGGTTTGTTATGAAGCATTGGATCGAGTGTTATTACGATATTTAGTCCCTCTCTCTGGAGGAGCTGCGTGAAGCTATTTAGGCCGCTTGGGAGTCGATTGATAGTGCCTTCCTACTACGTTTGGCTCATGGAATGCTGGAACGCCTTCAGAAGTGTATTGAAGCGGGTGGCGAGAGTATCAACTTCTAATTTGGGTCAGTGTGCAGACCCCCTGTTGTTGATGATATCTGTAGGTACTCTGAATTGTGAGAAGATGGCTAATAAAACGAGGTCACTCGCGTTGCGTGGGTCAAAATAGGGGCGATGTGACGGTACATGAAGAAACAACGTTTGTTACCCCTGTGGAGGTGTATATACCGAGTAATGCTACCAGGTTTAGGCGGCTAAGAATAGGACGGGGCTAAGCAAATAAATGCCAAGCAAGGGTCCTTGGACCGAGTCACTCTATTTGAATAGTGACATGCTGTTTAGGGGCAATAGAATTTCGGTAACTCCCGACACAAATTTTATATAAAGGAACCTGTAAGACGATACATGTCGATTGATGTAATATCCCACCACATCAGCAGCTCTTATCATTCCAATTGTCGCCAGCTCCGATCGCATACTTTCTTTAAATTCCGATCCGTCGTATACTCTCTTTTAACTCCCATCCGTAGCATACTTTCCCTACAATTCCACATCTGTTCTCATCAACTTCTTGACAAATATTACAGCTACTCCCAGACTTCATCATGATCGCCACGACCTTGTTCCTTGCCGCGGCTCAATTGGCCGCTGCAATCAACTTTGCGGATTATGACCCGCAACCTGGCCTTCCGGCCGAGGTGAAACCATTCCTCGAGGCGTGAGTTTTCCTGTTTTCTAATTTGCACCGTAATCGGGTCCAGGCATTTACTGACTTGCGACAACAGCCTCGTCAATGCAGCTGAGAATCGTAGCGTAACCACTGGATATACAGACTACTTTCCCGCCGATGGTAGGCAGACGACCGAGGACATCGATTGTGTCGGGGCCGAGGCAATACAGAAGTGCAAAATGTCCTTCCTTGCCAATGGCAGGGAGCTTGTGGTAGGTGTCCATCCCAATGACTACCTAGGTATATTCTGTGCTGGAACGTCAGGGAGCTGATTGCCCATTATTATCCAGCACTTTCCCAACAAGACATTTATCGCCTCGAACGACGACACTGCTACGACTTACGAGTCCTGGGGTCGCATAGAAATGACCTACCCAGCACCTATCAGCAATTGCTCCCAACAGTAGTAAGCTGTGCCCGA
The DNA here is from genome assembly GCA_002270565.1 of Stenocarpella maydis. Classification (NCBI taxonomy): domain Eukaryota; kingdom Fungi; phylum Ascomycota; class Sordariomycetes; order Diaporthales; family Diaporthaceae; genus Stenocarpella; species Stenocarpella maydis. The sequence goes on from NQMI01000156.1 coordinate 6,857, forward strand.
GCCCTCAGTCACGAATTCATTTCTAACCCTGGCATCTATAGTTATCAAACTCAGTACACAGTCTTGAAGACGAACAAGACCGTAGATGCTCTCCCGAACCTCACGCCTGAGCCCCAACAACAAGTGACCTCGTACCACGACCTGGTAATCACACCATTTGCGACGATCACAGATATCCCATGCGACAGCAAGAAAACGGCCAAGAGAGGCGTTCAATTCATGGCATAGATTGTTTTTTTTTGGGGGGGGGAGGGTGTTTGTTTAAATGATGATACCTATAGATCAGTGAAGAACAAACAATGCTATTTTCAGCCTCGGTCCTGGACTTCTCGAATCTTCTCCCACTAATCCTTTACTCGTACTTGACATGGGATTCAAAGGTCACAATCTCAACTCGTCGACTTGATTACGTCTTCTAAATAATTCATCATAACTAAATGTGTCCCCACTTCTCTTACTGATGCCATCATTTATCACGAAACTACGCGCTGTGTGTCATCGAACGTGGAAGCCACAGGGACCCTGGCGGGCAGCACAATCGTCCAAAACCAATAGACAGGGCAGGAGGCGCCCACTCGTGGCAAAATACATAGGTAAACCAGCACTGTTCTTGTGGTGAGACACAAATGCACAGCCACGAGGGGTAATAGCCACGAGGGGTAATAGCCAACGAGGAGCTGTATGCTGACCGGCAATGTCCGAGCGGCTCTTCAGCTCCTGAGATAAAATTAGATAGTGGTATGAGCTTGGGCTTTAGTTGCTTGAGACACTGATTGTCGGTGAGATGGTCTCGGACAGGAAAGTCAGCCTCAGTCTCGGATGTGCATTCCTTTGTAAAGTTCAGCCGCACTTAGGAGCTATGTCCAAGAGGTGAGATGTTAGTGCGACAGATTTCATAAATGCCAGGCTTGATCTCTGTGTTTCCCTGTCAACAAAATCACCGAGCACACTTGTCGGAACAGAGATCTTCCGTTCACGTCTGCGATAATATCAACCATGGCTCCGGTCATATCGACACCAACTCCTATCACTGGTATCAAGACTGCTGGTGGTACGCCTGCCCAGCGTCTCCCAATTGACGTGTTTCGAACGCAGCATGAATTCGCCTTCGCACTCTACGTACAGGCACTTGCGGCTTGGCAGAGGAATGGCAACGAGAAGTTTGACCAGGACAATGCCAACGGAACCAGCTACTTCCAGGTCACAGGCAAGTTTAATACTGCCATGGCTGCCAACCTTAATCTAGAGTGGCACTGAGAAGGGTATATCCAGGCGTCCATGGTGTACCATATGTCCCATGGCAGAAGGACCCCACTGCGGGCTCAGTCACCACCGTCGGATACTGCACGCATCGCAGTGTTCTCTTCATTCCGTGGCATCGACCGTACCTTATGCTCTACGAGGTACATAATTTCCCGTGCTCATCATGAACCGGGCTGATGTGCACAGCAAATCGTATTCGCCTACGCTCAGGAGATCGCCGCAAGGGCTACTGGCTCCGCTGCCGAGGCGTACAAAACAGCACTCCAGGATGTCCGTTTACCGTAAGTTTCTGTTGCCAAGATGTCAAATTCCTGTCTATCTTCTTTATTATCTGACTTTTTCGGATGCAGGTATTGGGACTGGGCATCGGATCCTCACCTCCCAGCCGTGATTATGAGCCGAGATATCACACTTACTGTCCCAGGCAAGACGCCGGGGATGAAGGAATCCCTGCACCTGCAACACAACCCTCTTTATTCATACCAATTCACGTCTAATTGGGCTAGTAGCCTCATCCAACGGGAGATGCAATGGCCTTCAACTTCGGCGTGGACAGAATCAAAGCGGTGTCCGGATGCCAATGGAAACAGCCACCCGGAAATCGCCAACGCTCAAATAACCAAGGTGGCCAAGTCCTTCAAGGCTTCCACCTTCGATGCTCTCACACATGTAACCAACTTCGACCAGTTCACCACGCAGGCCTGGCGTCCCAAGCAGCCAGTCAAGGCGTACAGCTCGGTAGAGGGCATGCATAACACAATCCATGACTACACTGGCACCAACGACTCAGTCAACCGGAACAAGCAGTACGGCAACATGTCAGATGTCCAGGCTAGCTCGTTCGACCCGATCTTCTGGCTCCACCACGCCAACTGCGACCGCCTCACGGCCATCTGGCAGGCCATGAATCCCAACTGCACCATCGACGAGTTCCCCTTGTTGACAGACCGGTTCGTGAAGCGGTCCGGCGCAGTGGAGGGCGGGACGTCGAACCTTGAGCCGTGGCACAAGAGCTCGGCTCACTCCATGACTGACTACTACGTCGCCAACGACACCAAGGAGCTCATCAGCACGTTCGACGGCGGGTACTACTACCCGGAGACGCCCCTGGACCTGCTCAACAAGCCGGACCAGATGAAGACCTATGTCACCCAGCAGGTTTACAAGCTCTACGCGCCTACCTCCCTCCGCCCCCCGGCCCAGAAGCTTGCAACCAACGGCCCAGCCGGCGGCAAGTCCACCAACGTGGCGGCCGAGGACGTGAAACCCAGCGGCGGACTCCCGTCTATCAACATCCGCCACCATGCGGAGCCAGCTCCGGCACACAATATCACAAGTGCCCAGCAGGGCGGAGCCGCGGCGGCCCGAGACGCCAGCCACAACACCTACCACTGGCAGGTCTTCCTGCGGGTGAAGAACTTCGCGCTGACAGGAACATGGGGGATTCACATCTTCCTGGGCGAGCTCCCGGCCTCGACGGCCGAGTGGCTCCTCTCGGATGCCCGCGTCGGGACCGTGACGATGCTGTCGAACCAGTCGAGGCAGAACTGCCCCAACTGCGTGGCCCAGGCCCATGACAGCATCCTCGTCACGGGATCGGTGCCGCTGAACGAGGCGCTGGAGGAGCGTGGTGTGGGCGTCGGGGACACCGCGGCCGTGGTGGCGTACCTGAAGGATAACCTCTCTTGGAGGGTTGTCAAGGCAAGTCCTGATGAAACGTGATGGAGGAGGCGCGTATGCTAATCTCGTCGAACAGGACACGCAGGATGTACCCATCACGGATGACTTTGCTCTCACCGTTGGCGTATCCGCACAGTCCGTATCCGTCTCTGGATCGAATACTGACTTGCCTACTTGGGGCCACTCCCAGGTGTTCCCAGAAGCCACTGCTGGGAAGGTTGGAGGCCTCAGCGTGCAGAACCGGGTCGAGTTGGGTCTGTAAGTGTTGGTAGACGGCTTTTTTGAATACTTTTTCCCCTTCTTTTTACTCGTGAGTACATGATGGTCGAATTTGCGTCAATATTAAGGGGTGATACGGAATGTTTGGGGAACACTTTCCTTCATCCGTGATGGAGTCCAGTCATGCCATACCTCGCTAGCAGGTCACTCAGATTTCGTAAAAGTTGAACAAAGACACTCGCTCATGTACCCCATGCTTGCGGCCACGAAATGTTGTGGAATGTACCGACCAGTGAAACATTTCATGCGTCATTGTTGTGTGAGTGTAATGTGACAGATCAAGTCTCCGTTTCGGCCCTCATTAAATGGCTCAACGCATAAACACAGGCTTTGCGAAATTGCGATGCAAATTCACTGATGGCGCCAAACACCAATGGTCAGGGTATTCACTGTATGTTCAGGATTGCTCTGTGGATTTGGCCTTGAATCAAGCTTCATCGTGCCAGCTCGTATCCAAAAACGCTTCTCTGTTCCCTCCTGCATTTTAAACCTCGCTTCTCCATCTTGCCATATCTTGGCATTCCCTTTAGATCAAAGGAATATCTGACACATCTCTTTCTATTAGAGTCAACGGCAAGCCGGTCTCCGAATCTGGCGTCAGCGGACATGACCAATACGCGGTGTTTGGATGGATGAGTGCCGAAATCTGAACAAGCTGACCACCGATGGAAATATCACCTTCAATTTGGTCACATTTTGAGATGGCTGCTCTAGAATGTGATCAGAGGATGATAGACGTGTCATATGGACGGAATTCGGTCTTTGATCAAGTGTGGGTGGGTTGACACTTTTCCTCGGTACTTTTCACTAAACAGGGCGATGGAATTGGTAGTATAGAAATGTCCACATCCTCCTTTTATTCGTACAATAGAAAAATGGTTTCAGGCAAGTAAGCGCCTCTGAACTAGGATACAGTTTAGCGACTTATAGGAGGCCTCGATTGTCAACTGCAGATATCACACACATGAGCAAGGCTTGGTGGCGAATATCAAGCCCCGAGTCCAGCTGAGCATCTCGGCCAAGGATGAAACAGACTCGCGCATTACGCGGCCCTGGTTCCAAGAGGATGTTCTCCATGGGCCCTGTGTAAGCCCTGTGAATACGAGCTGCACGAGACACCGGTGAAGAGTAGTGAAGCATCCAGAACGCGTCAGGACCGAGTGGGAGAAGCCATCATTCCAACTCTCAAACCCTGAATCGCCAGCGGCTGGATCTAACTCGCAACCGGTCAGGAAGATCGAGTAGGAGATGGTGGGGAGCTTCTGGAAGGGTTCCTGACATCGATGACGAATTGAATCCGCCCGCGGCTTCCAAAGGGCACCTGATGGATGTCGAAACCTTGAGCACGCAGCATACCCGGCGTTCACTATATTCCATTGCTGAAACCACAGAGTCTACAGAAACAGGGCTACGTACACCACCACCCTAAGTCACCCGAGTTGTGGTTCCAATGGCCAGCCAAGTTCGACACTGGCGCCCCCGACCAGTGCGTCAGCCGGAAGACGTACCAAAACGCCAGCACCCACAACGCCAGCCCACATGACGGCGCCACGCGCCCCAATGCGGACTAGCGGCCGTTCCGGCCCAGGATCCAATCAAAAGCAAAGTGACAAGGAAAAGGAGAAGCAAACAAGCTACACCCGTCTCGGAGACTAGCGGCTCGCAGGTTAAGGCAGGGCGGCAGGCTGTGCGTCTCCCGCCTGCCCGCCCGCCCCGGAGGACTGGGATCGTTGCCCTAGACCTCGTTGCTAGTGTCGACGCTCGCCCTGCGGAGATGGCTGGCAAGTTAGTATCAACAAGAGGCTGGCAGCTGGGTCTTGAAACCAAGGCCAGCTTAGCAGTTCTTGGGGTCATTCCGCGAGAGTCTATGATGAAACAATGATGTGACGCCCCGTTCGGCCCAGAGTCCATGATCATTGGAAAGGAAAAAAGGAAGGTTTAGTTGGCTCGTGAGGCCCGAACAGGCCCATTCCAAGGAAGCGGGCGTGATGTGGAAAGTGATAGGAAAGCCCGCGGCTGGATGACTTCAACGGATTAGGTTCAGCGGGACCGCGGCCAGCCCGATGCTCCTGCAGAAGGGCTGAGGGCTCTAGACTAGTCCCGTGCTTCGCTGGCGAGACAGGTCCGGGTGATCTGGTATGTGGACACTTGGAGGGCGGGATAGCCTGGCCACATCCTTCCGCCTGCGGAACGCGGCGGCGCGATCGCGACGAGAAGCTTAACTATTATGGTGGTGGTGGTGGTTCACAGCTGCAAGGGTTTTGTTCATTGGGCAGGGCTATCTCGAACAAAAAAACAAACTAACTTACATGCCAGCCTCTCGAGACCAAGGCTACCGAGGATATCCCGGGTTGTGGCCCGGCTGGCGATAGATTGCGCTCTGAGTCGCGGTGGTTCGGATCACGAGAGGATTCGCCAGGGTTTGGCGAGGGTGAGCCAGCCGCCCAAGGGAGACAAAAAGGAGAGGAAGGAAAAAGGCGAAGTGCGCGCGCGGCGGCTAAGCTTCGTTGTGCCGCGCTCCGTATAACTAATGTCTCCCCTTTTTGTCTCAATTCCCAATCGTCTCTTGCCGAGACAGCATAGGCGGGACGTTTCGAAGTGCGCGCGGTCTTATCCAGATGCGGCACCAAAACGAGCTCCAATTGGGTGTAACCAGAGCTACTATTGTGTTGATATCAACAAGGAATAACTGCATTTCAGACAACCGCACGGTTTATACCGCCTTCGCGGAACAACCCCAGACATGGAAGAAAGACAGCGCCGCAAGTGTATTTACACCAGGCGTGCGTAAATTCCGGGGAAAGGATATTGGCGCAAAATTCCAGGCAAGGCTGAACGAAAAGTGACAGGATCCACTGCGAACCCCTGGTGCTAAACTAGGCAGCCAACTGGGGGCGAGCCAGAAGGTGCCATAAAAACAGGATTTCTCTTCCCCGCCCGCGAGGTGCCCAATGACTGGGCAGAACCCACAGCTGGTCGCCGTCTTGACAAATTACCTGTCTGGCCAGAGTGGCGAGGTCCGGGCAGATCAAGGAGTCGCCCGGGCAGCCTTTTCGAGGAACGCGGGCAGCCCAGCGCACGAATGGCGTTGCGCAGAGAGAAGATTACGAAGAGTGCCGCGGGGGTGCGACCCCGTGGTCACTTCTGGTCGGCATGGGACGTCGTGTGGTGGTGTGGAGCCACGAGGCAAACGTATGTACGTATCGAAGGCTGAGAGGTGCTGGTGGGTCGGATGAGGGTGTGCAGGGCAAGCTGAGGTTTGCCTGGGTACATAAGTAACTAGGTAGATGTGTACAAGCAAGTACCCGCGAGGCGCGCCAAATGTGGAGTGACAACACAACCATAAGCAGTGTAGTATCTAGGAATAACGAGAGTGGACTTGCCCCAGTATCTTCTATGGGGTTTGGCCTTATTAGCGCCCGATGAGGCCGGCGCAGACGTTCCCATAAAAGACCCTAGGAAGATCCCGATCGGATAACGGGACGGGGGGGGAGGGGGGGCTGGCTGTGTCTGCACACGCGTATGTATGCGTCTTGGTGCATATGCCTGGGTAAGGGGAGTCACGGATTCAAAAAACCACCGGTTTCTAAGAATAATGCATCCCGGCTGGGCTGCATAGCTACCCAGACCGGTTGTCGGGTGGCCGCGCCGCCAGCCACCCACTCCTGAACAGGGCGCAACGACGGGTGGCGAACCCTGCTCTAATTCTTCCGCTCCGGGGGGAGGAATATACAAGGCCAAGAAATAAGCAAGGTTTGTGTCAAATCCCGTGCTACGCGGCGCAAGAGCCTTGGGTCGTGTTGTCTTTCATATACGAAGGGGAGGGGGTGCGCCCGTTGAGCCTGGGTCGGGTGAGTCAAAAGGCGCTGTATCACCGCGGGAGGTGCCTGCTCGCGTCTGGGTGGGGCTCCTTGGTTTGCCCTTGGGATTCAGGCAATGTACTGTACTCAGCAGGGAAGAATACAGGCATGGCCTTCGGAGGCAGCTCGCGAGCCCCCCGTCCGTGGAGATGCACAGTTAGAATGCACGGAGGTGGTCATGAGACGTGGGAAACATCACACTCACGAGTGCGGTACCGGGAAGAGCTAGTCAGGAGGTCGCTCATCGCATAGTCATGCAACGTACAGTAATAACACCTGAGCGCTATTCGCTTACCCGCATTTGCATGGGTGGTTAAAGCGCGCGCCTTCTGGGGTTAGCAGAGCTTGTAGATTGCATCCATTAATTCGTCGGGTCAGAAGAAGCGACATGACTAGAAGCAGGAAGCAGTGTTAACAGGAAGGCTTCTTAGCCGAACATGACAGAGGAAAGAGAAAAAATACAATTAGACAACCCGCGGCTTGCCCATGCTCACCAGTCACTAAACCTCTTTGCGCAGTTACTAGTTGTTAAGAGCCGGGAATAAAAATGAAACAAGAGAAATTTTGATATAGAGAACTCATGACCTACAATTAAGAGGCGGGCGCAAAACGCGCCTCCACCTCCGAAACTAAGAGGAACCGTCCCCGCCGACGTCAAACCAGGATCTCCGAGCCACCCGGGACGCGCTGAAGCCGAGGGCGCGGCGTCCTCGTCTAAAAAAATTTGATAACTATCTTCCGAGACAGCGAGCAGCATCATGCCAATCAAATCCCCACAAGACAAGGACCGGTGGGCGATCACGGCCAAGATATCCGGGGAAAGGCGCGAAGGCGCAATAAAAGGTAAAGAAAACCGTGCCTGTGGCTTTTTCTTGGGCGATTTATAAAATGGGGTGGGGGAGGGGGTTCTAGATGGTGTGAAGGAGGCAAAAAACCTCTCCCACAACAGCTAATACATAACCCACGGTACACTGTTTCAAAGCCACTAGAAACCTCTACGTTTCCCTTCGGACCCGAGAAGGTTAAGCCATATCGATCATCTTCTTCCGCTCCGGAGGCTCTTTGAGGACCTTTAGTGCTTAAGAATGTATGTGTGTGTGTGTGTGTGTGTGGGACTAGGTACCTAGGGCGGTTGGCCTCTTTTCTGTTATTGGGGGAAAAGGGAGGGGGGACTGTGAAAGACTAGAGGACGAGAGGAGACTAGACTATTCTAAGGAAATAAACTTAGTAGACTCTTGGAACAATTTTGGTGTGGTGTGTGGGTACGAGTGCCGGGGTTGAGGGAATGACTAAGTGACTCAGGTCATGAGGCTGCGCGGAATGCACGTTGACGTATACCACATGAGAAACGGCTGTGCTACCCACCCACACCTGCACAAGAGACACAGAGCTAGGTCCGAGGCGGAGAGCATCGCGGCCTATATCTGGACATATATGTATTCTACCGGTGGCACACACACCGCAATCTACACTGTGCTGTACTACGCGTTTTCTAATATCTGCACATGGGAGGTCGGCATGGTGGCTTTGTCGGGAGGAGAGCGGCAGGATACCGATTCGTCAGACATCCTGTTTCTGATATGTGTAAACATGCGGCCCTAAACGAGAAAGCAGTGGGTGTGGGGGGGGGGGGGTGCAAGACGAGACAAGAAGACGCGAGATAAACAGGGAAACAGGGAAGAAACAAGGCAAGGAAGGCGGGTGGCCGGGACTGGGTTAGGCGACTGCAAGTCTGGCAGATCAGGACGCATGTCAAGCATGGCCCTCTACCCTGCCCCTACTGCCCCCCATGCACGATAGAGTGGGTGGTAGGTGTGGCTCGTACGCGGATATCACGTTGTCTCGACGGGGGTGTTGGAAGGGTGTGGTAGGTTGCTTGTGGAGGTTAGAGAGAAAAAAAAAGGGGGGGGAGAAGGGTGATGGTGCAGGAGTAAACTAGGCGAGATAAAACGGGCGAAGCGAAGCGATTTGTCCACACACACTCGAGCAGCGGATGCATAAAGGGACCACCTGCTTGCACGCCGGCCCTTCTCTCCTTTTCCCGCCTCGCTTGGTGGCTGGGTCGCTACAGGCATACAGATAGAGCGGGCCGCGGGAGTATGTCTCTAATGATGATATATGAAAGCGTGATCAGCCAGCCTACCAAGGCCGTAAAGCGCAGCGAGAATGCGTGTGGTCAGCCACGCCACGGCCCAGTCACGAAACCTAATCGGTTACTCATTGGAGCAGGACCCCGGACTGAAGGGCTGGACTGAAGGGTTGGACGACGTGACCATGGCAGCTCAGGGTCGGCGTAGCGTATAGATGATAGAGTGGTAATGGGCGAATCAGGCATGCAGGAAGGGGAGGGGGGCGCCCCCGGTGCCGCGAAGTGCTGCGAACTCCTGCATGCGACGGAGGGTGAGGAGGGTGGGATGGGGGAGGGGAGGGGCAACATGCTCATTACGAGGGAACTGATAGGTCCTGGGTGGCAATCTGCACTTCTGCAGGTGGTCTATGAAGGCGGTGATTATCTATTTCCGCGCCGTGGATGGGATGGGCCGAGATATGCCTGGCAATATATCATGCATACCTGCATTCGTTCCATCAGGCCACGCCGGTGGAGTTACCCGACGGTAGATCTGGAAACGAGATGGACAGTTGCCGTGATGGCCGCCAGGAGATAAAGTGCATGTGAGTGGCGGATAGTGGCGATGCCTGGGTTTCGACGCGATATCAGTATGTGACCGGCGGGCGCAAGACGTGGGCCCGTGTATTTGAGGGGATGGGTAAATAAGTGGTGGGCCAAAGTAGTGATGGCAAAGGGGTAAAAGGCCGGAGGGTGGGCGGTGTGGTCTGGTAACCTTTGGTGGTGCTGGTTGAGGCCCTGCTGGGGGAGGTGGTGGTGGTGGTGGTGACAGTAGTACATGTGTGTACTTGGTAGTGCAGATGCTCTCAACACCTAATCAAAACACACGAGAGTACGGAGCAGAGTCGAGGTCCAAGAGTGCAGTCAAATTTGAAGGTGGTCAATGCGTTTCTGGGGGAAGCACGGGCGAGTGTGAGTGGGCGACGAGGACGGAAGATCACCGACGGGCGCGGCGGACAAGGGGAGGGGTTGGCGGCTAAGTTGTGTTCGGCGCACGATATATACCGCGATATATACATATGTGCACTATCACGGGGGGTGTGGGGGTTCCTAGAGGCCGTCCATGCAAGCCTGTCCTGCCCGCCCGAGTCAGGCAGCACGACGAGGGAGACAGATGCAAAAGGGGCATCGCATGGGGCGTATGTGGGAGCAGAGTGTGCTAGGTTTGTCTAGGGTGGTGTCTCTTGGGCCTCCGGGTGTGTACTCCGTCTCGGAGGTGCATCAGCTTGCATGAGGGACTTGCGTGGAGGCTGACAGGCCGATCCCGAGCGTTCCAGAGCCCCGAGCCCAGAGACTCAGAGACCAGCTGCTTGCCCGCCCGCCTGCTTGATGACTGCTTCCAGCTGGCCATGTCGAGCCACTGCTGACGATCCTTGCTGAGCTCAGCCTCGGGCAGCAGCAGTGGCGTGGACGCGAGGTTAAGCCCGTGATATACCCATGTGGTCGTGATTGTACTACCAGGAAGGGGAGGGGGAGGAGGAGGAGGAGGAGGAGGAGGGAGGAACCTGGTGTAAAGTTGGGATCTGGGGAAACGAGATTCCAGACCCATGGGAGAGCCGATGCATGCATGCATGCATAACAGTGCCGAACCGCAGTCCAACGGCGGTCTGTGTCCAAACGGTTCGGAGCAGTTGGAAAAAGAAAAAGCAAATTGAGTTTCGAGCCCAATGTCGGGCCCCAAGGCACGACTCGCCACCCTCCCATCTATCCCCGGCTGGCAAGCCTTGTGATATCGTCAACGATGATGGATGCTCGACACATGTGCGCCGTCGGATTCACTCCGGCGGGCCTGAGTGGATGAGGCCAAGAGCCGGGCAAACTTGGATTTGATGATGAGCCCATGGTTCAAAGGGAGGGCACAACGTCTCATCGACTCCGGGGTGGTGGGTGGGCCTCGGCATTCCCCTTTCGGGGGGGCGACGATATGGACTGACGGCGTGCACCTCTCTGGCCGTCCCATGCTGGAATGCAACCCTGCGAGGGCGAGAGAAGCACGGGAGCTGCATGAAGCAGACGTGATTGCCGATTAATTAGTCTCCGCACCACCCATGCCATGCGCGATGCGTCAAGCACCAACCGCAGCAATAGGAGCACAGCAGGCCCTTTTCCTGGGACCCCTCGTCCCGTCCGAAAGGGTCTGTGAGGATTTGTGCTTGTCGTTCGGACACGAGGACCGCCTGGTCAAGGGCCGTGACGAGCTCTCTCTTGGGCAGGAAATGTGTTGCGGGAACACGGCACTGACATAGCTGCTCTTGCACGATAGGCAAGGAACAAGCGTCGAGAAGGTTCATGCCTTGCCGCCTCCAAGTAGTCAGACGGATATTTCTCGGAGGCGCGCAGGCCGCGATTTAAAAAGAGAGAGGACCCGTGACATCGCCCTACCCTCGACCTTGGGTGTCCACTCGGGCATGAGCTGGACTGGGCAAGGAACGTGTGGATAGTTATGATCCATAGTGAACATGCTATCCTATGCCGCCCTGGAATGGACAGTGTAGAGTGAATGGTCACTCCCAGGCCCACTCAGCCATGAGGGGTCGTTGAGCAAATGGCGTGAGCCGCCGTCAAGTCGATCTGGACAGTCGATCCTATTCTACATAGTGTCCAGGGGTGGCCCTTGTCCCGGCGATCTCTGGGCCTAAGCTCCACCGTGGCCGAGTTGCATCTCCACTGCTCCCGTCAACGATCGAGGATTGTGTGTGTGCGTGATCTGTGGCCTGATGATATGAACGGGGGACCGATGAGCAAGAGCAGTCTTTTGCGGTTGCCGGCATGCACGACTATGATCCGCGAGTCGAGCTGCGGCGGGAGGCTGACATTGCATGCGACGGCGAGTACGTGCGGCTAAGCGAGGTCGGACGACGTTTACTAACTGCATCATCGCCCAGGAATGGAGGCACGAGATGAAAAGGACCGGACCGGGGGGGTGGAGTGCCGCTGACAACACTGGGCATAAGTTTCCGAGGTCTGGCTGTCGTCGCGTGGGGCATGTGTGGGGAGGGAGAGAAGGGCTGGGGAGGCTGGCGTGTAGACCAAGCCGAGGCGCTTTTTTTTTTGCGCGACCTGACGCGTGCTGCGTCAAGGGAGTGGCTGAGGATCAGTCAGGTGCAACGGCAGCAGACAGCATTGAGGCGGCGCCAGTCGAGCCAGTGATAGGTGAGACTGGCCCTGTTGTGGGCCGTGCCAGATCCGGGCACAGACAGAAACAAACAGGACGACCTTGGAAGGCTGAGAGCGAGTACAGTTAGTGCAACATCTAGTCCATCCTCACCAGCCAGTACGGACGGATGGCTGCAGCTGAGACAGCGGGGTGTGTGAGTGTGTGGGGGGAGTTGCTGTTGATGGAAGAGTGCGGGATCGTCACTCGATCGCGCGTGAGGCGCCATCGGCAGGTTGGCAGGCCGAGACAAGCATGGGAGTTTACGGTAAGATATGACCGAAGAAAATGATCATTCTCGTACAAAAATAGTAGACGACGCCTCCCGGGAGCTAAAACATGAGCCTCTTGTGGTCAATACGAGAAGCGCGTCTTCTAAGACGAGGAAGCGCATACGTCGTGGATGAATGTGAACGCCACCACTTAAATCGCAACCTACTGCACGATGTCCGAGCATATCTTTACTCCCGCCGTTGTACCGGCCGCGACGCCATTAGATAAAGAGGTACAACCTCTTCCGGATCGACCTCCATCCCTAAGATCGCAACTTCTGACCTCAGAGGTCCCTTTTGGGCATGGCGGAGTTATCGTTCCCCTCCCCTTGGGGCGGGGGGGGGGACAGGCTCACACAAAAGAAAATCCCCGATAATCCTCTGCAGTGGTTGATTTCAGTAATCTGTCCAAGACTTGAGTGGGTGGCAGCATTGAAAAGGACTGCAAGACTGTGCGACTCTGTCTAAGGTTAGCCTGTCAGCGCCAGTGGGCCCCTCCATGCAGTCCGGTGTAGAGGTTTAATGATCCTTCTGTGTATCGTCAACCGCAACCTGGCTGCCTGGTGTTGTCGTTGCTAGAAAGGTGACAAGGTTTACTGAGGAGCACACATGTATGGACGCGTGTGTTTCGGGGGGAGGGGGTATCTCCCGGAAAAGGAAATTGAGGAGGAAAAAAGGATCTGCGGATCCTCAAGCTTGTGCGCTTGTATAGTGGTGGTGGTGGTGGTGGTGCATGTGAACCAGGCAGCCCAGAACAGCCCAGGACAGGACAGGACTTGTAAGGTCGTCGTGTCGTTTCCTTCGGCTCCGGGCTCGTCTTCGCCACTGTGATGGGAAACCGGGCGAGCAAGACGATCATACCGTAATACCTGAGAGTAGTCTGAACATTTGGGACTGACGGCGGCTTTACTGGCTAGTTGAACAGGTAGTCCAACGTCAACTTCTGAACGACAAGGGGTACGAGATGAAAAAAAGGAGGGGGGGTTGATGTTGGTGTGGAGAAGAAGGAAGGGGGGGGGACTATCTGAAGGTCAATAGTAAGTCAGTCCGTCAGCTGGCCCGTCAGTCGGTGGGAATATCACGTCCGCCTCTCCGGCCGAGTGCGTCGGCAAGTCAAGAAGACAACTCGCTCCCGATCCTGGAGAACCCTCATGACGACAAAGAGCGGCCTCCGAGTATGCCCTGTCCACCTGGTCATCCAATAAAACATACCCTATGATGCCGGCCAGAGGAACTTATGAGACGGGCAGCGCGGAGAGACATGCATCCTGTGGTTTCAGTCCCGCGCTTCAAGTCTGCATGCTTCATCATATCGTGTATGGAGATGGAGACGGAGAGGAAGCGCGCGCAGGGCCGCAGGCAGCAGACAGGTGAGTGAGTGGGCCAGGCGTTTCCCTTCTTGCAGATCAGATCTCGCGAAGGATATCTACACTAGTGTACACTACTACATTGCCCCACCGACGGGGACAGACTGGGCGGCCTGGGCGGACGAGGGGGACGGCGTAGCATCATCCACCCGTCATCAGGATCACGCTATAGCATCGCTGCTATCGTTGGTCAGGGTGATGGATGAGGTTAGTCGGCGGGGCAGGCAGTGGATGAACCCGACTGTCCCAGGGTCACATCGTCCCGAGTCAAAATTTCCAAGCCGAAAGTATCCCATCTGTCGTCTTTGCTTTTTCATTTCTTGGGGGGTTTTTCCCCATCTTGAAACTCGAGTCCGCCATCCGGGATGCTGCATGGCGCCGGCGCCGGCTCCCCATTTTCCCTCGGGGACGAGATGATTGCCAGCACGACGTACCCTGCGTACGTACGGCTTACAACACTGGGGCTTGGTGACTAAGGCAGTATGGAATAGCATGGTGCCAAGCAGGAACACCAGTGGCGGTGAGAATAGCTGAACAAGCCGAAAATGCTGTACTTGGGTCTGCGCGCGCATGTATGCATGCATGTTTTCTTGGGCAAAAGAAACGCATTGCAGTGTGGGCCAGATAACCAGGCCAGAACACGCCGGGGGTGCCGGTTTTTACACCGGATTTATGTATAACCCCCGAACAGACCGTCTCTTGGCGGGCTTGTTGGATCATCCACGGGTGCGGGTGAGCATTACATCGGCGCGGATGGCCTCGCATCGGGGACTGCTGAGGGGGTTCTGGTTGTGATCCGAGAGGGACGCCCGTCCCGGCTGGGTGTGGCAGGTCCAGCTCGGAAGACTGCCGATTGATTGCCCCCGGATGCGTGTCTTGCGAGAATCAGTCATTCATTTCAGTCAATCCACCGGACCGTGCAAGTACAGTAAGACGAGCGTGGGTGTCGAGTGGGCGGAGGAGGACATATGTCGTCAGATAAGGGCGGGGATGATGGCCAAAACCGGGCACTCTTTGGACGCTCAGAAGCGAGGCAGACGCACGCACGCAGACTTACACAGCATCTGCAAGCCGTCCGTCGTCTTGCGCCGTGTTGCCCGGTGGGTGCGGGGCTCAACTGCCAGATCCAGAGGTGATACAGTGGCTATAACACCCAATGTGCGCACAAAGTAGTGAGTGCATCTGCTTGTGCATATGCACCCTCCGTGCTGCATGATGCCCTCGCTCTACCAAGATGTAGTTGGTATATATCTACCTTGTCCCCCGTAGCAAGCCTACCGCGCCTGCGTGCGCCTGTTGTACTGTACGCCTCCAGACCTGTAGATGACCAGGCTACATCGCCAGTGCATGCAATGCATGTCTCTCCATGCATGTCTGGTCTGCAGATCGGAGACACGCGCGGGAGCACGGGCGCTTGACAAGAGACCAGAGCAGCAGCAGCAGCACCAACACATCGGGAACCTCGCTCCCGCCCTGTCAACCGAGACGCGGAATGTGGGAACTGACCCTCTCAACGCCCCAGGACCAAGGCCCAGACGCACTCATGACTATCGATATAGTGTACAGCGCGCGCACACACACCGCTCTGCCTCCGAGGTTCAAATTTGGTCCCTCGCTGCCATCGGAATCGAAGGGCGCCTCTAGCGGCAGCCCTAGAACGCTCATGGTAATCACTAGAATTACTAGACAACATGGCAAGCGCCGTATCTTACTCGGGTGGGATTCTCTCAGGCTGGTGGACATAGGACGCGAGATTCCATCTGCCTGACTAATGAAATGAAAACCAACCCCCCTTCCTTGTCTTCCCCGCTGGCTCTTTTGCCTGCCCCGGGACACGACAGGAAAAGAAAACCCTGGGACGGAAAAGACAAAACGCTGCCTCGCCATCTGCAGCTGTCCCGATGAGGAAATACGCATGGCCTGGGGGGCCATGACCAGAGCTGCCCCAGGCCTGGCCCACAACCCCCCCCCTCAAGCCAAGAGATGGCGCCGGCGCATATCTATCACTTATCCCACCCCCTGTCATCAACAACATCATCATTGATCGACCTCGAGACCCGTGAGGGTTACGTGTGTAGGTGGTCCGTCATCTTTAGGATTATTACCCTTGCTGAGAATAAGATGGGTATGGAATCCGCAGCATCACCGCGTGCGCGTGAGGCACAGCGTGCAATGACTTGAACCGACTGACACACAAGAGACACACCACTTACCGTGCAGGACTCGGCGTCTGTCCAATCAGGTTGGGCATGTCGACTTTTGGACAGCAGCAGCCCGGGGCGATTTGCTTCTATAGACGGGCAGACAAGACAGCCTTGGGACCTGCCAACGGGCGCTCGTATTATTTGTGGTATGGGCCAGCCAGCCAGCCACGGGTGGGAGGGAAAAAAAAAAAAAAAAAGAGAGGCACAGCCTCTAGGCAGGCATAATGAGCCGCCACCGGGCCTGTTCTTGTCTTGCAAATGTCTCGACATTCCGTGGTCACGCCGCACCCCACCCCTGAGCCTGGGGGGACCTGTCATGTTGTATGGGCCGTGAACGCGGCGAGAAATGGTAACTGCGTATATATGTCATGATGAATTTAACCCCCCCCCACCAACCAAACCCATGTAATGTATGTATGTATTGTACACTTCGTAGAGGGTACCTGGAATTACGCCTCGCCTACGGGTAATGCCGTTAGCTGCCTAGACGGGTGCTCGAGGTGTGCAAGCCTAGGTGGAGAACAAATCATGTCGCCGCCGTGCCCTTATCCGCAATTGCACGAGACACATTTGCCGTGCGAGGAAGGGACCCCCACACACCACCTTGTCGTCAGCACCCTGTTGGTGCCGTACCTGGGCTGAACCGTACCGTACCGTACCTGTATACTCGGCTTAAGGGCTCCCCTGACTTGCTGGGGGAGTGAGTGGGTGAGCGAGGGAGTGAGCGAGCGAGTGGACAGTGCGGGTAGTAGGCGAGAGTGACTGGCGATGAGAAGGCAACCAGGCAGGTCGCGCTCCGCCGCTGCGCGGTTGGTCCCTTGCCGCGGTCAGGCGGCGACCAACCAGCTCTGGTAGAGACATGAATTCACACCGAAGGCAAGCGAGGCAGAGAGAGACAGACCGAGAAGACCAGAGAGATGAGGACCCGCCGGTGCTGCCTCGCCCAGAACGGGTTATATCCGCAGGGAAAAGCCGGGCGAGTCAAGCAGCCTTCCATCCCCGACCTACCTCTGCTCTTTTCCCTCTCAAATATTTCGACATTGGGGGGACGGGATATTGGCTGATGATAATCGACCGACCCTTTTCTCAGTGTTGAGCCCTACTACTACTACGTCCATCGCCCCCCTCCCCTTCGTTGCCTGCCGGAGAGAACCTTCGTGTTGTGTGTGCATGGCCATCTACTATCATCATCATCATCATCATCATCATCATCATCATCCATCACCCGTCTCATAAAAACCCCAGGAGAGCAGCGGTCACCCTGTCAGGTGCCCCGGGCAGGGCTGCTACGCTAAGGTGTGCCCTGGGATCTTGCAGGTCAATCGACATTTGATCACACACCCACGCTTGCGCACACGCACACTGCACACCATACATATGCGAGCACGCACACAGGCCCACAAGTCCCGAGCGGGACGGACAGAGAAAAGCCACAAACAGGCAAGGCCCGGACAGACAAGGTAGGTACTGTAGATAAGTACAGGACAGGAGGCTTGTGAAACCACACACACGCACCTTATTACGCCCCTCCATCATTGCCACGAGTTGGGTGCAGGTGTAAATAGGGAGGGCAAGCACGCAGGGAAGAAGGGTCTCGGCCTGAAGCCGGGGGGGGGGGTTGTTGTTGGAGGGGACGAGGTGCGCCACTGCGTATGCGCACATACACAAAGACACACCCACCCACATATCCGTATGTACTCATCGTATGCAGTATATACTGTCTGAGAGAGCGAGAAAGGGTACCTGAGAGGGAAAGTAAGCGTGCGAGGTGAGTGACAGTGAGAGCCGCAGCAAGCAGGACATGGCATCTTATCACACCCCCTCCCCTCCCCTACCCCCCGATACTGATACTAAATAATAAGTTGCAGATCGCCCACCCTCCTTTTTGCAAGCAACCGCGAACCTTCTCGGACCTGGCCAACGCAAGGCGGAAACTGCATACCTGCCTACCCTTTCCAAGACCCGCGTCTTGCCGATTCGAACCACATTTCGAGTCGATACATAATATTACTGAACCTCACACGTCGGCTCACCTGCCTCACCTGCTCCTGCTCCTGCTCACTTACACACTACCCTATCCACCTTACAATACCGGGACCCCGTCCCACACACTGGAGTCCCTACCAGCCGTTATTAGTCGTTGGATATCCGACCGTCTGGACTAGCAAAGTGAGTGATCTTTCTCCTCTCGTTGTTTTCTCTTTCCTACTGTATTCCCTCCCCACCTTGCCGTCAGTCAGCGGCTGGGAACGTTGTCACATCGTCTTGGCCAACCGCGAGATCCGACACGCCAAAGGAAGGGAAACCTTGGAAGGGAGCCGTGCGTCTTACCTCGGGCCCGAGGCCAACCAAGAAACGAGCCCCAGTTCCCAAACCCCTGGGTTCCCCACAATAATAAACTGACGGGCCATTCCTCCCACGGCTAGCAGATTTAGATCCCAAGCTGTCGGCACGGTGTTGGTCCGAGCTGGGCCTGAGGGAACATTAGGAAGAGACGAAAAAGGGACTGGACTCGACGTTAGTGAGACGATCAAGGGTCGCGGCATTTCCCCTCGGAACCCAGAACAGGGAGGCCGGAGGTGGATCAGCAAGAGAGAGGAAGAAGAAAAGAAACTGGACTGAATAGGAAACCGGAGACGAACAACAAGGACAGGAGAGGTGCAGCCAAGGAAGGGTGAAAAAGGAATGATTCTGGAAGGTCGACTGGACTAAACCAAAGCAGAAGGGGGAAGAAACCAATTTGGGAACAAAAAAAGAAAAAGAAAAAGAAAAAGAAAAAAAAGGAAAGGGAAGAAGGAAAACAAAACAACAAAACAAAAACAAGGGACACACGCAACCACACATCTGGGACTACCAGACAGACCCTTGAGCCCGTCGCCATCTTGGACTTCGACGTCACCTTAAACCACCTCTAGACCCCGACTCCCTTATTTCCAGCAGCAACCCAGCCAAACAGCGAACCGAGAGAAGAAGCAAGACGACCGAGAAGTCACGCGAATTATTAGGCGATCGGCACCTTGGAGGAAAGTGAGAGAAGGAGAGAGAGGGTGTCGTGAGGAGGACAAGAGATATCGGATACCGGCGACCTTGATCAACACCACCCCTCCCCCTCCCCCCCCCACACACACGCCTGGATCCAGGATTGATTTACGCCCACGATCGACGACGCAGTCAGACTGGCAGCCTGTTTGGCATTTACACAGATCGTGCAGGGTTGTGGAGAATAAGAGAAGAAAAAGGAACGGAAGGCGAAGGAAAAAAACGACGCATCAACTGATTGATCTGACCTCATCTCTGATCTACGCTACCCCCTCCCCTGGTCACAAATATACCGGATGGTGTGAGTGGGTTTGACGTATTCGTCGAAGCAGCAGCGAGGCTGTATTGTGGTCTTTGTCTGGGGTGTGGCCGGATTGATCGAGTCAATCGTCAATCGTCCATCGTCCATTGTCAATCACACCATTCATTGATTCACACGTCAGTGTCAGTCAGGCAACCTGAGAGGGACAGAAAGAGGGAGAGGGATAGGTTTGTTATCCGCCTCATCCGACCGTTATCAGTCTCGTCTTGGGGGATGCGATAAGGTGACCCCTCAATCGAGCCACCTGCAGGTCAGTCTAGTGCAAGACGTGCAAGCAATCGGAAGCAGCAGCAGAAGCAGCCTCACCGCCTGGAAGGGAGGACCAGCACCAGCACCAGCACCAGCAGAAACAGGCCCAGGTCCAGGTCCAGGTCCAGCCAAGGCCCAAGCCCAGAGAGATGTTGTCCAGCATGAGCAGCAGGAGTATTAGTAGCAGCAGCAATGCGGGGCACCCCGTGTCTGCACCACAGCACCAGCACCAGCTGCAGCAACAGCGCAGCCAGGGCAGCCAGGGCAGGGTCTATTATGGTGGCAGTGGTCAATCCTACGCCAATATTCCCAGTGCCCCCCACCACATCCACACCAATTCTGCCTCCTCCAATTCCAATTCCGCGATCTCACCAAACAATAACAACAACAACCACAACCACAACTACAGCAGTCACGTCTCACAGCTGAGACCCTCTCCCCTCTCGTCACACGACAACCTGCCCCGGGACCTGCAGCACCTCAACGCAGTCCAGGCAGTCAACACCACCTCGTCCACCAACACCTCCGCCACCTCACAATATTACTCGTCGCCCTCCTCCTCGTCACCCTCGTACTCTCACTCGCGGTCAAACCCAAACCTGCACCTCGCCGGCCTGGCCAGTACAAACAGCAGTCTGAGCAGCCTGAACCTCAACCTCAACCCGAACCCGACCTTGTCTTCTCCCTCCTCCGTCTCGACCTCGGGCCTGATCTCCTCGACGCCTACGACGACGACGACGACGACAAACACCAATCCCATCTCGGACAACTCGACGCCAACCCCGAGCCAGATCCAGACCCACAATCAGTCCTCCTCGTCCGTCTCGTCCTCGCGCCCGAAGGGCCTGACCCTCGCCGCTCACTCCACCCACCACTCGTACTCGCTCTCCCACCCTCCTCCCACCGTCGCCGGCTCGCTTCCTCCTCCTACTGCTTACCACTCGCACTCTCACCACCACCAGCACAAGCTGAGGCGTATGCCCAACCTGCCCGACCACCACCGTCGATCGGGCAGTCTCTCCAATCCGGCCTCATTCCTGAACAACAACAACAACCCCCCCACCACCGCCACAGCAAACTCCTCCCCGAGCAACAGCCGGACCACAAACAGCCACGCCTACAACGGCTCGCATGCCTCGTCCTCAACATCCGCCATGCCTTCGATAAACGCCATCGCCGCCGGCCCTGGCCCCTCCCGCGGCCCTGCTGGTGGTCCTGGACCCGGAGGGGGCGCGAATGGTGCTGCTGGTGCCAATGGTCCACAGGCTGGCTTTGACGGTCCGAGGAGTCCTCCTAGTCAGTGTGCTCCTTTTCTCATACATCGCAATGCCTTTTTTCTCCATGGTGTCGCTGTGCCGACCACCCTGTGTGCTTTTTTCTCTGCATTATCAGACAGGGTCCTCGCTCGCGGCAAGCCAACTGCTACTCCGAAATGGTCCTGCTCGATGCAACCTCTGTTTCTCCCCATATCGCCCCTCCTACACTCTGTCTTGCGCGCATACGATCTCTGCTACTCTGTATCTACGCGCATAGTGCACAGCCTTCCACCGAAGTACTCGACGTATCTTCCGATGGCGGGCCCCGAATTGCTCGCAGAATTTTATTTCCTAACCCTTAATTAACTATTGTCTGACTTACCATCTCTTGCTCTCCGGACAGACACCTCCCACGTCCCCTGCAAATTCTTCCGCCAGGGTGCGTGTCAAGCAGGCGCCGCATGCCCCTTCAGCCACGACCTCGGGGCATCCGCAGAGAATGTCTGCAAATACTTTGCAAAGGTTGGACCACCTGTCCTAGTCCCTGACCTTTACCGAACTCCCCTCTGGGAAGGATTGATCCTACATCCACATATACATGCATAGCGGCGTACGTACACCGCAACAGCACGCTGACGTGCCCATCACAGGGAAATTGTAAATTCGGCCCAAAGTGCGCAAACATCCACGTCCTCCCCGACGGGAGACGCGTCAACTACGGCAAGAATGGAGTCACCGTCACCCCGCTCAACTTCGGCAGCCGCCTGAACCCCCTCGCATATGGCCACCAGGCCTCAAACTCGGCCCTCACCACTTCTTTCATGCGCGCCGAGGCCGCCCCGCCCTACACCACCTACACCGCCGTCACCTCGGACGACCGCTACGGCCTGGTGAGACAGGCAAGCATGGATAACGGCCTGCCCACAATCGATACCCAGTACAGCGGGCCCGCCTCCCCCTACGGTTCCCCACACGGCGGTGAGGACGCCATCCGCACCGGATTTGGCCTGTCCCCCATCGTTGCGAACAAGGGGCTCTCCGTCCTCGACGCCCCACTCCCCGCCTCCTTCGACAGCAACGGCATATCCCACGCCGCGCGCTACGGCCCCTGGCCCGCCTCCGTGCCTAACAAGTTCGGTCTCGAGTCCCCAACCCCGTCGCTCAGCAACGCGAAGGACAGCCGTACATCCGAGACCCTCAAGATGCTGCACACCTCGGCCTTTGGGTCCAACGAGCACCTCTCACCCAGCCACCTCGGCGGTGACGTCGACGCCATGGGGAGCAGCCCGCCCATGCAGCCCATCGGCGAGGAGTTCTACGGCCGGCGCGCCATGCACAGCAGCTCCGCCAAATACGCCAAGCCCAGGCACCTGAGTGCCAGCGTGCCAAAGGTCGACCGCGACTGGGAGGACAACTTCCTGTTCCTCGAGGAGGACTACGTGCCTGGCGAGCTAGCTAACGACCTGCTCACCCCCGCGGAGAAGGCCCGGAGGGGCAGCGTGAGGGTCACCGAGGGCGGCGGGTCTGAACAGCACTCGGGGGAGAACTCGGCCTCCAAGTACGGCAGCCCCATCGGCGCATCCAGTCCCAGCCGGTGGGGACCCTTGTTCCAGCGGCAGAAGGAGGAGGATGGTGGCCAGTCGGCGCTCGGCCGGAGCCTCAAGAGCGCCGGTGCCTTTGGCCACGTCGGCAGCCCGCTACGCAACTCGAGCCTCGCAAACGGCATCGACATGATCGGCGGGCTCAATGGGAACATCAGCAGGCCGAGCCTGGCTGGCAGCCGGAATGCAAGCGGTGGTCCGGACAGCCTTTCGGCCCTGACGCAGCAGATCCAGAACACGGGCATCCACGACGAGAGGACCACGGGCCTGTCATCCAGCCCGCACCTGCACCCCGGCAGCGCGGCCAACACGAGGCAGCCCAGCGCCGTAGGAGCGCCCACCAGCGCAGGCGTGATCGGGTCCACCAACGGCAGGAACGAGAGGGCACTCGAGAGGCACATCAGCAGCGGCTCCATCGGTTCCAGTGCTAATGGCAGGTTCACGACGCCAATCGATGAGGACCCGAGCTTCGTGTTCAGCATGGAGGACGATGATGACGGGCAGAAGGCGAGGAAACGCATGTCGGGCGGGTTTGGTCTGGGCGGAGGGAGTGGCTGGAGCTACGCCGCCGCCGCCTCGGGCAAGCATTCCGCCAACAGCAAGACCCCCGCTGTCGAGACGCGCTGAACGAGCCTCTCGGCCGTGGGTGCTCAACAATATAAGGCGATGTCACGACGTCTCGCGGCATGGTCATGGTTCGTGTCCACACCGAGCTCCAGGCCTTATTTTTTCTTTGCTTCGACTTGACGCTATCTGAGCGGCGCACGGCGTCTGCAACGGGATGACGAATCGCATGAAGCATGAGTTGGACGACCGTGATGTTTGAGATGCCTCAGGATGGAGTCACATGTGACAACTGGGTCGTGTCCAACAGAGTCGACGGCCAAGGCCGTGCCAGTTTCGAAGGCTTCTCTGGCGCAATCTGAGGACTAGTTGCGTACGGCACGCTCGCCGTACCTTGGTGGGAAAGGATCCACCACAGCAGTTGTGAGGGAGGGTGGCCAGAAGCCGCTGTTGAACCATGTGGAGGAAATCCCCACCGGCGGAAACCAAAACAAAAAAAAAGGAGCGCTTGAGGAAAAATTCCGGCACGAAGAGTGGTAAAAAAGAAAACGACGCGATACACCAGGTAACGGATGGTAACGGCCGGACGGTCTGGGACGGTCTGGAACGGTCTGGGCGTTTCTGATGCTCCATTTTCTTGTTTCCTTTCCCCTCGGTGGCTCAGCGAGGGACCAGCTGCACGACAACAAGCCCAGAACGCGAACATGCAAAGGGACTCCATGACTTCCAACTCTCACTTACCGCTCATGACTGCCGATATCCGACCACCGAATCTACCAGTCCGCCGCAGGGCTGAGAGCACCAACTACGACTTATATCCAAATGCATTGGGAGCAAGACTTCAGCTGCTCGTGCTATTTTCTTGGAGAGGCTGCCTTTGCAGCCTCTCCATGAAGTGGATGATGATGATTGATTTTCGGCATCCAACCATTCTGCATCATGTCTTTCACACATACACCCATGTCTGCGTCCATCTCACCACCTCTCTGGCTTTGGATTGAAACCCCCACCCCCCACCCCTCCTGCGTGTCCACATACGGCTTTCTCACATAGAACATGAAAAGTGTCTAGTACGATGTTGACCTGGTTCTTCTTCATCCTGTCCCTTGTCTTGTTGGCCTTTTGCTTTTCTTTCTTGTTTTGGTTGGTTGTTTCTGCTTGTTTGATTTGTTGTTGTTGGTCTGCTCCTTTCATCTTCTTCATCATTAATAATGGCATCTTAGCGTTTTTCTTCTTTTTTGGCGGCTGTTGTCGTTATCATTGATTTCCCCTGCGAAGACTACTAAATATCTACTGTTCCACTCGGTGTGTTCGTTGCAGACGGTCAGGCTCTCGGTATCCCTAGTGTTGGGCTTTGGCAGCTTGGTTGTGGTGACTCGGTTGTTTGACCCGCCGGAGGTATCCTGCTATTAGATGGAGGACTATGCTCTGCGGTTCATGCATCTCCGTGGGAGAGTCGGTGGCAGAATCTTTTTTTTTTTGGCCTTGTTGAGGATACCTTGTTGAGGATACTATTTGGCTCTTGCAGTCTTTTTTTTTTCGGCTGCCAAGATGTGTGAGAGATGGGGGAGAGGGATATAGGCTTTTTCTCCTCAGGAGTCGACATATCAATATGAATGATTTCCGCCTTGCATTCTGGCACTCGGGACGATTCTGTTTGCCCGTGGGTATGATCCCGTATGACTCTACCGTGATACGTGCATTGTGCGAGCGTGCTCAACAGTTGTGAGTACAGACAGAAGTGAGAATTGTCATGCGTTGTGCTTGTGGACCTTTCTTGCTCTGTGTGTGCGTGTGCAGAAGTTGTAGATGTGTGAGACGGGGTCATGGCAGGTCGAACCAGGTCGAGCTAGCAAGTTATCTGGGTTTTGTCTGTTGTACACGGGACAATTGACTGACTGACTGACTGACTGACTGAACGAGTGAGCGAGTGAGCAAGTGAGCAAGTGAGCAAATGGTCCTTCTGGCCCCAAATTGAGCACACATCCCTCTCTTGAGATGATATCAACGACTCACTTAAACCAAGACCATGAACTCGACTTGTATCAGCGAAGTTGTGTTCTCTCTCTTTTTCTCCCTTTTTTTGTGTTCTCTTGATATAATACTATGATCAAGCATCCATGTACGTATGTGTGCAATATCATTACCACTAATTGACTTTTTGGCCTGGCAGCATCCGTCCACCCATCCATGTCATCAATGCCCGTCCTGTTCGGCACCGACGTCGGCGGGATTGCTTCGAAGCCTTGGCCAGTGCGTGTTTACTAAACTGCAACCCCCCGCTATCGGCCGAGAGAACAGAGGGAGCTTTTGGATTTTGGGGAATGAAGATGGGATGACGCAGGGGAACTTTGTTACCGTTCTCTCTCTCTCTCTCTCTTAAACTTTCTACGAGGGGTCCTCATTAATACTACTAACCACGACCGCACAGTCACACCAACAACCCCCCCCCCCAAACCTCTAGAAGGAGTAGAACAGGCACAAATCCTCTCCAGCGATGGCCACGGCATCAGCGGCCGCGGCGCAGGTGGCAAGGACGGAGGGGCAGGGCCAGCAGGGCGGGCAGCAGAGGCCCGCGCCCGCGGGGGACAAAAAGCTGCCGCCGCCGAGCCCGCTGCGGTCAATCCTGGCGGGGAGTCTTGCTGGCGGCATTGAGATTTGTGCGTTTCCCTTTTACCAAGACTTTTTCGCTGCTGTTGTTGTGGCAATGGGATGGGTTTTAACTGACCTGAGTTTTCTTGTCGATAGCAATCACATACCCTGCTGAGTGTACGTACGCGACGATTTCCATCCCGTCGATCCCTCCGGACGTCATGAGGAGGTCCTTATGCCCACCCCACCACCCACTCCCTTATCAGTTCCCTCTCCCGGCGGTCCCGGTTTCCGCGCGGGGCGTTAGCGGAGTAGCTTGCTGCTACCACGTGGGATAAGCGTGGAGTGACAAATCAGGCCGGGGTATGGCTGTTGGGTAAAGCGAATATAACGTGCTGACGAGAGACCGAGGGACACGCGCACAGTCGCCAAGACGAGGACACAGCTCAATCGCCGGCTTGCAGAGGGCCAGAAGCTGCCCTGGCCGCCGTTCGGACGGCAGTGGTACGCGGGCTGCACGACGCTGATTATCGGGAACTCCGCAAAGGCTGGGATCCGTACGTTTTCTGCCACCTTGCTGTTGCTAGAATGGGTGGCTGGCTGGTTGGTTGGTGAGAGCATGTTGGGGCTGACAATGGACGGGCGATGGCAGGATTCGTCGCATTTGACCAGTACAAGCGGCTGCTCGCCGACGCCGACGGAAAGGTCTCGGGCCCGCGGGCGGCAGTGGCTGGCTTCGCGGCCGGTATCACCGAGAGCCTGCTGGCCGTCACGCCGACCGAGAGCATCAAGACGCAGCTGTACGTCTCCTTTTCCCTCCTGGCACCTCCATCCTCGTTCCCCTCCACCCACGCACGCATGCCAGCCAGGGACCCAGACCACAAAACTACCGTAACCACCAAGTACTAACAACCAACCACACACGCGCAGGATCGACGACCGCAAGCGCCCCCAGCCGCGCATGCGCGGGTTCCTGCACGCCGTGCCCATAATCTACCGCGAGCGCGGCATAGCCGGCTTCTTCGCGGGCTTCGTGCCGACGACGGCGCGGCAGGCGGCCAACAGCGCGGTGCGGTTCGGGTCGTACAACTTCTTCAAGCAGGCGGCGCAGTCGTACGCGTCCCCCGGGGAGAAGCTCTCGACGGCGGCTACGTTCGGCATAGGGGCTGCGGCGGGCCTGGTGACGGTGCTGGTGACGCAGCCGCTCGACACGGTCAAGACGCGGATGCAGAGCCTCGAGGCGAGGCGGGACTACGGCAACACCCTCAGGTGCGCGGGCATGATACTCCGCCAGGAGGGGGTGCTCACGTTCTGGAGCGGGGTGCTCCCCCGGCTGGCGAGGCTGGTCATGAGCGGGGCCATCGTGTTTACCATGTATGAGAAGAGCATGGAGGTGTTTGACCGGGTTGACCCGGAGAGGAAGTATATATGAGTCTGGTGTGGGGTGCAGGGGATGGAATGGTTCGACCTGGTTGCTGGCGATTGTGTTAAGAGGGAGAACTAACATGGAAATGATCACGGAGAGATGATACGGGTTCTGGGGTTGCTGCCTATGGCACACTAGTACGGTGTACCACACGAGACAGGTTTACAAACAACTGGGGACACATAGACAATAGAGGAATAGAGGAAGCGCAAGGCTGTAGATTTTAAAAGAAAAAAAAATAAATTATAAAAAAGAAGGGAGGAGCAGAAGGCGCACGGTTGAACCCGTGACCCTTGAGGTGCCATTATAGTAGTGCCGTAGGGCCTTATTCCCAAGTGGGTGGTTTACAGCTGCACTAGGCACCCCCAGATTGCTCAAATGTTGAGACTTGGGACGTTGGGCGGGTTTATAAAGAGGATTTTTGTCTGAGTGGGTGTGCGTGTGTTTTTCCCCTGGGTTAGTGAATATCGTCTGATTGGTATGTGCCTACGTGTTATAAATGGATGCGTGCACGTATGGCTCGCTCGCTCTCCTCTGTCATACCCTTTAACCATGCGCCCCTAGTGGCCTCTCTGTCCCTGGGACGGAGGATCTGTCTGCTTCTCACCTTGAAGGTCTTCCCATGCTGGTTGGTGGTCTCGTCTCTATCGTTATGTGTCAAGACGCCCATGACGCTTCTCCCAGGCTCGCTCCCACGATCCCCCTTCTCGCAAGGTCCGCCATGGACGGAGCACGGTGGAAATGGCTAACCCTGCTACACCAGGGCGAGGCGTCCATCCATCCATCTACCCGTTCATCCATCCGCCCATCTATATGTCCATCCATCTATCGGCAGCCTCGCGACATCATGAAGACGAACGGCGTGCCATCAGCACCGTATGGGTGTGTGTGGGGGATCCGGTGGCGCCCATCCGTCCCGTCGTACGGCTGTCCAGCCGTACCAGAACCGGACCCAGACGAGGCCAGTCCCCGCAATGCTTTCCCTCCTCCCCCCTCCCCCCTCTCGCTTCTTCTAAGCCAATAGCCCAAGCACTTCACAGATCCCACCACAGAAACCCATCGCGCACACACCCCTCACTCACTGCCACCTAAACATGCCCCTCAGCCTCAGCCCGACCCTCTCGGCCCACCCCCTTGTTGGCGCGGCCTCGAGGTCCCTGATGAGGTCGTCGTAGTACGCCGGGTTGCTCCGCGGCCTGAGCATGCCGCCCGTGGCGGACTCGGGCGCGGGGGACGTCGGGTATTTCTTCAGGTACCTGTCCCCCAGGAGGGAGACGAGCGCGTTGACCTGGGCTGCTGGGTTCTTGTCGCCGCGGCCGGGGAATTTTCCAGACTCGGCGAGGCGCCTGGTGAGGACGTCGCGCAGCTGGCAGGTCGGTCGGAGGGGGTCCGTTGGCCAGTGGGCGAGGGCGGTTGTGTAGGTGCGGTGGAGGGCCTGTTCCGGTGGAGTTGGTTAGCTGCGATCTTGAAGTTGTCGTGGGGACGGGGGGGTTGGGTGCTTCGGATACTTGCCTCTTTGCTTGCC
This sequence comes from Stenocarpella maydis, assembly GCA_002270565.1. NCBI lineage: Eukaryota > Fungi > Ascomycota > Sordariomycetes > Diaporthales > Diaporthaceae > Stenocarpella > Stenocarpella maydis. The sequence goes on from NQMI01000156.1 coordinate 35,638, forward strand.
ATTTTGGATGATTATTCTTGTGAGATGGTCAGACCTGGCAGATTGTGTAGGATTTGGTCATGTCGTGGCCATTGGGAGGGACTGTTGGAGTCTTGGGCGAGGTCGAATAATTATTCGTAGACCCTCGACGACGTCAATGACATGACAGAACCCAAAAACAGCTCCCGAAAATCAGAAATGCGCTAGGCTTGTGGTTGGCTCGGGTGGGCACCGGGAGACCTAGCCTTTTTTGGTTTAGACCCGGAGGGGGGATAGGCTTGGCAGAGATGATCTGTGGCGAAGCAGGTTTGGGGATTTTGGGGGACCGAAGCAGGTGCTGGCCTGGCTGATCAGCAGTTCAAGGATGTACGTACACTAAGCCTATGATAGCCTGTAGGCCTGGTTATTTGTTATTATTTATTGCTTGAATTGCTGCTACTGTTACTTGTCAGGCTAATACGGCTGTTTTGTCACAGGCCTCGAGGCCCCTGATTGATCATCAGTCATCCTTTAGCCTTGCCCAAGGGCCCTCCTTTCCTCTCCTCTCCTCTTCATCTCACTTCCTGACCTAATCAATCAATCAATCGTCTCTTCTCTCCTTTCTGGATCGGCACAAAGACCCCGACCGACCCTTTACAACCCCTACGGTCGATTGCCGACACTCAATCCATATTCCATCCCATTCCACTTTCCAGTTCCAATCGTCCCAAACAAATCGACCCTCCTCAGACCCCATCGACAACTCTGACGACGACGACGACAACGACGATCCTTTTTTCCTAGAAACATCATCCCTCCTTTTTGTTGTGTTTTTTTTCTTTTTCCTTTTTTCGTTCTTGATTCCCTCCTCTTGCCACTGGTCTCCTTTGCTCGTAATATTCGTCTTTTTGGTCCTTCTTTCCAGCCCGCTACGGCCAAACCCGGCTTCGTGCATTTCCCCTTTGCTGCGTCAGCCACTTGAGCAAACCAAGCAAAGCGGTCCGATCCTCTCGCATCATCTGCCTGATCCAACCAAGCCAAGCCCAGCCCAACCAAGGCCTCCATCCGTCCACCCATCCAGCCAACAACCTCCGCCTCACGCCAGAACCCGCCAGAACCGCCGCCATTTGTCCTGCCCAGGTCATACGCAATTCCCGCCCTGACCTGAGACAAATCATCTTCTCCAGCGACATCCCTTATCAACGTCTTCGATACCCATCGACCCTGCTTTCCTTATACTTTTCACCTGATTTAATCCACCGGCAACATGTCGGGCCGGTACGAACGGGTAAGCAGTCAACAGCATCACCGACAAACAACCACGTCACACACGTGCATTAACACCCCCTCGATTGACAGGTCAACGCCCAAGACGAAGAAGATGCTCCCTCCCCCATCGCCATATCCAGGACATCCCGCTCCTCCCTGCCAAACTCGCCCCCACCGTCATTCCACTCCAGAGCATCATCCGTCGCCCCCCGGAATCGCACAGTCCAGGACCCGACCCTCGCCGATGCCTTCGACGCCGACGAGTCAGACAGCGATGACGAGCCCGACGACCGCCAGCGCCTCGTGAGGCAGAACTCCGACCCCGTACAGCCCGCGAGCAACAGCGCCCCCCAACAACAACACCCAACCCCGTACGACTCCGTCGCCTCCGGCGCCAGCTCCTCGCCCCCGCAGCCGCCCCCGCGCCACCAGCCCGGCAGCTCGAACCGCATCTTTGGCAGTGGCATCCAGAACGAAGGCGTCTTCTCCAACCTGACCGCCAAGCCCGAGCGAGGGGGCACAGAGAAGGAGGAACAGCCTCCGGTACGTCTCCGATCTGCCCGACACACTGTGTCACCACCGCACAGCAGCTTGCTAACCCGTGTCTCTTGTTTGCGTCGCACAGACATACGAACAGGCCGCAGCCGACTCGGCGCCCCCCTACTGGGAGACAACCATCCTCGCCCCCGGGCTCGGCGGCATCGACGATGTCTACATCGACGGCATGCCCGTCGGCTCCGTCTTCTCCTTTGTCTGGAACGGCATGATCTCCATGTCCTTCCAGCTCGTTGGCTTCCTCCTCACCTACCTCCTACACTCGACGCACGCCGCAAAGAACGGGTCCCGGGCCGGCCTGGGAATCACCCTCATCCAATACGGCTTCTACATGAAGGGCACCGGCGGGTCGGGCGCGGGCGGCATGAACCCCAGCGAGGACGGGCCGGGCGGCGAAGGGTACGCGAGCCCGCCGGACCCCAACTCTCACGACTTTGACCCCGGCAGCGTGGCGGGCGGTAGCGGCGGCTCGGGCGGCTCGGGCGGCATCTCGGACGTGGCGAGTTCGGAGTGGGTTGCGTACATACTCATGATCGTCGGCTGGTTCATCCTCATCAGGTCCGTCAGCGACTACCTGAGGGCCAGACGGCACGAGCAGCTCGTCCTGCAGAGCCCCGACCGCGGCCTGGGCGTGGCCATCATCGCCGACGGCGAGAGCTCAGAGAGGGTGGTCTGATTTAGCCTTTGGATACCGTTGATGTGTTTTTATTTATTCTATACCCTTTACACGAAGAACAAAAAAAGGGACGACGGGAGCCAGCGCGATGTAGTAACTTGCGGTTCGGTTTGGGTGTGAGAGAGAGCCAAGGAAGATGGAGCTTAATGAGCGAATATTCTCCTTTTTGTCTTGGTCGATGACAATTAGGGGATCCAAGGCAAGGGCACGCGGGGGGGCACTGAAGCAGCATGAAGTTAGTTATCTGCTTGGTCTGTGATTGATATTCTCGGGATTATGGGCTTCCTAACAGTTGAGGGGACATGGGGAGGGGTAGAGTTTCTCCTGCTGCTGCTATGCTGTCGCGCATATCACATGCATACATACACCGTTGCCACTCCCATTACCACGCACCATGCATGCTATACGCCGTTTCACGGACTGTGGGGAGGTGGTTCATACACCTCATCTTGTTGCCTGACCTAAGTTCCAAGGTCACTTTCCGTGTGTCTCCTTAGAAGTTGGAATACGTATGCTCATACTCTCGTCCCTACAGGAGGGGTTAGTTTTCCCTGTCTTTTCTATGGCGGTATGGCGGTGTGTGCTTTGTGTGCGCCGTGATGAGTGAATGAGTGACAGGTTGCGCTCTCTTGCTGTGGCTGGCTACCGGTGAAAGGGTGGTGGTTCAGTGCTTGTTTCCTAACAAGAGTCGTGGGGGTGGGTGAGAGTTGGGACCCTAACAACGTCACATGCTGGTTTGTGAGCGGCCAGTCCAGGGAGGAGGGAGGGGATAGACGGATGTGTGCAGTCTAAATATAGGGCAGACCTGGGGGTGGTGGTTGTGGGGCGGGGGATCCATGGCCATCTGTCCGTTATTCTGTTGTGGAACGGTGGATGCTACTGTGAATGTGTGCGTGCCTACCTAGGTATGTGCCAGAGGGTCCTCCTTTCTTGACTCTGTGGTGTGGGTGCCGGGCTACGTCGGGGTTTAACTATGGCGATGCGGTGTGATAGCCCGCTCTTGGGGCCCTTCAGTCGGGGTTATTTTCTTTATACTGTTGTGCGGACATGTGGATGGGACCGGAGGTGGTATTTATAAGGAGGTATATAACATCTTGGTTGGTCCTGGGGGCTGTGAGGACAGCATTGTGCTTGGCTGGGCTCGATGCACGGACGGGGAGCGGTTGACGTCGGCGCCAACGGTTTCTGGCAATCTTGAACTACCTGCCTGTGTGGCCCCGATGTCTGACGTCCGTAACTTCAGCACTTGAAATTCTAGATTTGTGATCTTGTATTTATAAGCTACTACACCCCGCAGGCTCGCGAACCATGAGCAATATATGATAATAGCTATACTAAAGAACAGCAAATATCAAGCTCGACCTGAACAGACAATTTTGTTTCCACATTGCCCCGACTTAGATTTGGATGAAGAGGAATGAGTGAGATGGCAGTACAAAAAGAAGGCTCCTGGATGGAAATGAGACTTGAGTACGGAGGCAAACTTGTAAGAGGAACCATATCACGCTTCATCCGTGCTCAGGTGGTGCCCTTCCACCAACCTTGCACGCTTTCACGCGCTGAACGCCATAAACTCGCTTCCCAACCTCCCTCCCTCGAACTGTGGTCGTCTTTCTTTTTGTTTTCCGAAACACCTTGGTCTTCGAAAGCCTCTTGGAAGAAGGTGGCCACCGCCAACGCCGCTTGAATCCAGCTATGAAGACGTTGCCCGATTGGCTTGCCCTTCTCCTCAGTAGTGTTCTTCTGGCCGGTCCCAGGCGGAGACGGGAGCGAGGTGCTGCTGGACGCGGCTTTGGGTAATCCAGCCTGGTCCGTATGGGGGGCACCCGTCTTGGAGGTATCATCTGGCCCGGATGTAGCGTCAGGATTTGGAACTGCCTTCAGACGGACAACGGCGCGCTTGTCCTTGATCTCGATCGTTATGGACTGCGGTTCACTTTTGAGTACCTTTGCTGCCTCAGTCATCTGCCAATTTCCCTCAGAGCCCATCTCCCTGGCGGCCTGGAGACTCGGTACAGGGGCCCATCCGAAGCTTCTAGCAATGAGTTTTCTTGGCTCTTTAGAGCGCTCCATCGAATCCTCGTCCTCGTCCTTGCTGAGCACATGCTCGTGGCCTCTGATGTCCCCGGCACCGCCGCGGAAACCATGGTGGTATACCGCCGCTCCAAGATAGCGGTTCGGCGAGTCACACAACGCTGCAACTTTGGGTGTCCGAAGAAGCTCCGCGACCCGAAGCCAGGCGGCCTCGAACGGCTTCTGCTTGGGCACATCCCCCTTCGTGGTGACAAAGACAATATTGCGATAGAACTCGGGCCCGCAAAAGTACTGGACCCATTGGAGGGTGCGCAGGTCGTCGTTGGTCATGCGGGCCTGGTCGCCGCCGTAGATGAAGAGAAGGCCGATGATTGTGGTAATCGGGCTGAGGACCTTGAGGCAGCCGGAAATGTCGGAGAAGTTGCTTCCATTGTCCATATCGCAGGCGCCGAAGCCCGCCGTGTCGACGAAAATGTACTTTTGCCCCTCGATAAAAGCAGGACAGAGACGATGGAAGAGAGTGCCTGTGGAATTTCGTCAGTCATTTCCCAAGGTCCACTGTCAGAGGTTAGATGGTATGGATGTTGTCTTGAAACGAACCGGTATTATCAGTCGAAGTTACCAAACGAGCTAATGCTTGTGAACGATTCCCGACAGCAAATGGTGGTTCGGATAAACAACGGCGAGGGCCCAGCAGTCGCCGGCCACATCCTCTCGCCTCCACCTCACACAAGCAAACCAATATGACACCGCCTGGGGGATCACTGGGTGGTGGGCGAAAGTTCATCAACATTCAAGGAGCTACCAAACGGAAACAGCACCACAAACACAACTAACAAGGATTGCTGATGGTGAAGGACAAGATTTTGGACCTGTACAGTTGCATGCAGCTGAGACTGGTCAGGGAGATCATGTGGTGTATTTACAACTTCAGAAAGTAAGAATCGGAGACCTAGCCGCAGTCCGCATGTGTTTGACAATACCTGTGACCAGGGAACCATGGGAATACAAGAGGTACCTGGATTCATGGAACAAAGAACTGAACAATACGGCGAGGTGTGGTGAGCAGGGGCGAGAAAAAAAGCACCAAACAGGTCCGAACGAAGCGATCCACATGACTACCAGCCCTACTGGCAGCACGACAACCTTGGCGGAGTGGCAGAGGATTGCCGACCACTGTACGACTATCGAGGACGCCATAAAGCAGAGGCTCATTGGAAGAGCGTGTTACCTGGTGGATGATCTGCTCGATTCACTGCCAATCCGCGCAAGGAGCCCTGATCCCTCAATGTTTCTGCAGCTTTGGCAAGCTTGTCTCAAGCTTTTGTCTATCGACAAGCGTAATGTCTTGCCCTACAGCACCATGAACAGACTTTTAGGCGCCATCCAGCAGAGCCTATCTGATATGAAGACTGGACAAGGCAATTCGGCGATTATGGTGGAACCGCTTGAGGATGTGCTGAAAGCCCTGGCAAGTGTCAGCCGACCCAGCCTGAAGGAGACAATCCGCCTCGCCACTTTCAAGACGGCAATTACCCTGCAAGAAACCATCGGAGACGAAAATTCCATGGCATTTTCACTATGGTCCTTCTATTACCGGACCTAGAAGACCTCGGACTCTTCAAAAGGTGCCCTGTTGAAAAAGCTGGAACATGTTTGGCAGAACATTTTGGAGGCTTCAGCCGAGGACACTGTAGCTATAACATACTATTATACCCACGCTTTCCACAGCATCACCAGGGATATGGCAAAATCAGCCAGATTGGCCGAAGATCTTGTCAATAAGGCAATCGCCGTAGGCTTCGCCGATGAGCCCACCTGGGGCATGCAGGCCCTCTCCTTCCAAGTCTGCTCGAAGATATGGGCACGATACCTCCGGGCCACTGCTTTCACGGCGACGGATTCACCAGGAAATGCTTATAGAGCGTCACAGATACTATACCGCCATGCAAGATGCTGTCAGCATCCCGGAGAAAGAAGATATGTTGTGCTGCGTGGCAGCTGCGTGCATGGCTAGGACGCTGGGGTATTGGCTTAAGAGCGAGCTGCCTCACCTTGAAAACAAGGACTGGTATGGGCATGCCAGGAGGCTCTTGCATGCATTATCTGAGTTAGAGGAGGAATAACACTGGGGAAATGTAGAGAAATTTATAGGGGCCTGTGGTGCGGTGGGTCTCGGTCTTTTCAGCTGGGGGCTTTTTTTTTGGGACTGCTGTGTGGGCATGTGAACAGAACGGAGATGGTGTTATTGATAGATGTCCCGGACCCATCAACCTTTTTTTGTCTCTGATTTATATTGGTGTGAAAAGATTGTGGAAGACATGAGTGGTTTTTGTGTTTTTAGAAACTCAAACTTCATTGTCAGGCTTCACTTCTCTTCTGATTTTGAATGCGGATTTGGGAATGGCAAGGACACGTTGGTATTCCTCAAATGGTACTGCTGAAACCAACAGTTTTGCAGTAATTGGTTTATATACATCCTGTGAATATCAGAGACCAAAACAGCTAGGTTTTAACTATGTTCAAGTTGGTTATCAAGGATTTCAGCTCCCACGCTCCAAGAAATGCTTCCCTGTGAGGAGGGCCAGCTTCTCCAAAAGTCCTATCGATTTCGTCGATCTGAGGGATACAAATGACTTGGGAGAAGCGCATGGCTATGCCTGTCAGCCAAGCGAATCTCTACTTACTGCTTCCGTCGTAAAGACACGGAGACCGGAAAACCCGTGAGCATACAGCCTACTTACAGATTGAGAAGCCTGCCCGGCACAGACTGTTGCAATGTGACCACACCGAGAATAGTTGCTGCCGACCAGTCAAGGCATGGGAAATAAAACAAAACTCTTGCTCGTCAAGCGGCCACTCATCCTTGAGCTTGGCACCTTTCTCGTGGATCAGTCACGGGATTCTGAGTTTCCAGCTCCAATGCCCCTCTGGATCCTCAACCAGCTCCCGCATGTCCCTGACCCCCCGATCCGACGGCCCAAAACTCCTCGTCCCATAACTCACAGCCAGCCTTGCATACCCCACCGCTTTCTCCCAATCCCCTGCGGCGTTCCACTCTAATGCGGCGACGCGATAGGGGTGCAGCAACACGGCGTCGAGCCCGGTCTCCTCGCGGGCGAGGGAGACGAGGAGCTCGGCCAGCTCGGTAGCGTTGATCGTCTCCTCATCGGTGGCAGGGACGCCATCCTCCCTTTTGTCGAGGAGAAGCGGCCAGAGGGAGGCCATCTTCTCTAACCTGTCATCAGAGGCGGTGAAGGGCTCCGGGGCGGAGCATGCGGCGCAGGTGCACTGGAAGCCCCATCTATCATGGAGGAGGGATTGGCGGCCGGCACGGGTGAGAAATGGACTGTGAGTCAGGTCAGCAGCGAGGGCTTTCCGGGCGAGGCTCACTGTTCTTGCTCACCTTATGTAGGACACAGTGATCTCATCTCCAGCCAGAATGGGCCGAATGGCGTGGATGTCCATCGTGGCGGTGGTGGGGTTGAAGTGATAGGCTGCGTTTGGGCGGCAGTCGTGGTTCATCCTCGATACTACGGAGCAGTATCCCGTCAGCCCACACATCATCCATCACTTGCTCCCAAACTCATCGAGCCACAGTTCAAGACCACGCACCTTCGGGAAATAACGCCCCGATCCCACACCCACCCTCGCCCACGTCCAAATCGACCATGTACGCGCTTGTCGCGTAGATCCTGCCGACGAGGTACCACTCATCCGGCGGCCCGTCGCCAAACACTGCGAGGCCCATCATCCTGTCCTTGTGCGCCGGGGATAACAGAGCCGCGGCGCCGTTGAAGAGGCGCGCGAGGTGGTGCTGCGGGACGAGGGCCATGGCGCAGTGGTCGACCATCATGATGGGCGGGTCGCTGAGGATGTGGTCTCCCCGCGAGAAGTTGGTGGTTGCGACCACGCCGAGGCCCTTGCCTGGGACCGGGCGCACGTCATATTTCTGGAGCAATGAGCGGCTGTCATGGTCTGCGGCGGAGCTGGCGGAGTACAGTACGTCCAGGATGTCTGGTGCACGCTGCGTCTCTGTGAGGATTGGGATGGGGCCGGGGCTGCCGTTTTCATCGGCCAGGGGAGAGGGAGATGGAGCTGTGAAGATGCAGAATTCGGTGCCGTCGTTGGTGTGGTAGCATGGGCCGGGTGTTAGGCATTGCTCTCCTGACCTTATCAGGAGGCTACCCCCCGAGATGAGGTTGGTATTCGGGCAATAGCCTGCTGTTCCAACACTGTGAGGTGTTGTCTCGGAGGCGGCGATGTGGGTGCAATGGATGGCGAAAGAAATGGGAATCGCATGGGGCAGCATATGATAAGACCGGGATCTGTATTATCTGAGACAGAGTAATTGAACTTCTAAACTAGAAATTTCCCTCGGCGTCGAGGTGATATGGCACCGCAAATATTGAGATGATCTAACGGAACCGGGGGAGGGGGAGGGGAGCTCGCATACCTAGGTTGTTTAAAATTCGTCGGCTAATAAATCTGCACGGGTAATAGCATACCGTTCAAGGGGCAGGGGCTGCTACCAATATTGAACTAAACCTAGAACTGCCTGGGATGGTTTTCGGACCTCAGCGAGTAGGTCAGGCTCGCAAGACAACTGACCAATCGACGTGCTTCAAGGCATGTTCCATGGCAACTGGAAGAAGTGCTCTATATTTAAATCTTTCACTAGATATCGTTCCCTTGGACAAATTCTTCTTCTCAATCATTCTTTTACCCTCCTCGGTCGTCCAACATGACAACCACATCATCCTACAACGAGACAACGATCGTTTCCCTCCTCAGAGAATACTACTCTCTGCTCATCTCCCTTTCCTACCTCCATGCTTCACAGGTCATGAATCCCCCGCCGTCTGGCCACACAATCAACGACTCGCTATGCAACCAACTGGGTCTTGATGCTGCGGTGATATCGCTGCTGAAGAAAATACCATATGTCGATGGGCCTTATACTGATGGGAAACTCGACGAGGGTGCCTCTGCGTACGGATGCATGATCTTCCCCGGCTCATGGCGCGGCGCCAGGGCATATTCCTTCTTGCGAGACGATGATGTCATCGCCAGCCGGGACCCGGAAGCTGATGGGTCGGAGGGGGTGAGATTGTATTACCTACTCAGCCATGATGTTGCATTGGCGCACAACCTCAGGGATGGCATGACTGTGGTGCTGGACACAAATGCCAGTACGCCATCAGAATCTCCCAAAGCCAGGCAGTGCCAGGACGGAGTAGCTGACACCCTACAACAGACACTGTGAGGATGCTGGACAACAATGACAGTCCAGAAGTTTCCAATCCGGAGGGAACTCCACTTGAGAGACCTTGGGACCCTGGGCATTATCGGAATTACTACGCGCAAGATGCGACATCTTACTTAGAGGGCCTAGTCACCAAGATTCGGTCGTTGGAATTGATCCCCTACGGAGGAGGCCAGTACGAGAGGCAGTTTTATGACCAAGAGACTCCTGAAGTCGTAAGTAACTCCAGAACTGAGATGCGGGATGAATGCGACCAGCGGTTGACTGACCGATTTCCGCAGCATGATGAAGTCAAGAAGATTCTCCTAGAGGAGTACGGCTGGGGCTCGGAGAGCTTCAGAAAAGAAGACTGGCAAGCGGAAGCCGAGGGAATTTGGGAGAGGATTATTCGTGACTCCTGATACTGAGGCCATGTATAATCAATTTAAGCTGACTCGAAGATTTGTGGTAAAATTGCAAGGTTTTCCGCCCACAAGTTTAAGTACCCAGGTAGACTACACGCCAACACAGTACCAATAGTTTGGCCAAAGACCCCCACAATTATCTCCAACAGCAGTGTTCCAAGCATAGAATTGGTCCAATGTAATTCCATATTTCTGCGCAATATCGTAGCAGCTATCATTCGAAACTGCCTCATAGAATGTCTTGCAGCCATTTACCATTCCAGTCTGTGTAGGCGTAGGCGTTGTCACGGACGTAGCCGAGGTCGTGGTCGCCGAGGGGGAGCTCGCAGTCGTGCTCACAACAGCCACACCGTCGACACAGTAGGCATAATCCACCCAGAAGCCATTGCACGAGGTGTCGACGTTGGTGTTTATGGTGATGAACTCTGCCAGCGTCAGACCGTACTCCGTCGCGACGTCTGAGCACGAGTCGCCCGACTTTGCGATGTACCACTCGTAGCAGTCGGGTGTCGTGCCCGTGGTGGTCTGTGTCGGGGCGGGGACATAGGTTGTTGCCGCTGTTGCTGTCGCGGTCGGCCTCGTCGAAGGTGCCTTGGTTGTGGTCACGGTGGTCACGGTGGTCCCGTTGACCGCGGCAACGCTGTTAATTGTGAGCGAGGGTTTCCCTCCTAGCTCCAAGGTCCCACTCACCAGTAGTCATCTCCAAGAATGAGATTAGAGCAGGCAGAATCAATTGTAGGATTCAAGTCTAAAAGTGTCAGAGGAACGTTAAGCGGTTGTGAAGGGGGTTTGCGCCATACCAATGAGTTCCGAAAATGTCAAACCAAATCTCTCAGATAGTACATCGCAGTCATCACCATCTGAGATTTGATAGTAGAGACCGCAGTTTGGAATTGTTCCAGATGGCGTAGGATATGCGTTGGAGCTGCAGGATATTAGAAATTTGTTCCGGGAGACAAAGAAAATACGTACGCTGTTGTTGTATAGACAGTTGGATTTGCTACAGCGGCCGCGGGTGGAGTATATGGGCCTCCCGGAGGACTAGGCGAGGTGTTACCATTTGCCTCTTGAGCTCTGGCTTGTTACAAGACCTCAGTTTGGACTCACCCAACACAGACAATAGTACCGTGCGTAACATGACCTTGCCCGATATACGGATTCCACGACATAAACTGAGTCAGGGTAAAGTTGGAGTAATTCGCAACCCAGTTCTCGACGCTCAGTGTGTTATTATTCCAGGTTATGCCGCTTCCAAGATTGACGACGGTGATTGGGCATGACAGCGGGGCGCACAACACCTCGCCCTTCAAGTCCGAGCAGAACATGTAATCATTGAGGTTATAGAGACCCTGGCTTGGGATTTGGTATTGCAATGCTGCTTGTTGGCAAGTCAAGGAGCTGTTGACAGTGATGGTTTGTGGGCAAATGCGGGAAAGAGTGGAATTTGCGTCAGGAACTAAGGAACCACTTCATATGCGTCAGTAGGACATTGATGCCGGTTATATTAGGTGTTAATATTACTCACTATTCCAACGCATTCGAGAAATCGTTTGCTGGAGAAATGGTGTCATCGAGATTACAGTTCGCCTTGATGTTTTCCCAGATTTGGGCTGTTATATTGCTTGTGGGCATCAGCAGTGAAGACAGGTTGGATAGAATTCGACTTGTCTTACTCGTAGAGATCACCCCATTTGTTCTCGAGTCCGTATTTGAACGTCTGTCTACTCGAATTAGCTTATAAGCGCAATTCTGGAGCCAGGGAACCAACAAGAAGCACGAAGAACATTGAATCTCTAGTGGATATTCATCAAATTCCAGGGTAACTGGCCATCCATAGTTATCATCATCGATTGGGTCACCTTGCTGAACGTAATAATCGATGGCCGACATTGCGGTTGAGCCAGCCGAATCTGATGCGTTGGACCATTCAAAGTCGAAGTCACCATAGCAAGTGCCGTTCTCATCTACAGTATAGCTCCAGTATTCGGCTTGTGCGTCAAAATAACATTTTGTGGTGTGCTCTGGCCAGGTCGCCGTCCCGCTCGCGACCATTTCTGTGATGTTCCAACTACGATCGTGGATTAGCCATCTCCTGGAACAAATAACAATGCACGTAGATACTGACTCACGTTTTTTCAACATCAAGACAGAAGTCAGACGAGCCAGTATCTTTGAGGCATATGAGCCCGAGTTTGTATTGCATGTAGTCAATCCACTGTGGGAATGTGACATTATTGCTATCAATTGACATGTAGGCATTGCCGCATCCGGACTCCACGGCAGTGAGGAGCTCTGCCATAGATGATGAACAGCCTGCAGTGCAGAGACTAGTCATCGAAGATGTGTTCCATCCTGGAAGTATCAGCGCTACTGCTTGTGAACCGGTTTCATGGAGTGACTGACCAACTTGTTGAAGGCCATACGTCGTGAGCTGGATGATGTCCTCCGGACAGCTGATAGAAGTGTTAAGAGCAGCATCACAAGATACTGGGAAATTACTAGCGAATATTCGCGTTTGTAGGCCGTTGTACAGCATCGTAGCCATACCTTGGCCCGCTAGGCCAGACAAAGCCCAAAGAAGGGCAGCCATGACGAACGTGAACGATAATTGAAAGTAGAGAGATTGCGAGAAGGCAGAGGTTCAAGCAGATGAAATAATCTATCACGTCATGAAGGGTATTTATTGCAGAGCTGGCAATGGACGAGACGCCGGTAAGAGGTCCTTTGCCATCGGAATGTAATGCAGAAGATCAAAGGACCGCATGCTAGCTCCAAGATAGGGGCCTGAGGTTCTTCAATCCGTAGGGAAACTACCTTGCCTTGATCTAGGCCCACGTATCTACATGCATGCTAACTATCTTTGGAAGACTTTACATCAATATCTCGGAACACTTCGGTGTGCTCGGCGGCTGGGAGAATCCTTCTGATGTCTCAGCCAGGAAGCAACGCCATTTATTTCTAACTTACCTAGAGGAATCCTTCCAATAGTGTCCTCGTGCATTAGGGGTCCGGATGTTTGAGCAATCTCCAGTAGAATGAACACGTTAGACTGCCGACTCAGTTAGACGGGGCTGCAACGGTAAACGGCAACAACGGCAGTCAGGTTTACAATGCCTTGGTTCACAAAGTTGAAACCGAGATGATCAGGATTGCCTCCCGATGTCACACCTCCAAAATGGGCTCAGTAAGAAGTCGCTGGATGATTGGATACCAGCAAGTTTGTCTCATCTTACTTGCATGATATAGAATGCAGTGACAATGGAGGATTGCAGACTCCAGGCAGATGACCTGATTTTTAATAACCATCAGCACGAATGCGGCGTAGTTAATGCCCCTCAAGTGCAGGGGCTATAGCACATGAATCTGGGTCATTTCAGGATGTGGCCACTTCGGCTCAGCCGGCTGGTCTGACGCGTCTGGTATCCTTCGTGAAGCAGGAAGAGACTAATCTTTCCTCTGACGGGGGGTAGCCGCTATCGGTCGTGTTGAAGGCGGGCGCTGATGCAGTGTCTAACTATTCTCGCCTGCCCTCTCGAAAATTTCCCTGTGACGCCACTGGCTTCGGGAATCAGGTGGCCTGTGATTCTTGTTGCTTTGAAAGATGTTCCGCCTAATGGCGAGAAGGTACAAGGACGACAGCCACGCTCCAGTGTCTCGGTTTGTCATGGTTTCAACGGCGGCTGCGGAAGCGGGTAGCGCTTCCGTCGCCTATTTTGTTGATCGGTTCATCGATAAGGCTGTATAAGCATTCCCTGAAAAAGCTTGTGTTTGCACTAGTCTTGAGATAATGGTGCATCTCTCCGGAGCCAGGCTGCATCTGGCATGTGGGGCCGGATGTTTCCATGGTTCTGTACTGTACACTGTCTGACTGTTCACATGCATGCCACTAGCCGCGTGACTAGCGATGAATGTCATAGTGAGGGTGTAGTGGCAATTTGAAGGATCTCATGAGTGTGGCACCAACTTCAGGACTACGGGAAAGGAATCTGACAAGGGGTCATTCTATAGATGCTTCCGACCTTGGGCCAAGGGCTTTGCAAGACGCTTCCGCTAAATGTATATACCAACAGCCCATCTAGATGTTGGATTCATTATGGTATAGCAACTCGTCTCCAAGCACGAATCAACAACATGAAATCCTCAATCACAATCGCGTTGATGACTCTTCCTGTCGCCCTTTCATTCCTGCGGCTTTCCGCTGCCCAAACTTCCACAGGCTCTTGCTCAGCCACCAGCGAGTGCGTGTCCGGTTGCTGTAATGGAGAGTACTGTGGATTTGGTCCCAGTTTCTGCGGAGCGGGAAACTGTACCAGCACCTGCGATGCTGTAGCAGAATGTGGATGTGAGTTTCGTCCTTATTGACTACTACTATAGAGTTCACGGGCTGATATTGCATAGCATATGCACCTGCGGGCAGCTATGATTGTCCACTGAACGTTTGCTGCAGTCAATACGGGTTCTGTGGCACGACAGAACGCTTTTGTGACTCTAAATGTATCACCGGATGTGCCGCCGTCAGTGAGCCGTAAGTGTTTGGAAGATTCCATTCAATCCTAGCGTTGTATACCTATTTTCAACGTTGCCACTAACAAATGTATAGTTCTTGTGCTGGGGCATCCAGCGACGCGGAACTGGTTGGTTATTACGAAAGCTGGTCCTATAATCGAGTCTGTGACGCTTGGACTCCCGAGGACATTACTGCTGGAGTCTGGACGCAGTTGAATTATGCCTTTGCCCTTATCGGAGATGACTACAGGATCTCTCAGATGAACAGCTTCGACGCCGAGCTCTATCCAAGGTTCACAAATTTGAAGTCGTCCACAAGCGGCCTGAGAGTGTTCATATCAGTTGGCGGCTGGGCTGCTGGAGGCGCCATCTTTTCAAAGATGGTCAGCAACTCCAACAGTCGTTCAGTTTTCATAGATTCAGCCATTTCATTCATGGCGACCTACTCATTTGATGGTAAGATCTCCTCAGCGGCATGCCTCCGCATTCTTTCGAAGCTGGAAATTGAGCTGACCTTGTCTAGGCATTGATATTGATGTAAGCGATTACGAATCTTAGCCGAGCATTTTCTACCCAGGTCATTTTTGTCTTCAGCACCTTGAAATTGCAGGGTAATGACTTTCTTTCCAATGAGAGACTGACACATCATAGTGGGAATACCCTGCCGCGGCTGATCGCGACGGGTCAGTTGCAGATACTGCAAACTACGTGACTTTCCTCAAGGAGTTGAAAGCTGCATGTGGTTCCAAATATGGAGTTACTGTCACAATTCCCTCATCATATTGGTACCTCCAAGGCTTCGATATTGTGAGCATGTCTAGTTATGTTGACAAATTCAACTTCATGTCCTATGATATGTAAGTCCTATTAGTGCAGCTTGCATTTGGGTGTGCGGTCGAAAATAGGCAGAAGAACAGACAAGGCTGTGAATGTCTCGGCCCTCTTTGAGTGAATTACGGAATCCCTTAGTTTCATGAGAACAAGCGCTTACACATCGACCAGCCACGGAACATGGGACGGTTATTCCCCTTACACGAAGGCCGTGGTACAGCCCCATACGAATCTCACAGAAATCGCTGAAGGCCTCGATCTTCTTTGGCGAAACAACATAGAACCGTCAAAAGTTGTTCTCGGGATGGGGTTTTATGGCCGGTCATTCACCCTTTCTGACCCCAGTTGTACAACTCCGGGTTGCCCTTTTAGTGGCGGTGGAAACCCAGGAGAGTGCACCCAGACCTCTGGGATCCTTTCGAATGCGGAGATACAGGAAATCATATCGGAGCACAGTTTGACACCAATACTCAATGAAGAGGCCGCCATCAAATACATTGTTTGGGACAGCAATCAGTGGGTGTCCTATGATGACGAAGAGACACTCGCGATGAAGAGGACATTCGCCAACTCAAAATGCCTGGGCGGAAGGATGGTTTGGGCTCTGGATTTGGACTCTCCGTCGTCGGAGGCATCACTTGTCAACTTTGCTAGCAGTGGGCTTGCTACCATCGGTGATGATGTCTCCAGCAACCCCAGATTTGCGCTCAAGAAGCTTGAGGCAACAAGCAACCAGAATACAGTTGGTCTAATCACGTATTGGAGTGACTGTGCTGCGAAACCATTCTGCAATGATGGGTTCAACATGGAAACGACTGGCCATGGCAAAGTATATGATGCTGTGAGTGTTTCTATCCTTATGTCTGTCAAGGTTTTATGCACCCAAGGGTGGAGACGCAGCCGTCATTGACCCTGTTTTAGGACACCAATGCTTTCACTGCAGATGGCTGTCATGGAGGCGGTAATGGTTTCAACAGAGCATTTTGTGTCGAGGCAGATGTGACTCTAAGCGGCTGCGACTGGTACGGCAAGCCCAAAGGCTGCTCGCAAGGCTGCCCAGCTGGCAAATTTCTCCTGGCTCAGAACACACATATCGGTGGAGCCTCTACGGGTTGCAAGACGGGCGCCTACTCCAGCTACTGCTGCGACGTGATTCGCAGTAATCAGATCGAGGCATGTCCAGCAACTAACGCCAACAACTTGCTGACTGGCGGCATAGGCAACAGCATCAACCTCAAAACTACACAGCTGTACAAGGACAACTCCATTACAGCCACAGCTGAGTACTGCGAATACCTTGCAGGTTCATTCGCTGCTATCCTTGCTGTTGCGTACATTCCACACATCATAGCTGGTGTTTGGAAATATCAGCCACTCCTCGGGTTTTACTTTGCTCCCATATCAAACCTAATCTACCCGGCTAATAAGCCTTCCGCATGGTGAGAGATACTTTTTATGTGCCTATCCTGACGACGTTTTGCTAATTTTACAATCCAGCACATCGACCACAACAATTCAAGTCACTTCTACATACTTGGCACAGCCAATTCAGACCAACGTTTGTGATTTTGCGAAATACCCACAAGCGTGCGCGCATTATTCATCCGTCATCAGTCGAAATGACGGAAGCATTCTGCCTCTCGATACCTTGATCTGCCCAATGTCCACTATGAACAACCGAAGACTCCCCAAAAAATGGGACGATCAGCACGACAAGAACTGGCGCTCCTGGATCTCGAGTCTTCCCAAAGCCTGGGGATCGAACACGTGTGAACGCGATGAGTATCCTCCCATGAGATTTATGGCAAAGGACCAGGCTCAGCAGTACACTCAGTGGATGCGGTTCCTCCCACACAGTGACAACAACGGCGCGGGCAAACTGTGGTCTGGGAAGTGCGGCAGGGCCAAATCCCAAACCAAGACGGAGGGTGGGCCGATCAACAACCAGGTCTGTACTGAATACAAGTCACACCTGTACACAGTTACAGGCTTCTCGCTGCGCTTTCAAAACGTCGGCGATGCCAGTGGTTCCATTTCCAACAACCCCTGCTTCCCCTCGATGGTATCCAACGACCCCGGATACGCGCTGATGACCCAGGACAAGTGGTACGGAGATAATCTTCTCGCAGGCTACCATCCTGAGGACTGGGCCGATCCCCCAGCCAGGGCTGTCACCTTAGGTCTTACTAAACCTAAGAACCAGCCGAAGAGATGGCTAGACGAAACCCCAAGCCGAAATACAGATGGCTGGCAGCAGCTGGTGCCGAGGGTCCACGAGATCCTCTCCAGGCGTCCACGCTCCTACTACCCTCCTATTGAAACAATGGATGTAGACCCCGAAGACGTTGTGCTAGACGACGGAAATTCAACTAGGAAACTGACTGCTCAAGAACTCTGGGAGGACTTCGGACTTTACAAGTGCCAACGACAGGGATGTCCCGACGAACGCAAAGCAGCCGGTTTGGTACTGCCACAGGAGGAAATCGAGAGGCTATCTCATGCAACTGCGGACATGGCAATTCCACCAATGACTATGGCCGGAAGGTCCACTCCAACTGCTGCACTTCCGACGGCAACTCTTGAATCTGGGAATGGATTTAAAACCTTGGTAACTTCCGCTGCGTCAACTCAGACTGCCTAAGTGTTTAACAACTACTCGAAATATTGTACTATAAATACTCAGTCTTACTATGTTTTCAGAATATGGACAATTTTAGGTTTTGTCTTTCGCTTTGTCTAGGTTCCACTGTCTGGTGACTATAACTAGGTACACCACATATAGCGGACAACCAAAAGCTCATCCTTACAATATTTCCCGACCATGAACTTTTTTCCTCGGATGTGTGTACTGTTTATACGTTGTTGAATTGCATGTTACAGTTTGGACGCCATCCAGGTCAAGCATGGCGTCTACGAAGATAGTATCCAGTCCAGTTGGCAGAGGCTCCTAGATACATTAGTGCGTGTCAAACGACCAATAAGTCTTGTTTAGTCTCCAAATTATACTAGGATACTATATAAGGCTGCCCAATGCTGGCGTTTTCGTTGCCAACCCGAAAGCCACTTGAGATGCGCTGACCCGGCGCATATTGAGGTGCTCCCTTGAGCGCAGGTGGCCGCCATACTTGAAAGTGCGCATTGATACACGAACAGTACCTGTCTTGTTCCTTTTTATTCTTCTTTTCTTCTTTTCCTTCTTATTAATTTTACTTCGTCAGCCACATGGGAACAACAGTAAACCCTAAACCCGAGATCGGCGGTCAGGTACTTTCCCGTTCGAGCAATTCCAAATCTGCTGCATGCAACTCCATCGGCGGATATATTCACGGAGATACTCCCGGCCATACTCACAGCGATAGAGCCATAACGAGAATGAGGGATGACAAATTGGTCATATCATTAGTAAGACCTCGGGACTACAGTCATACCGATAGCCCAGTCTCCACCATATAGCTTACGATCTTATACTCCTGAAGAACGGCTAACATCTTATAAAAGACGGACCTTGGCCACCTTAGACATTCCAAACCTTCTCACGCACATCCAACTAAAGTTTGTCTTTGCTACGCAGATAACACCTATAAACTGAGCTTGGAACCCTGCAGCACACGACTGCTGTCAACGGCAAGTACTTGTCTTCTTCCTGCACCTAGGTTCGAATGGTAACTAATCACTATTAATCTAGCACGAATAAATCCTCGAAATTCATGCAATGGACGCGGCCGAACTCCTAAATGCTCATTTCCGGACCATCAAGGTCGACCCCCAGGCGTGGCTGGCATTGTTTGCGCCTGATGCTGTGGTGGAGTTGCCTTTCGCTCCGCCACACATCCCCCGCGCCCTGAAAGGCGTGGATGCGATCTCGGAGACAATTGGAGGTTTCCTCAGTCAGCTTGGTGACGACTTTGAGGTCCACGTGAAGAAAATCTATCGGATCGAAGGCGAGGATGCCGCCATTGCCGAGTTCTCCTTGGCGGCTACGGTGGTGCCTACAGGCAAGGTCTACAGCCAGGATTACATACTCTACCTTCGCGCGGAGAACGGGAAGATCGGGATGTATCGGGAATACTTTGATGGCTCACGTGTTGTCGCCGCGTTTTCGTCCGATAACTGAGTTTCTTCGTAATAGTTACGGCAACCTACATATGTAGGTCCACTGTCCGAAGAACAAGGGCATTTGGACCTCTAATTGCACCTGTGTCCATGTCGGTCAGAAGAAAATCCGGCTGACCTGGTTGTTGGTGCCGGTCAAGGGAGGTTAGGCGTGACCAGGGGTTGGATTTCCTGGCACAATTCAAGTCATTCTGCGAATCAGCAAGGTTGATAGTTGGTCCGTCCATTACGATTACTCTTGCCGAGGCTCCGTCAGCTGCATTTACCTTGTGAATTCAGGCGTTAGGCCTTAGCTGTATTCTCGCATTGATTTTCCGGCGTATTGAATTATTAAAGAGATTGGGTGATCATTTTCGCTTATCAATATACCTGCCCATTTGTTCTCGGTACCGTGTCAAAGGGGACTTCGGTTGTGGGCGGAGATAGGACAGGGTTAGGGTTCGATGTAGTTCCAATCAATCCACAACATGGCAGTGAACGATGCCGAGACGAACAGTGTGTGTCACGGATATGTCTTGGATGGGTTGATAGGGGCCGTGACCCACGCTTTAAGCTCAGTAACAAAGATATATATATAGCATAACATCGGTGGTCCTGGGACTCGCAGCGGTTTTCGACGTATCCCTACGGAAGTACCAAAGTACCCTCTCCCGGCTGAGTACTCAAGCTATGAGGTAATCTTGACCACCTCCAACAGACGTCAACCCCTCCACCCGCAATAGTACGACGACATCTCACACTTTACACCGAGGACCAATCGTCACCAGCACGGCCAACACCATCTTTGACATTTCAGTCTCACTTAAGCGAACCGAATAAGTCTCATTTCTCACCACACCCGCCGACAGTGGCTTCGCTCATCTCACCCACGAGGCCACTCTCCCGCCTCCTCATCGCCATCCGCAGCCCCACCTTGAGAGGGCGTCAGACACGACGACCACCATCATCGAGGAGTAGCACAAGGACGCTCACAGCAAACCCCAGCATGGCTTGGCGCAGCTCCGGCGCGACCAACGCGGAACTGGTCGCCAACCTGTGCCGCAACGGCATGATCAAGGACGACCGGGTCAAGGAGGCCTTCCTGAAGGTTCGGCCCCACCGACACTCACAACATCACACCACCACGCCTCCTCCCCAACCCTCGACGAGCCCGACACTCCCGAAGCCACACTGATACCCAGATAGGTCGACCGCGCCCACTACGCGCCCTCATCCCCCTACGACGACTCGCCCCAGTCCATCGGCTACGGCGCCACAATCTCCGCGCCGCACATGCACGCCACGGCAGCCGAGCACCTGCTCCCCGCCCTGCAGCCGCCGGGGGACTCGGGGCCGAGCCGCCCCCGCCGCGTCCTGGACATCGGGTCCGGCTCGGGCTACCTCACCCACCTCCTCGCGGAGCTCCTCCCGCCCCCCGGGCCGGCCGGCCCCGCCGAGGGCAACGGCCCCGCCGCGGTTGTGGGGCTGGAACATATCCCCGCGCTCAAGGAGATGGGCGAGCGCAACATGTCGCGGAGCGAGGAGGGGCGCGCGCTGCTCGCCAGCGGGCGGGTGCGGTTCCGTGTTGGGGACGGGAGGAAGGGGTGGGTTGAGCCCGGCGAGGAGGAGGCCGGGTGGGACGCCATCCACGTCGGGGCCAGTGCGGTCAAGCTGCATGAGGAGCTGGTGCAGCAGCTTCGGTCGCCCGGGAGGATGTTCATCCCTGTTGATGATGATGATGGGGAGGGGGGCCAGCATATCTGGACTGTGGATAAGGATGCAGAGGGGAATGTGACCAGGAAGATGCTGTTTTCGGTGAGGTATGTGCCTCTGACTGATGCGCCTAGGTGATGCAGATGGGTGGGGTAGCTGGGAGGAGGCTGTGCTTGTTTGGAGGGTGGATGAGAGCGGATTAGCCTTCCTGTAGTCATGGGGCCTATGAACAGCAGGAGTTTTGCCTGTCCGTACCGACATGCATCTTCAGATGTTATGCAGATAGCAGAGAGTGATTCCTTCCGCTCATATCTAACTAGACCTCGTGGATTCAAAATTTTGTACACATAGTTATTCACACCACACCCTACTAGCCACCGAAGATCGCGGTTAATGTCTAGACGCGCTCAAGCATACCTTCCAAATTTCCACCAGGGATGCAACCTGTTTAGGGCGCTTGTTGCGGGGCGGTCTCGAGGTAATTCTTAACATATGATGCATGCTGTTCCGTGGGGTCCACATTGGCCCATGAAGGCCCTCTTCCAGAGCCTAAAGCTATATTGTCTAATCCCATGACGCAACAAATGCCGAAGGCTGTCTTTTGGAGACGCCAGTGATATTCCAAACAACCTGAACAAGGTAGAGTCGGCACCTCTGCACGTGCCACGTCGCACAGAGTCCCTGCTAAGGAGCAGAGACCTGCTCGGGCGTATTGCTTGAGCTCCAGTCAGCCTTGCGATACGCAAACGGCAGCAGCTCGTCCACCCCGACAACCCTCAGGGCCCCGAGCCCACCGCCACCGCAGCCCCGCGCCGGCTGATGCGTGCCCGCGGCCGGCGCCGGGCCGCCCCTCCTCGTCCTGGTATCCACGATGACCCGGATGTCCGGATGCAGGTCCATAAGCACCTGCCGGCACCTCCCGCAGGGGCTCAGGACGGTGGCGCCGTCGTTGCGCACGGCGACCATGTGCGTCAGGGTGCCGGGGGTGCCGCACCCGCCCGCCGCCGCGGCGCCGAGGACGACGAGCTCCGCGCAGGGCCCGCCGTTGAAGTGCGAGACGTTTATCCCCGTGAAGATGGTGTGGCCGTCTGCGCTGAGGGCCGCGGCGCCGACCTGGTCTGTTTGGGTGTGAGATGGGGTGAGTCAGGAAGCGGCCGTGTCGGGGTGGGCTCATGTCCAGTCGGTATTTATTATCAGGAGGGGGCGGACGTTGGATCTTAACCTACGGGTCTTTTGGTTGGTGGGGTCGACCTTGGCGATGGTTTCGTGGGCGGCCGCGACCAGGGATTTAACGATGTCTTCTTCGCTCTTGGCCGTGGTGGTTGTGCCCTGCGTTGGGGGCATGTCTGAGATGTCGAGTGGGTGCGAGTTGGCCATGCTCTTGATGACGCCCTCTTCCGGGATGCTTCCCTCGGGGGATTCGGATGGCTCTGGCGCCGACATTATGACAATAAACCGGACGATGTTGTGAGGCTCGACGCCGAGACTGCCGGCTGGTTGTGAGTCTTGTTGACGGGGATGGGGAAAAGATGGGCTGTGGTTGGCTTTGATTTGATAGAAGTCGGTGACCGTTCGTGGACGTTGCCCAGAGGCTAGAGCCTGAGCTTACCGTCTACTTATCTGTGGGCGTTTTTGGAGGTCAAAAAGGCTGGGCAGTCTTTCTTGGGAGTATGTGCAGTGGCTGGATGATCCTGGCTTAGTCCCGAACTGGAAGTACAAGTTTGCAGTCTCCTATCGAACAATACGGGTTATAGATTGCCTAATAATAAGCCTGTGGATGGGGATGACTTCATCCCTCTTTTGCTACCGCTGCGTATCGAATCGAATCTTCTATCCCACCTGGTTTCGAATCCACTCCACACACGGGCCACGGCTCACCACATCCGCCAGAGAGTCATCAAATTCCACGTAATGTGAGAATATATACATATATACAAATAGATAATCTCGTCATAACTAAAATATACCGTCAGAGGCCTAAACCCGTGGCCCAGTCCAATTCTCTTGCGACTCATGAAGCACGGTTTCCCGAGTACTAAAGAAGGCCGTGCACCCAAGCAGGCATCGGACACTGCGCACCGGGAGCCACCACGTTCGCTCCGCCACCAGGACAACACCGGCAGCCCTGCGTGCCCGGAAACCCGGGGGCTGCAGGCCCCGCCAGGCTCGTCAGGGCACCCAGTAGCCCTAGTAGATCAAGAAGCAAAGGTCAGCAACAGAACAGGCCTGGGAGGGAACCTCGTAGGTGAGATAGACAGCCGGGCAGGCGGAAACGGACTCACATAGCAGGCAGGGTCGAAGCTATAGCAGTACATCGGCTAGGGGTTAGGCGCGTCCGTCTGGTACGGCGGAGCGCTCGTGAAGAGCGAGGTGGACGTGATGGTCGACAGCGTGGTTGGCGTGGTGGTGACGACCGTGAAGATGCTCGCGCTCATGCTCGATGTCGACGACGACGACGACGAGCTCGACGACGGCGACGGGCACGACGTGGCCAGGATGCCGCCCAGGCCGAGCGTGGTGCTGCGAGCAGCGGCCCGGCCGGCCCCGGCCATCACGCCCCGCCTCCCTGGCTGTGAGCCGCCGTCGTCGTCGCTCCCGGTGGACCCGGTGTCATCCTCCACGCACTCGTGCACGCCGTTGTAGGCCACCTTGTAGCCGCCCTCGACGCGGGCCCACTGCAGGGCGGTGACTGAGTCCTTGGCGGCCTGGGCGACCTCCGAGGCCGGGAATGCGCCCTGGTAGTCTGGGTGGCCAAGCCAGTAGGCGACCATGCCGGCGACGAGGGGAGCAGCTGTGGTGGGGGTTGGTCAGTACCGCACGCCCTGGCCCGGTGTTTTCGGCAGATCCTCGGGTGTCAGTTGATGTCCTGCTTACCGAAAGAGGTCCCCTGCTCGATCCGGTACGCATCCACGTCCTCGTGGGTGGCACACACGATACCCACGCCGCCGGCAGCAGTGGTCAGGAGGGGCCCGCCCTGCGACCAGGACGCGATCTCCCCCTTGTCGTTGACGGCCCCGACGTTGATGAGCGGCAGCTCGTCCGCGAGCATGGGAGGGTACGTGTCGATGTCGCCGCCGTAGTTGCCAGCCGAGAGGACGATGGCGACGTCGAGCCTGACCAGGACGCCGAGCACGCGCCGGAACCCGGCAATGCCGGCCGCGGTGATGGAGGACTCGCTGGCCGTCAGGCTGCACGAGATGACGGCCTTTCCCTTGAGGCCCTTGGCTGCCACGTCCTGGGCGACCATGGCGAAGGCTGCGATGAGGCTGGCGACGTCTGCGTTGGTCAGGTCCACGGCCACGAAGTTTGCCTTTGGCGCTGAGCCCTGTGTGCGGAACAGGTCGAGTCAGCCAGGTTCCCACGAGGGCTTTGGGATGGGAGTTTATGCTTCTCGTCTCTCTATGCTTACCACAGTGTGTCCGACTGCTTTGGACGCCGCACAAGTCCCGTGGAACTGGGCGCGGTCATCCTTGAGCCCGTTACCAGTCATGTCCGGAACTGTAATCGTCCGGGGCCTTCGACCTCCCTCGGTGAACTCGTCGTGATCCACAAGGATGTCGCTCTCGATAACATAGACAGAAATGCCTGTCCCGGCGCTGTCGTCATAGTCATACGTCGTCCCCGGCTGGCTCCCCTCGGCAGTAGAGAGCTGGATGAGATCATAGTCGTCCGTGGCGACGCTGACGACCGCCCTCCTGGCAATGCCCTCCAGGCTGCGCCGCCGTGACCCCGCGGGCGGGGCGACCGCCTGCCCCTCGGCCTCGACCGGCGCCGGCGCCGTCACGTTGACGTTCTCCATGGTCCCCTGCACGGCGCTGTTGCCCTGGACCGCCCGCAGCTGCGTGTCCGTCAGGTTCGCCACCCACATCAGCGTCGTGTTGGCGTTGCTCGACGGGTCCAGTATGTCGACCACCTGCGGCACCTCAGGCTTCACCAGGTCCTCGAGCGTGGTCAGGAACGTCGACGTGTCTGCTCCGTCTGCGGGGAAGATCATATACGCCTTGGGAGTTCCTGTGGGCTGCTGGGAGGAGGAGGAAGAGGAGGAGGAAGAGGATGAAGAGGAGGAAGAAGAAGAAGAGGTCGAGGATGATTTAGGCTTCGTTGACGTTGGTGGCTCCGAGGTGGGCGGCTCTGATGGCTTCGAGTTGCTGCCGGCCGTTACTACTGCCCCTGCTGCGATGGGGATGCGTGCACCGCCGTTGATGGTGTAGAACCCGCCACCTGCGCCGCCAGTAACCACGGCACCGGGAGGAACATTGACAGTCTCGCCATTGCTGACTGTGACCTTGGGCGGTGGTGCTGATGTGGACGTGGGCGGTGCTGATTTGGTCCGTGTAATCGGTTGGGATGAGCTCAAGGAGACACTCGATGACCGTGATGATGATGAGTGAACACGGGATTTACTGGACCGAGTAGAAGTACTGTTCCAGCCGCTGCTGGCTGTGGCTGATATGGACGTGGGCGGTGCTAATTTGCTCCGTGTAATCGGTCGGGATGAGTTGAAGACACTCGATGACCTTGGTGGTGATGAGGGAACACGGGATTCACTGGGGCGAATAGAAGTAGTATTGTTCAGGCCGCTCTGCGCAAATGATGGTGCTGCGGCGAGGCACACCGCGAAGAGAATGGAAAACTTCATATTGGGAGATAGAACTGGGAAAAGGGAATTTAAGTCCCGACCATTTATTTCGAGCGAAAGAGAGACGCGAAACTGGGCCCTGGCCCTCATCCAATGCCAAGAATGTTGGCGATTGAAGTGGCCGTCTTATACTGCTTCGACCTTGAAGATGTCCTCCTGCCAGCCTCGCTACCTACGTCCAAGTGCACAGGCAATCCAAGAACGGTGTTCATGGTGCTATTTTCAGCCATGCATAGGCCCACACACAACAGGGGCTGAGTGCTCGTCGCGCCCAGCTCTGACTCGCACCCATTGAATGCACTACAGTCGTCATGAGCCTTTTGCATCCCATGTCGATTCATTCCCCTGTTTCGGAAAGATTGTTACCTCAGGCCTCTTTGGACATAGGTGGACCGCTCACCTGTCATGCCAAGCAAGGGGTTCGCCATTAGTTTAGAAAACGGATATTCGCACCGGCAAAAAGGGATAGCGCACCGGTGGGTCTGCTTCAGCCAATCAGAAGCGTTTATTTGACCCACCTTCAACTACACTTCACCACCCGAATAGTGCTTTTTGTAGCTACACCCACTGCTTTGCAACGCCTCCATCATCACCACTCTCAACAACCACCCTCACACCTTAAACGCATCAATGAATTTCATCAGTCAATCATTTACTTCAAAAAAGGCCGTAGTGCCAGATATCAATTCAGCATAAGCAATACGAGCAACCAAGTACTCAGGTCTCAAGCGCAGCACCACATATTATAACTAGAATAATAATATTACTGCAGCAAACCATTATCAACCAGCACTTTCTAACCCTCCTAGCTACTTAAAACGTTTTTATGATGGATATAATACCTATAAGGACCTTAAGGCTGATTTAAATAAAGCTATAAAGGCTGCTAGCTTCATAACGGTAACCAGAAGGTTAGAGGATAAGTGGGTAATATTAGAGTACAGCCGAGGTGCTCAGCAGCCCTCAACTGCAACCACTACCAATACCTCCACAATTAAGGCAGGCTGCAGCTAGCAAGCCCTTACCCATATAATAAAGGCAATATCTAGCAAATGGAAGCTTATGATCCAGGAGGGCATATATACTTCACATAGCCCTTAGGAGGTCCCTAAAGCTAAGCAAGGCTGGGTAAAGTTATCACAATAATATTACGATCTTCTCGCCCGTATAGCTGCAGACCCATCCCTTACTAAGCCAAAGAAACTTGAAGCAGCCCTCTGCCGAGAGTACCCAGAGGTACTACTAGGGCCTAACACTATAAAGAATTAGCTTATAGATTTTCAAAGGGTGAAGCAGGGTATCTATATACTTACTCAAGCTTTACTAGACTAGCTTAAGAAGGAGGGCTGCTAATATTATTAGACTATTAATAATAAGGGCAATATTATGGGCATCTTCTGGTATATAAAGCAGTAGATCAAGTAGTTGCAAGAGTAATGATTCTTACGAGCTATCTCACTTGATTATACCTATTCAACAAACAACAAAAAGATACCCTTCCTTTAGACAATAGCAATAACCCATATAAAGAAGATACTACTGCTATTTCAAGGCATCATTAATAACAAGCAAGAATCTGGCTTCCAGTAGCTTCTTAAGCAGATTAACGAGCTTCTCCACCAGTACAGAAACAACCCTCCAAGCCTCTTCATTACTAACTATAATACTACTCTAATTAACGCCCTTAAGCACCAATTCCCTAAGGCACACCATCAGCTATACATCTTCCATATAAACATAAACCTTATCCTCAATATCAAGAAGAAGTAGCGCAAGCCGGCAACAATAAGAGCAACACCAAGAGGCCCGGAGGCAATAGCACCAGGAGCTCCGGAGGAAAACACCACAAAGGGTACGGAAGCCGAAGATCTCAAAGAGGATAATAAGAACCTCGCTTCCCTAATAGCGCCAGCAAGAGGGAAGGCTACAATACCCTCCCGAGTGCCTAACGAGATCCCATACACTCAAACAGCCCTCTTGGACCTCATCAAGTTTATAGAGTACTCTACAGATCGTGAGGTCTACAATACGGCTTAGCGACAGCTTCAAGAGGTCTTCTCAGACCAGATGGCAATCCTCCAGTACCTCAAGACCTAGTACATTAACGAGGCGGAGGTCATCATCACCAAATGGGCTGCCCACTCAATCTACAGAATCCTTAACTTCAGCTTACATACAACCTCCTCCACAGAGCGATGGCACCGCTATATAAAGACCTATCTGGGTCACAGGATGGGCAATCTTCTTTATCTAATAGAGGCTAATAAAGCCGCTCTTAACAAGGCGGCTCGTGCCTTCCATGATAAGGAGGGAAAGCAGAAGACAGCAGCACTCATGAAGTATAACGGGCAGAAGTAGCTTAAGAAGCTTACACAGCAAGTCACCAGAGCAGCATTAGACCTTCTCGCAATAGAGCACTAGAAGGCATTAAAGATGCTTCAAAAAGAAGCCCTATGAGGGCACTATAGCCCTTCTAACTGCTGCTACACTATCTATAATCAGTACAGCATCATCTATATGAATCGCATTACTAACAAGGAGGAGGCTTCCCTTCCCCTTAAGAAGAGCAACCTTCACAAAGCTTGGTACCTCAATCATAACCTCTACATTAACAACCCGCTCCTTAGTATACTATCACCAAAGAAGGTCACCACCACAAAGGGCAGGCCTCAGGACATCACCACATTCGCTAGCGATAAGGAGGGCATCCTTAAGAAGCGTGGGAAAGCCATAATAGGCAAAAAGACGACCTCCAACACTACAAGTCTGGGTAGCAGAGCCAGAGATAAGACAAGGGTAACAACAGCTTCAATACAGCGCGTAAATTCAGCCTTCAAGTGGAGCAACATAACCCTCCAATCCCTGGATAAAGAGGACACCCATAGCGGTAATACACAGCACGCCAGCATCCCTCCGAAGCAGCAGCCAGCAAAAAGGGTCATAAAGAAGTCAACGCAGCAGCCTCAGAAGCAGAGGGCGCCAGCAAACATCACAAAGACTTCAGAAGCCAGCACACCCTCAAGCACAAAGTCAGGGGCTAAGCAGCAGCATATAGCGGCTATCAGAAGCATCAACTAGTTACCACAGGTAGATCTAACGGTTGGGGACATCATTAGCAATAATAACGGCAACAGTAGTAATAGTAACAACAAAGAGGAGATACTAAATGAGATTATAGTCCGTACGGACTAGATATATAGCAAAATACCATCAATTTGAGCAATTAGCGCTATAGCAGGCATCGTGATGGTAACATTCGCTATAGCGGTAATAGGGACATACGGCTATATTGGCAAAAACATCAAAATAACAGTGCATATAGTGTTTTTGGTGGTGCAAATTATCTGTGCGTTAGGCCCCTGCATATACCGGTATACCATCCCTTTTTGCCAGTGCGAATATCCGTTTTCTTAGTTTAAAGCTTGGCCGAGCCTATAAATGTTTTTAGCACCAGAATCTTCAGATAAACAGACACCGGTCACGTGTGTAGTACCTCAAAGTATATTAATAGGTAATTATTTGAGACCCCCCTCAGGTCCGGAAGTCTCGGAATGGTCAGCCTTGACTATGTGGATCAACATTGCGCGTCATTACATCTGCTGCAATAAGGTATTCCGAGTCCATCATACCATGCGAGAGAATGAATGTATTGATTCACACGATTCTGACACATTCATTTGTTCCATTTCCTGCACAGATATTCGAACCACTTTTATCTATTTTACCGCAACATTCTACAGTACGAACACAAGCATTATGGAAATTCATGATTTCCCCCTACCTACCTAGGTACCTAACGTATGCAACCACCGATACATATGATACCTGGCAGAAGCAGGCAGTTTTGATGCGCGATACATCAAGAAGCGTTCAAGATCTTGAAATTACTACTGATTTTGAACCGTTTTCGAGTCCGAAGCAAGGCGTCCGTAGGCATAGATCTTGGGAACTTGCCCAGGTGTTTGGGATAAGACCTCGTATTACCCTCATCCCAGCCAGTCAACAACTGATCAATTAGGGTTCCCCGCCATCCAAATCAGTTCTCCATTTGAATCAGCATTGCTGTCCGAGGCTCCATGAAATATAAGCTCTAAACACAAAGAGTATATCACGTTTGCTAGTTGTACTTTTGCGTGCCACAGGACTTGCTGTCTGCCATTCTCTTTGACCTCCACGCAGTCTTGAGGTGTGACCACTTTATAATGTTTGCTTTTCTGGGCCACCTTCTCAAGTCCCTGCTTTTGACTCAAGGCGTAGTCCTTTCCGTGACGTATTAGTCAGGGATGCACCCAATATCTCATTGTGCCAAACTTACCGCTATCCACATTAGCGCCCAGGTCCCAATACGCCTCAACAGAGCCACATAAGGGCCCATGCTCAAGATACCACCAATATAAAGTGTATATAGTTAATAGTTATATAATATATAATATTATTCCAGGGTATAGTAGGAGGAGGTTAGAAAGTCGCTCCGTAGATATTAAATGATCCTTATTATATGAGATCGGATATTCGCACCCGAAAAAACGGATGGTATACCCGCTCATGTACCCCCAGTGCACCAACGTTTTTTTGCACCACCCATTCACTATATAAAACAATAATATATAGTTATTAACTTTACATTTATTATTAAATATAAATGCTATTATTATTGCTTCTGCTTGCCCTTATTATTTCTTCTGCCCTAGTATTTTGCTACTTCTTTCTTCATCTGGGGCATTCCTTAACTAATCCAAGCACCTAAATCTCCTCCTGGGTCTCCTTCTTATTGCCAATAAGGTCCTCTATAATTAGATCTACCTGTAGCAGCTGGTTGATTGTCTCGTAAGCCCTTATATAGGGCTTCTTAGCTACTGGCCCTGGTGTTGCGGTTATTGCTAATAAGGCAGTCCCTGCAGAATGCTGCTTCGGAAGCTGATGAGTAGCTGGCTTTATGAGCCCTGCCTCTAACTGCTTGTCCCATCAGACTACTTCTTGCTAGTTCTTCTTGCTATAGAAGTCCTTTTAATTAAGGGACTGAAGGGTCTCATTATTTTACTTAAATGTTAAGTTAATTTATTATATGGAAGCTATAATCGCCCTCATTTTATTGCCTGCTCTACTACCCAGACTGGTGGTTATTAAGATCATCTTCTTGCCTAGTATAGCTTGCCTATAGCTAGTAAGAATTCCTTCTTCTTATACACTAAACGTACTCTTATTATGAGGTTATCCCTTTATAGTAGTAACCTTCTTAAGTAAGAGGATAAGAAGGAGAGGATTTATAATTAAGAGATTATAATTAAGCTAGTAGAACTTAAGGATATCCTCCTTCTTAAGTAGGTAATTAGCTTCCTTATAGTTAGCAAGTCAGCTTGCGCAAGGTAAGCTAAATTGGGTATAGATGGGGCAAATATAAGTTATAGGCAAGTAGTTGCCCTATAGGATCCTCTTTTAAAGTATAAGAAGGGCAAAATTCCTTACTAGTACAAGATACTTAAGAGCTATCTATATTACTTAAAGCAGAAGCTTATTAAACTACTTCTACCCATTAAACTTCTCTAGTGCTGTTATCTTCTAACGGGCTTCTTTAGAATATAGAGCATGAGAACTATTGCTAATTATCTCATTAGCAGCCTGAATTAAATAGAGAATATTCCCCATTCTATAGCCAAGTGTAATGATCACAGAGGTTTCCGAGTATGTAATCCTGAAAGATCAAGGGTTTATGTTCGGAATACGTTGTTAGGCGGTTGTTGAGCAATATTGTTGACTGATAATGATTACTAGCTGTGAGGCTATCCAATGCTGGGATTGAATACTTAGATTGACGACTGAAGAGTCTGTTCTATGAAAGCTATCTACTGTGGTGAAGATTATGTGGTTATATGTTCTGACTCTTCAGACTGTTCTGATAGGATCGATGGCGATCCTGTTGATTTGGTGTTGTTTAATGGAGTCGACCCTGATTCTATTGATTGTGGTGGGTTCCTGACCCTAACCCTGATAAGGGGGCGTTACTGATTGGATTAGGTGAGGTGCTCCTTTCGGGGTTTACTCCCTAACTTGTAGGGTTGTCTCCTGCAGTAGTTAGCTGCCAATGTGTGTTGGTTTATAATACTATCCCCTTTCTTACTTCTTTTGTCCTTAAAAGAGCTTTGTAAATTATCCTCATTATTTGTTTAATTGCTTACGCCTTCTTAATTTATTATATCGTGTAGGGTTATGAAATCTCGTTCTTTAAAACCTTTTTCTATTGCTGAGTATAAAGCCGCTCTCCTGACTGCTATTGCTTTAAAAGGTAGCGTTGTCCCCATGCCTTGTTCTTATTGCGAAGAGCACGGCTTGGCTAAGGATTGTAAGGTTGCGGATTTGGAGTCTACCCGCTATTGGACCTGTGTTCGCCTTAATTTGTTGAACTGTGACGTCCGTGGCCTTACTCCTGATTAGCTTAATAAGGTTACTCAGAAGCACTATCTGTTAGAGGAAGAGCTAGAGGCTGTAGAGGAGGAGGCTTAATAGTTGAATGTAAAGATACTATGCCTTTGCAAATAGAAGCAGATGTGGTATGAGAAGATAATGCGTGCAGTTTGTTGTGGTATTAATAATATAGAGGAGTTAGAGCGTATTAAAAGGGAGGAGGCTGATGCTAAGTAGAAGTGGATTGCTGAGTGATCCGCTGAGGTTGCGGGTTGCAATTTTATAGAGGAGGCTGGTGGGATGGTGGTATAGGAAGTATGGCTGTATTCTAAGGGTATAGTGGGTGTTTTTAATTAGAGTTCCTTAATGGGTGATAGTACTGGTTGGTCTGAATTTGTGGGTACTAGTAGTGAGGGTGGTGAAGGAAATGTGCCTATAGGTGGCTTGTCTTAGTGCCTAATTCTGTTACTAGGAATGGAACTTGTTTGATTGTTGCCTGACTGGTTCTAGGTTCTGGCTGTCTTTGGTCTACTGGTTATGTTATATTGTTCTGATCTTGTTTTTCTATAACTAGTATTTATTAGGGTGTGGGGTGCGGATACTGGTATTTATTTAGATGGGTTCTGGGTATAACTAGTATTTGGGTTGTGGGTTGGATAGGGCAACTAGTATTANTTCTAAGGTAGTCATTAGCTAATGAATGTAGGTTTTTAACACTATCTCCCTTCTTGCTTCCTTTATCCTTAAAGGAACTTCTATAAGTTGTAATGATCAGAGGGTTTCCGAGTACGTTAAACCTGAAAGATCAAGGGTTTATGTTCGGAATACGTTGTTAGGCGGTTGTTGAGCAATATTGTTGACTGATAATGATTACTAGCTGTGAGGCTATCCAATGCTGGGATTGAATACTTAGATTGACGACTGAAGAGTCTGTTCTATGAAAGCTATCTACTGTGGTGAAGATTATGTGGTTATATGTTCTGACTCTTCAGACTGTTCTGATAGGATCGATGGCGATCCTGTTGATTTGGTGTTGTTTAATGGAGTCGACCCTGATTCTATTGATTGTGGTGGGTTCCTGACCCTAACCCTGATAAGGGGGCGTTACTGATTGGATTAGGTGAGGTGCTCCTTTCGGGGTTTACTCCCTAACTTGTAGGGTTGTCTCCTGCAGTAGTTAGCTGCCAATGTGTGTTGGTTTATAATACTATCCCCTTTCTTACTTCTTTTGTCCTTAAAAGAGCTTTGTAAATTATCCTCATTATTTGTTTAATTGCTTACGCCTTCTTAATTTATTATATCGTGTAGGGTTATGAAATCTCGTTCTTTAAAACCTTTTTCTATTGCTGAGTATAAAGCCGCTCTCCTGACTGCTATTGCTTTAAAAGGTAGCGTTGTCCCCATGCCTTGTTCTTATTGCGAAGAGCACGGCTTGGCTAAGGATTGTAAGGTTGCGGATTTGGAGTCTACCCGCTATTGGACCTGTGTTCGCCTTAATTTGTTGAACTGTGACGTCCGTGGCCTTACTCCTGATTAGCTTAATAAGGTTACTCAGAAGCACTATCTGTTAGAGGAAGAGCTAGAGGCTGTAGAGGAGGAGGCTTAATAGTTGAATGTAAAGATACTATGCCTTTGCAAATAGAAGCAGATGTGGTATGAGAAGATAATGCGTGCAGTTTGTTGTGGTATTAATAATATAGAGGAGTTAGAGCGTATTAAAAGGGAGGAGGCTGATGCTAAGTAGAAGTGGATTGCTGAGTGATCCGCTGAGGTTGCGGGTTGCAATTTTATAGAGGAGGCTGGTGGGATGGTGGTATAGGAAGTATGGCTGTATTCTAAGGGTATAGTGGGTGTTTTTAATTAGAGTTCCTTAATGGGTGATAGTACTGGTTGGTCTGAATTTGTGGGTACTAGTAGTGAGGGTGGTGAAGGAAATGTGCCTATAGGTGGCTTGTCTTAGTGCCTAATTCTGTTACTAGGAATGGAACTTGTTTGATTGTTGCCTGACTGGTTCTAGGTTCTGGCTGTCTTTGGTCTACTGGTTATGTTATATTGTTCTGATCTTGTTTTTCTATAACTAGTATTTATTAGGGTGTGGGGTGCGGATACTGGTATTTATTTAGATGGGTTCTGGGTATAACTAGTATTTGGGTTGTGGGTTGGATAGGGCAACTAGTATTAGTGTGCTTTTCTGAGGGGTTGATTAGTTATTAGTTTTTGGTTATTCTCACTGTGATTAGTCCCTTATTGGTTGTTTTCCCTATTTTAGCTGCAAAGTCCGGGGTTTGTTGTGTGTTTTCATTGTGATGTTAGTTTGTTGTGGCTCATTATGTATGGGGTTTTTAGGCCGCATTCCTGGTTTCTGGGACTATCCCGTGGTAGTCCGCATATGGTACTTTTCGAGTTTGTTATAATAGTGAGTTAGATTTTAGGCCGGTTCCTATGTATTCTCGCTGGGGTTATAGCCTTTCTACTTAATGAGATATTTTGCTGTTTTTTGGTATTGCCTTAAGTTTATGATATTTTCCACTTTATATTTTTTATTATATTTATTGAGTATTTTAATTTATATTTTGAGTTTTGCATTCTTAGGTGTTGGTTCCAAGAGTGAAATGTGAAAGACTGGATGCTATTTTATTCTCTTGGGTAGTGAGAGTTCATAGTTGGTATTTGAAAGTTTTCTTAAAATTTCAAAGGGGCTGATTTTCTTATGGTTAAGCTTTTTACTAGGTTGCTTGGTTTTAATATTTCGGTAAAGGAGATAGACCTTATCTCCCTTTTTAAGAATTAGTCCCTTAATTCTTTTCTAATTTACATATTTTAATATTTATTCTTATATAAAAGAAAGTTCTGCTTGGATATCCTTCCGAATTTATCTGATTTATATTGCTTTTTATTCCACTAATTCTGCTAGGATATTATCTAGTAGTGATTTGTAATATGCCTAAGGTTTGTATCTATAGAGTGTAAAGAAAGGTAATTGCTTCATTATATTAGTAGTTGCGCTATTATAGGTAAACTGTGCTAGTAGTAGCAGTTCAACCTAATTATCCTATGGTTGGTTAATGTAGTGTTGGAGGTATTATTCTATAATCTAGTTGATTCGTTCTGTTTGTCCGTCTATTTATGGGTATACTGTTATTAAGAGCTTATATTTTACTCTAAGTTATTTTATTAATAACTTTTAAAAGTTTAATATAAAGAGCTTATCTCTATCTGAGATAATCTTATGTAGCATTCCGTAATTGCTTATAATAATTTATAGAAATATGTATACAAGTTCTTCTGTTGTGCTAGCTTCCTTATATGGTATAAAGTATGCATACTTGCTTAGTCTATAAACTATTACTAAGATACTATCATATAGTACTTTAGTTAAGGGTTCTTGTAAGAGAGGTAGCTTAATAATGAAGTCTAGACTGATAGATGACCATATAGTCATAGGTATTAGCAGGGGTTTTAGTAATTTATACGGCTTGTATCTGGAGGCCTTGTTCTTATTGCAGGAGTTGCATTTGCTAATGATATCTTAATCCTTCCTCTTAAGGTTGGGAATCTGGTAATTCCGCTGAATCCTTTTGATTATTGCTGCAATACCTTAGTAGCTGTGCGCTGGTGCTTTGTATATTTCTATAATTAACTTATCTTATTCTTTTAGATTAGTAGGGGTTTTTCTGGTTTGGGAGTTGACTTTAATTATAGCGTTAAGTTCGCGGTTGAGAACGAGGCTCTTATTTTCTTGGGTTTTAAATACTATTCATTCTGTAGGTAAATCCTTTTCCTAGTGATTAGATCTTCAGCTAAGCGTGTTTACTCTTGCATTTCTAACTCCATCTATATGGATAACCTTGATGTTAAATTGTAACAAGAACTCTATATACCTAATCTATTACTTATTAAGAGTTTTAGTTGTTATAAAGGTCATAAGATTCTTGTGATCCGTATAGAGTTTGATCTATTTTTTAACTCCTATAAGGTAGTACTATCATTCCTAAAATGCATATATTATAGCTATAAATTCTTTATCTGGTATAGTGTAACAGGTTTCTAGTCCGTTAAATTTCTTACTAAAATTTATAATGATGTGTATCCTTCCTTATTTATCTTTTTAAGTAAGTTCTCCACCCGTAGCATTATCTGATGCATCTATATGTAGTTCCAATTCCTTTTCTAGGTCTGCTTCCTTAAGTATGGGGTCCCCTATGACCTTATCCTTAAGTATCTGGAAAGCTTATTATTTGGTATTTATCTACCTAAAGGCATAATCTTTCTTAGTAAGGTTTATTAATGGTTTCATAATATCACTATACTGTGTGATAAACTATTGATAGAAGTTAGCATATTTAAGGAATGCTCTAACATCCTTAATGTTTATAGGGGTTGGCTATTCCTTAATTGCTTTGACTTTTCCTTCCTACATCTTGATTTTCCCTAGCTTAATTATGTACCTAAGGTAGTTAACCTTTTGTATATGCTAGCTGTACTTTTCTGGTTCTATTAGGAGATTAGCATCCTGAAGTTTTTGGAGAACCTTTTTAATATATTCCTTATAATCATTAAGGTTTTCTAAGAAGATAAGAATATCATTCAAATAAGCAATAATAAAGATATTAAGGTATTTGCTTAGGACTTGGTTGATTATTTCCTAGAATAATGTAGGTATATTAGTTAATCCGAAAGGTATTGTTAAACGGAACCGCTCAGCCGGGCGTTGGTACTCCGTGCAAGGAGTTACCCTAGACTTCGTTGTAAGGAGTTACCCTAGACTTGCGAGTCAGGCGATTTTCGCTAAGTACGCCCAGTGCGTGCGTGACGCAAGATGAGTTTGGTGGCCGTGAGTCGATTATTTTGGCCTGCATTTGCACCTTAATTCAGACCTCTGCATTACCCTTATTTCTTACCCAAAAAGTATATNGCGCCTCCAGCGCCTCAAGTGCCCCAGACGGCTCCCTCGGAGCCTATGGATGTCGAAAGTCCTTCTACAGGGCCTACGGGCCCTGATCAGGGGCCTATGGGCCCTGGAAGGCAGCCAGAACCCACTGGATTTAGTTCCGATTTTAGTAAGGAGCTCTCTAAGAAGGTATATACCTTCCCAGAGACGTATCGCCTAAAAGGCCCTGAAAATTTCGACCAGTGGAAGCAAGCGTTTGCTATTATGCTACGGGCTATAGGGTACAGCCAATTTCTCGCAGACCCTTCTATAGCTAATAGCCTAAGTGATAGTGATCAGGCTATTCTCTTAATGCTCTTAAGAGATAGCCTATCTTCAAGCCCACAGGCTGCTATTGCTTGGATCTCAGGCCCTGCAGAAGCCTATAAGCTACTAAAGGACCAGTATTCTCATTCTATGGGTTTACAGAGAGATTCGCTATATAGGGAATTTCACTCCCTAAAATATGCTTCTAATATAAACCTAGCGGAATTTAATACCCGGTTTAATAGCCTAATTTCCAGGCTACAGCTTACTAGGGCCCAAATAGAGCCAACTGACCTGATAAATTAGCACTTAGGCTCCTTAGAAAGAGCATTTCCATAGTAGGCAGAGCGGCTTAGAGGAACTATCCGTATGCTAAAAGCTACAGGCCAGCCTACTAATAGGCTAAATCTATAGTTCCTTATGGCGGATATACTAGAAGAGACTAGAAATCCATCTTTAGCATCCTATTAGGTTGCTAAGGGGGAATAGAAACCTTCTTTAGGCCCTTAGGGGCCTAAAAATCAGTCTTTAGGCTTAAAAAGACCTAAAAAGACTGGAAGTAAAGGGCAGGACCCTGAAAAGGCTAAAGAAAATAAGCCTAATAAGGGATCTAGGGGCTCTAGTAGCAAGAAAAAATCTATAGAGCCTAAACCGCCTAATAGGAAGCCCCTTAAAAATTTAGGAGACTATACTTATATGTTAGGCTATTTAGCTTATAATAATAAACAATCAGCTCCTAGTAAGAGCTATTCTTTAGGTGATGAAGCTAGTGATTCAGACAGCTCGTCTATAGCCTTAGAAAGCCCCTATAAGCTCTGCTATAGGGGTTCATAATCAAAAGGGCCCCCCAAGAAGGGCCCTAAGCCTTCTAGGCCTAACAGGCCTACTGCCCTACTATATAATACTAGTTCTATAGTACATATAGTAAATAGCCGTTCTTTATTTACTGATTTAGTAATAACTGGCGATTTTGGGTACCTGCAAATAGGTGGGGGTAGAGTATACCCCTTAGGTAGAGGCACTGCTATATTTCAGGTAATTAGCCCTAAAAGCCCAGCTAAGACTAAGCGTCTAGTTCTAAAGGAGGCACTATATGTGCCCTCTATGGATATTAGTATCTTTAGTGGCCTTTGCTACTATAGTGCTGGGGGTTACCTCTTAAGGAATACCCTATATAGGGCTGATGAGCAACCGATTGTGCACCTAGACCCTTCTAAAACGGGATTTTTTATCCCTTAGAAGGGGATATAGGCCCTAGAGACCTATACTACTCAGGCTAATAGTATATACTATATCCCTAGTAGTAGTATAAACGCCTTGGAGATAGTGCTGCCTCCTTTTGATAGGAAAGCAGCTAGGGACTATGAGAAGATCCCTACCCCTTAAGAGCCTATTCTTTCAAGGGAATTAGGCCCTTCTGGGTCCTCTATAGGCTCTATTGCCTCAGAACCTAGGCTAGCATCGCCTAATTCTGAGTTACAGGGTCTTCCGGTACGGGTCCCTCGCACGCCCCCTTCTACAGGTCCTTCCCCGCGGGTAGAACCGCCTGTAGGAAATAGGGGGGATAGGGCCACAGAGGACCTAGAAGATCTTCTTTTAGAAGGCCTCTCGCCTTCTAAGAAAGCCACTAAACGGCCTATACAGGCCACTAGACCTTCTGAAGGGTCCCCTAAGCTACTCAAACTAGCCTATCTCTAGCATAAGAGATTGGGGCATATTAGTCTTCATCTGCTAAAGAAGACAGCTAAAATAACCCAGGGGGTGCCTAATTTTAATTCAATCTCAGAAGGGGATTTTCTATACCTAGCCTATAATAGGGCTAAGGCTATTTATAGGCTAAATTATAAGCCTATTAATAATCCAGAGGGTATATTAGACTCTTTAGAAGGGGATACCTTTTCTATTAAGCTTATGCCCTATAATAAGTGCCCTATTAGGCTACTAATAGTGGATAGAAAATCTAGGTTTAGGTAGCTTTTCCTGCTAAGAAATCAAGATGGGGACCTAATAATGGATACTATTAAGGGCTTCTTTAGGTCCTTAAAGGCCCTATTTGGGCGGTACCCTAGGGGCTTCCATTTTGATGGCGGGAAGGAGATAAGTGCCCAGCTATAGGCCTGGCTATAGCATAAGGGCATAGCCTTTTCAATAAGTAGCCCCTATATTCACAAGCAAAACGGTCTAATAGAACGCTCCATTTGAGTGATTCTAGACCGTCTTAGGGCTACTATGCTTGCTGCAGGCCTACCGCTATATCTATGGTGTTTTATTATACCTGCTGTACTTAAGTTAGTTAACTCAACTGCCCTAACAAATAGAGACCTTACAGCCTATTAGGAGCTATATGATGGGCTAGAGCCCTCTAAAACCTATAAACTACTGCTAAAGCGGTATAGGGTTATAGGGGCTCGCTATAAGGTCTTCCTGCCTAAAGAAAAGCATTAGAAGGGCTATAAGCTAGCCCTAAGGACTAAGACGGGCTATTTGCTAGCGGTATTAGGGAATAATATATACTAAGTATATATCCCTAAATGGCATACTATTCTAAAGACCTCTATTCTTAAGATTTATAAGGAATTAAGCAGTATAGATACTGGTAGCGGTTTTAGGCTAGAAGGGGTATTAGAGGGTCCCCTAGACCCTCTAGATAGGGATATAGACCCTATAACTGCTAAACCTGCTGGGTCTCAAATTGACCCCTTAGGAGGGCCTCTCTTAGGCCCTATAGCACCTGCTGGGTCTCAAGTAGACCCCCTAGGAGGGCCTCTCTCAGGCCCTATAGTACCTGCTGGGTCTTAAATAGACCCCCTAGAAGAGCCTCTCTTAGGCTTACCTGCACTTTCTGCAGAAGGGGACCCCACTATGGGTTCCGGGGAATTAGAGGATATAGGGCCTAATTTAGGCCCTATAAAGTTATCCCCAGAGGGTATAGGGCTAACTCTACCTAAAGAAATAAACCTATTATACACTAAATAGATCATCTACTCTATTTTTAAAAGAGTATGCTAAATAGCGTTTAGTACTATAAATGCTATAGCCCCCCAGACCTGGAAATAGGTGCTAAAAAGCCCTAATAGGGCTAAATGGCTATAAGCGATCTATAGTGACTTTGAGTAATTAATTTTGTAAAATACGCTCGAATTTTAGCTAGCAAATTAGCTTCCAGAAGGTTAAAAGCCTATAACCAGTCGACTAGTCCTATAAGAGAAAAAAGATGAGAATAATAGGGTCTTTAAATTTAAAGCCTGATTAGTAGTTAGAGGGTTCTAGTAGAGGAAAGGGGTAGATTTTACTGAGACCTTTACCTCAACCTCTAGCCCTCCTACCTGGAGGGTACTACTAGCACTAGCTGCTATTCTTAACTGGGAAATCAAGCAGATTGATTTTATAGGTGCCTTCCTAAATAGTATGCTAAAAGAATAGGTCTTTATAAAGCTTTCAGAGGGGTTTAAAGAATTTGCAGCCCAAACTAGTAGTCATTTTTAAATGGGTTATTAACTAGGGATGGCTATAACCCCTCTGATTAGCAGATAATTCAGCTAAATAAAACTCTATATGGCCTAAAGCAAGCCCCCTGGAGGTTAGCAATAGATGTATATTCTTCTGGAAGCGTCTAGGCTTTAAACCCGCTTATCTTAACTTCCGCTGTCTATTCTACAGCAGTGCGTCCAGGCTTATTATAGTGTCCTACGTCGACTACTGCCTAATAATAGGGCATGGAATCTCTAAAATTCAGGCCTTAAAACGCTAAATCCATAAGGCGTTAACTATTAGAGATAGGGGCACCTGTGGCTTTCTTTCTTAGGTGTTCATCAATTAGGGACCGCTCTAATCGAACCCTATAGCTCTCCTAGAGCTAGTATATTAAGGAAACTATTAGAACCTTCAACTTAGAGAGTTCTAGGCCTATTTCAGTTCCTCTCCAGCCAAACTTAGTTAACTTAAGCCCTATAAAAGGGCCTATACTCGATTAAATTCAATATAAGCGCTTTTAGGCTATAGTGGGTACCGCTATATATTTAGTTACCCAAACTAGGCCTGATATCAGGCTTCCGGTCCGTAGCTAGCAGGACCTTCCAAGCATCAAATCTCAGGGGCATTTAGTAGCTGTATAGAACCTTTATAAGAGACAGCTAAATAGCCATCGACACCTTGCTTTTAGGTATTCTGCTAGGGGTCTCAAAGATTCCCTATAGAGCTCTCTCCTAGAGCCTATAGGTTATTCTGATAGCGACTATGCTAGGGATAAGGCCTCTTTTAAATCAACGTATGGGTATTTATTTACCCTAGGAGGAGGGCTTATTTCTTGGAAATCAAAGCAAGGAAGCACTATAGCATTATAAACGCTAGAGGCTGAATTTATGGGCTTATAGAGGTTACTTGGGAAATCTAGTGGCTTTGAGGGCTCTATATAGAACTTAATAGGCCTATTCCTAGGGCAACTATCCTCTATGGAGGTAATACGGGCGCTATCTTTACTGCTAAGGACCCTTCAAACCATCAACGAACTAAGCATATGCTTCTTAGGTACTATTATTTATGTGCTGAAGTTCAGAAGGAGACCCTTAAAGTTAAATCTTGAGGGACTAGTAAAATGGTATAGACCGGGCTGACAAAAAAGCCTTCTAGTACCTAATTTTTCAGGGTATTCTAGGCCTTATTAGTCAAGGAGTTAAGTGGATTAGAGGGTTAATAGGGCCTTTTAGCCAGTATTTCTTTAGTAGATAGATTTCTTTCTATAAGGGGGCTTTTCTTTACTTGTATTTCTCTCTTGCGTTTCCATTTTAAGAGTAAAGGTTAAATGCTATAGGCCATTAAGCCTATTTCTTTAATGAAGGGGTGTTAAAATGGAACGCGTTGGCAGGGGCGTGACTTTTCCTGCAAGGAGTTCCCTAGCTTCTTATAGGAGGTACCTAAGAATTTCTAGCAAGGGAGTTACCCTAGACTTGTGAGTCAGGTGATTTTCGCTGAGTACGCATAGTGCGTGCGTGACGCAATATGAGTTTGGTGGCCGTGGGTTGATTATTTTGGCCTGTATTTGCACCTTAATTTAGACCTCTGTATTACCCTTATTTCTTACCAAAAAAGTATATAACCTGTGCTGTAGTGCTGATTTCTGAAGTTTGGTAATGTAACTCA
Source organism: Stenocarpella maydis (assembly GCA_002270565.1). Taxonomy (NCBI): domain Eukaryota; kingdom Fungi; phylum Ascomycota; class Sordariomycetes; order Diaporthales; family Diaporthaceae; genus Stenocarpella; species Stenocarpella maydis. Next base: position 78,319 of record NQMI01000156.1, read on the forward strand.
TTTGGGATGCTAGTGCTATGGTTGGATGGTTGCTTGGAACTAAAGGTGGTGTGTTGGAAGGGCGGATTTTCCGGCATTTGCAAATTTGCACCAGAGCCTACCGGAGCGTGCCCAGGGGTGAGATGAGGTCGGAGGGTATATAAGGGAGGGGTTATAGGAGCCCAAACTATTCGGATATAAAAGTTGTCCAAGGGACCCCTATTTTTTGTCCGAATTCGCCTTAGAGCACTACACTGCGACCTGCCGAAAACCGCTGAACTGAATGCTATTTCTATAGCACATATTCATCAGAGAATTCTTTTAAGATTATATACCCTTAGAAACTATACTTTTAAGTCGGTTAAATTACTTATATAATAGCTGTTTTCCAGATATATCCTTATAATTAAGGTGAAGTTAATTAACCCATAAATAATTAAGCACAGTATAAGTATTATATAGTATATTTAAAAAGTTACCTAATCTGAAATATTATTATTATTTACTTTATTTTTACTTTCCCCTCTTTCTCCTTTTTATAAGTATACTTTACTAAAATAGCAAATAACTGAACTATTCTTTGTTCTTCTTGGAGTTTTCATTTTGCTCTTAGTAAATTTTTATTTAGGTAAGGCACCTTGCTCAATCATTAGGGAAATGGATTAATAGTACTACTTATATACCTATCATATAAAATATTAAGCATATACTTCTCTTCTTTCTTTTTTAACTCTTTCTTCTTTTATCATTATATATTATACTTACTATATTATATATATTATAATCTCCTCCTTATTTTAAATGTTGTATATCTAATCAATAATCTCCTTGTTTTCTTTTTTAATTTCTTATATTATTATATCTTCCTTCCCTTTTAGCTTTATATACCTACCTGATATTTATTAAACTAGTAGTAGCGTATAATAGCTTATATTTTTAATCAGAATCTCTACTAATGGCAGCTAATAATTCCTCTCTTTATTAATATAATTTTCCCTTAGACGCTTTTGCCTTTATATAATAAGTCTGGTTCTTATATAATATCTAGAATAAAACTTATATTGGCATAATTCGTTTTATAATATTTTAGTTTGTTCTCCTATAAGGACCCTTTATGCTTTTATTTAATTTTTACTAAACGGGTTACTTTTATAGTTCTCATTGCCTACTTATAAGCATATTATCTTTAAACAATATATTAATAAGTTACTAATACCGATTATATTAAAGGTTTTACTTTACTTTCCTTATTTTTCGAAGTACTAAAGTAGCACTTATATTAAATACATCTAGGATTTATATCGCCTTTAATACCACCATTATATTAGCTGAGTTTATCTAGAGAATACCCTCTTAAAATAAAAGACTAATTTTAATAATTTACGTAATAATAATTCTAAAGATAATAATTAGTTTTCCTCGTTAATTAGAAATAATGTTTTTTGGAAATATAAAATATAAAATATATATAATAATTCTCCTTACTATAGTATTTTAGGCCCTGTTATCAGGTCTTTTATAGTTTTTTATATTTTAAAAATAAATTCTTTTTATAAGATAAGAAAAATTTATATTTAGGTGAGGCTGTTATTTATTATAATAATTTTCTATATATCTATACATGATTTTAATATTAGCCTAAAGTTATCTTTTTTTATAACTAAAATTCGAGCTTATTATTTTATTATTCGTATTTCTTATTATCTTCTCTTATATATTTTTATAATGTTTATTATATTGTTCTTTACTTTCTAGGCTTTATTTAGCATTTAAATATATATCTAAAGTATTACTTTAAGTCTATTTATTATATGTTTAGATATTCTATACTTATTCTTGTTCTATTAGTAGCCTAATTTAATATTGTATAGAACTATTATAGATATTTTACTCTTATCTAAAGCCTAATTAATTTATTATAGATTTCTTAAAATTTATAATTTAAAAAGTCTGTAGTCTTTACGACTGCTACTTATAATTATTTAAAATATATATATAACTTATTTATACTTTAGTAAAATATTTATCTATAATATTAAGTAATATAAGCCTTCTACGTTTAGTATTAGTACTACGTATATAGTTACTCAGCCTTTAAGACTACTTTAATATTATTAAATCTATATAGTAAAAGCATTAAGAAATTAAATATAACTGCTTCTAAGCATAATTAAGATATAGCACTCATACTTCCTCATAACCAAATAGAGCTAATAGAGAAATAGTAATAAAATAAATACTTAATATAATAACTAAGTTTAAGTTACAATAATGGCTATATTAAAGCCTAAGGGCTATAAGTTAATAAGTATATGATTATTATTACACTAAATTATTATACTTATTATTACTTTAAAAAACTATAAAGTGTATTCTGATAAAAATAATAAGTTAAGGGGAATTTAATTTAGAATATATAACCACAAGTTAAGTGAAATAAGGTATAAGCGATAAATAAGTTCTTAAAAGAAATTTATTAACATCGTCGCCCCGGCTTCCGGCCGGGCCCCCCTTCCGGCCGCCTCACAACCGCATACGCGTATGAACGCATCTATACCCACCCTGTAGGAAAACTTAAATATCTTGATAAGGGATTTTTTTCTTCTTACTAAACTTTATATATATGTTAATTAGACAATTATAAAGCAATATCTAGAAGTAGAAGTTCACAATGCCATTATTGCAATCACAAATAGCATATCTATTAAGTGGGCCTCTAAGACCTAGCATATCCCTTGCGCTATACTATTTGATCAGCTTAACGGCAAATTAAGCCAGCAAGAGGCTGCCATACCTCAGAGGCTTCTTTCTAACTAACAAGAGGATTCATTAGCTCTATTTATAATAAATCAGAATCATCTAGGGCTTGCCCTTACCCGATATAATCTACAGGGTCTAGCAGCCCGCCTAGCCTTCATAAATGAAGACCACCCTCCCTTTAAAAAGACTTAGCTTAGGGGCTTTCTTTCTCATTACCCGGAGCTCTAATTAAGGAAGAATTAGTGTGTTAAAGCCTTAAGGATTTAAGCAGCTGATAGGAAGAATATTAAGTCTATTAAACTAGCTAACTATTGGAATGCTGATGAGGGTGGAATTATGAAGGCTCGCTTAAAGCAAGCCCTTATCTTTAGCTATATAAAAGGAAGCCCAATTACTTAATTGGATTATAATCTCTAAGTGTAGACCTCCTTCTTCGAGTGTATTAATGCCTAGGGGAGGGTACTAGTCCTATTAATTATTTTTAAAGGGAAAAGTATATAGTAATAGTACTTTCTTATAGCTCTTGAAGATCTTAAGGGCTGGTAATTTATAGCTATAAATAACGGGTAGACAGAGGAAGAAATAGCTATTATATAGCTAAGGAAGGTCTTTATCCCTTAGATAGCCCTGATTAACCCAAATAATTAGCATCTTTTAGTAATAGATAGCTAACACACCCATACTGCTATAGAGTTTATATAGGAATGCTTCTTATATAAAATATACATAGTGTTCTTGCCGGCATATATAATATACATTTTATAGCCTCTAGATATAGCTATATTTAGCCTACTTAAGCGGGCATTCTGGAAACATCTATACCTTCTTAAAGCTTATAATATATTAATAATTATATCTAAACGGGATTCCTCTATTACTACTATAAGGCTTAAGGAGAGGTATTTATAATAATAAATATTCATTCTGCCTGGAGAAAAACAGGGTTATAGCTAATTAATCAAGTAAGAGTACTATTAGACAACCATATCCTTAAAAACTACTAGATAGAGATTGACTTTAAAGAATATGCTATTAGAAATAGCTTCATTAATGAAAATGGAGTATATAAGTCCAAATGTTAGCTCTTAGATATTATTTTTAAGATACTTAGGCAATTATAAAAGTTAAGGTCTATAATGGCTAATTATGCCTGCTAGAAACACTCAAGCCCTATATAACGAGCACTCTTTAGAATAATTCTTGAAAAATATGATAAGAAAGAGTTCGACTTGACAATATCTTTAAAAAAAAAAGGAGGAGCTATAGGGTAAAGTTGAGGCCTATATAAAGTCTGATGAATTTGTGCTATAGAATAGCATTCAGTTCAGCGTGTGTTTCGGCAGGGTCGCAGTGTGGTGCTCTGAGGCGAATTGGGACGATTGACAATGGTCTGGACAACTTTGTATTGAATTAAGTTGGGCTTCTGTAAGCCCTCCTTATATACCCTCCGACGTCGTCTCACCCCTGGGCACGCTGCGGTCGGCTCTGGTGCAAATTTGCAAATGCCGGAAAATTCGCCCTTCCAACACACCATCTTTGGTTCCAAGCANGGGCTTACAAAAGCCCTTCCAGCACCTAAATTTCAGGTGTTCCTAGGCCTATTAGGTCTAGCAGAGTTAGTGGATTAGAAGAGGGCTAATAGGGCCCTCTAGCCACTATTTCTTCAGTAGATAGATTTCTTTCTATAAGGGGGGCTTTTCTTTACTTGTATTTCTCTCTCCCGTTTCCATTTTAAGAGTAAGGGTTAAATGCTATAGGCCTATTAGGCCTATATCTTCAACAGAAGGGGTGTTAAACGGAACCGCTCAGCAGGGCGTTGGTACTCCGTGCAAGGAGTTACCCTAGACTTCGTTGTAAGGAGTTACCCTAGACTTCCTAGCAAGGAGTTACCCTAGACTTGCGAGTCAGGCGATTTTCGCTAAGTACGCCCAGTGCGTGCGTGACGCAAGATGAGTTTGGTGGCCGTGAGTCGATTATTTTGGCCTGCATTTGCACCTTAATTCAGACCTCTGCATTACCCTTATTTCTTACCCAAAAAGTATATGACTTAGTGCATTGGATAGCCTGATTTCTGAAGTTTGTATGTACTTAATTTGGGCATTGCTAGGGCTATGGTTGGCTGGCTGCTTGGAACCAAAGATGGTGTGTTGGAAGGGCGAATTTTCCGGCATTTGCAAATTTGCACCAGAGCCGACCGCAGCGTGCCCAGGGGTGAGACGACGTCGGAGGGTATATAAGGAGGGCTTACAGAAGCCCAACTTAATTCAATACAAAGTTGTCCAGACCATTGTCAATCGTCCCAATTCGCCTCAGAGCACCATACTGCGACCCTGCCGAAACACACACACGCTGAACTGAATGCTATTCTATAGCACAAATTCATCAGAGGTTATGAGCCCGGCTCTAGCAGTCAGCGCNGCTAAGTACGCCCAGTGCGTGCGTGACGCAAGATGAGTTTGGTGGCCGTGAGTCGATTATTTTGGCCTGCATTTGCACCTTAATTCAGACCTCTGCATTACCCTTATTTCTTACCCAAAAAGTATATGACTTAGTGCATTGGATAGCCTGATTTCTGAAGTTTGTATGTACTTAATTTGGGCATTGCTAGGGCTATGGTTGGCTGGCTGCTTGGAACCAAAGATGGTGTGTTGGAAGGGCGAATTTTCCGGCATTTGCAAATTTGCACCAGAGCCGACCGCAGCGTGCCCAGGGGTGAGACGACGTCGGAGGGTATATAAGGAGGGCTTACAGAAGCCCAACTTAATTCAATACAAAGTTGTCCAGACCATTGTCAATCGTCCCAATTCGCCTCAGAGCACCACACTGCGACCCTGCCGAAACACACGCTGAACTGAATGCTATTTTATAGCACATATTCATCAGAATATGTAATGATCAAAGGGGTTTCCGAGCACGTAATCCTGGAAGATCAAGGGTTTATATTCGGAATACGTTGTTAGGCGGTTGTTAAGCAATATTGTTAACTAATAATGATTACTAGCTGTGAGGCTATCCAATGCTAGGATTGAATACTTAGATTAATGACTAAAGAGTTTATTCTATAAAAGCTATCTACTATAGTAATAACCATATCCTTATATATTCCAACTCTTCAGTAGGGTATCCAGACTCAATAATTATCCTTGCTATCCTTGGTGGTAGTATCAAGTTGGGCTTTAGTGCCAGATAGCTGGGCTAGCCAGCTATCCAAGCTATCCATAAGCCATAGGTGGGTTCCCGACCCTAACCCTGGAGCATACAGGCTCTATATACAAGTGACTATAGGGTCGCGCTATTGCATATGTTTTCAACATCTGGGGCCTGCAATCTGGGCCCCTAGGGTGCCATTGCTGTTGGCTTATAATACTATCTCCCTCCTTACTTCTTTTATCCTTAAAAGTATTCTATAAGCTTATCCCTATTCCTTGTGCTTTTATTTATGCCTTTCTAATTCATTATATTGGGTAGAGTTAAGGATTCTTAAGTTATAAAGCCTGCTTATCGTGCTCTAAAAACTAAGCAGAAGGATTCCCTTCTTTCCATTATTCTTTAAAATGCTATTACTATGCCTTCTTATTTCTTCTATAAAGGCCGTGGTATCTTATCCTGCTAGGTGTTGCCTTTGGACTCTTCCCGCCGCGCTAAGTGCATACGCCTAGGTTGGTTGCGGTGTGATATATAAGGTATCTCTCCTAATAGCCTAAGGAAGCTGGGCCAATAATACTAAAGAATGAAGTCCGAGCTAGAGGCTGCTGAAGAGGAATATTGTGTGATTAATGTAAAGATTGAGCATCTAAGAAAGCAGAAGCGTATATAGTATGATAAGATAATGCGTGCTATTTGTTGCGGAATTGATAATCTGGAGGAGTTAGAGCGTGTGGAAAATGAGGAGGCTGAGATTAAGCGTGTGTGGATTGCCAAGCAATCCACTAAGGCTGCGCGGAGGAGTTCCATAGAGGAGGCTGGTGGAATGGTAGTGCAGGAGGCGTGGCTGCATTCCAAGGGTGAAGTGGGGGTTTTTGACTGGAGTATGATGGTGGATTCAAATGCTAAGTGGAAGAAATTCCTGGATGTTAGTGCTAGGGGAAGTATGCCTATGGGTGGCTTATTTGGTGCTGCTTGATTATTAGTGGGGGAGTTTACTTAATAAGTGATTAACTGGTTAAATGCTTTAACTGGTTGAATGGTTGATTGGTAGATATATTAACTGGTAGAATATTCTCCTGGTAGACTGCTAGACTGGTTGAGGGTTTGACTGGTTAAATGGCCTGTTGGTTCTCCTAAGCTGTTTCTGTTGGTTGCTAGCTGTCTTAGCTGGGGCTGAGTTCTAGGCCTTAAAATCCTTTAAGAGTTGTTTGTAGTGCGTGAGGTTTTATTCTGGTTCCTATATGTTTTTGCTAGTATTGTATTCTTTCTATTTAATTAGGTATTCCATTATTCCTTAGTATTATCTTAAGTTTAAGATGCTTTCTACTTTATATTTCTTATTATACTTATTAAGGGTTTTAATCTGTATTTTAAGTTTTGTATTTTCTGGTGCTAGTTCTAGTAGTAAAATGTGGAAATTGTTGTGTTATCTTATCCCTTTGGGTAGTGAAAGTTTGTAGTTGGTGTTTAATTGTTTTTGTGAAATTTTGAAGGGGCTGATTTTCTTGTAGTTAAGCTTATTGCTGGGTTGCTTAGTTTTGATGTTTTAGCGAAGAAGGTAGACCTTATCTCCTTCTTTAAGAATTGGTCCCTTAATTCTTTTCTAATTTATATATTTTGTTATTCATTCTTATATAAAAGAAAGTTCTGCCTGAATATCCTTCTGGATTTATCTGATTTATATTGCTTTCTATTCTGCTGATTCTGCTAGAGTATCATCTGGTAGTGACTTATAATATGCTTAAGGTTTATATCTATAGAGTGTAAAGAAAGGTGACTGTCTAGTTATACTGGTTGTTGCACTATTGTAGGCAAACTGTGCTAGTGGTAGTAGTTCAACCCAATTATCCTATAACTGGTTAATATAGTATTGGAGGTATTATTTTATAATCTAGTTGATTTATTCTATCTATCTATTTGTTTGCAGGTATGCTATAGTTAAGAGCTTATGTTTTGCTCTGAGTTACTTTATTAGGGACTCCCAGAAGTTTGATGTAAAGAGCTTATCTTTATTTAAGATGATCTTATGTAGCATTCTGTGGTTGCTTATAATGACTTATAGGAATGTATATGTGAGTTCTTCTGCTATACTTGCTTCCTTATATGGTATGAAGTATATATACTTGCTCAGTCTATAAACCACTACCAGAATACTATTATATAGTACTCTAGTTAAGGGTTCTTGTGAGAGAGGTAGTTTGATAATGAAGTCTAGACTGATAGATGACTATATAGTTATAGGTACTGGTAGGGGTTTTAATAATCCATATAGCTTATGCCTAGAGGCCTTGTTTTTATTGCATGAGTTGCATTTGCTAATAATATTCTAAACCTTTTTCTTAAGGTTGGGGATTTGGTGGGCCCACTGAATCCTTTTGATTGTTGCTATAATACCTTAATGGCTGTATGCTAGTGCTTTATATATTTCCCTAATTAACTTATCTTATTCTTTTGGATCTATAGGGGTTTTCTTAGTCTGGAAGTTAACTCTGATTATAGCATTAAGTTCTTAGTTGAGGATAAGGCTTCTATCTTTCTGAGTTTTAAATATTATTCATTCTATAGGTGAATCTTTATCTTGGTAGTTGGGTCTTTAGCTGAGTGTGTCTGCTCTTGCATTCTTAACTCTATTTATATAGATAACCTTAATATTAAATTGTGATAAGAATTCTATATATCTGACTTATTATTTGTTAAGAGCCTTGGTTATTGTGAAGGTTGTGAGATTCTTATAGTCTGTATAGAGCTTGATTTGCTTTTTGGCTCTAATGAGGTAGTGCTGCTCTTCCTGAAATGCATACACTATTGCTATGAATTCCTTATCTGGTATAGCGTATCTTATCTCTGGGCTATTAAACCTTTTGCTGAACTTCGCAATAATATATATTCTGCCTTAATTATCTTTCTGGGTAAGTTCTCCGCTTGCGGCATTATCTGAGGCATCTGTATAGATTTTAAATTCCTTCCCTAGGTCTGCTTCCTCAAGTATAGGGTCTCTTATAACCTTGTCCTTAAGTGTCTGGAAAGCTTATTATTTGGTATCTGTCTACCTAAAGATATAATCTTTCTTAGTAAGGTCTATTAATGGTTTTATAATGTTATTATACTATATAATAAATTATTAATAGAAGTTGATATATCTGAGGAATGCTCTGATGTCCTTGATATTAGTAGGGGTTGGCTATTCCTTAATTGCTTTAACTTTTTCCTCTTGTATCTTGATTTTTCCTGGTTTGATTGTGTACTTGAGGTAGTTGACTTTTTGTGTGTGCTAGCTGTACTTTTCTGGTTCCACTAGGAGATTGGCGTCCTGAAGTTTTTAGAGAATCTTTTTAATATATTTCTTGTAATTGTTAAGGTTTTTTGAGAAGATGAGAATGTTGTTTAAGTAGGTGATAATAAAGATGTTAAGGTATTTGCTTAGGACTTGGTTGATTATTTCCTGGAATAATATAGGTGCATTGGTTAATCTGAAAGGTATGACTATTATTTTATAATATCTATAGTATATCCTAAATACTATTTTCCATTCTTCTCTTTCTTTTATTTAGATAAGGTTATATTTATGCTTTAAATTGAGTGCTGTAAACTATTTTGCTCCTTTAAGTTGGTCCTATAGTTCCTTAATAAGCGGGAGAGGGTATTGGTTTTTAATTGTGATGTTGTTTAATTGTTGGTAGTCTATATAAAGTTATAGCTTACTATTCTTCTTTGGTATAAAGAGGATTAGGTATTTAGCTAATGATTATAATGGCCTAATGAATCCCTTCTGGAGGTTTTCATTAAGGTATTCCCTAAGTGCTTTAAGTTATTCTTTATTAAGTCTGTAGATAGGCTTAAATTAGGGTATTATTCCAGGTTTTAATGGTATTTTATAGTCCCATTATGTATATTATGGTAATATAGTATTAAGTTGTTTTTAGAATACTTTCTTGAATTTGTAATAGTCTCCTAGTATCCGTGCTAGTCTGTTGGTCTTGTCTCCTTCTTTTTCTTCCTTTAGGTAAAGAAGGTATCATTATGTTTTCTATATTGTATACTAACTGGTTGTATTAGAGTAGCAATCTCCTGATTAGCTTCGGTCCTTCTATAAGGCGCTTACGTAGCCTAATCCTTTTCTGCTTTCCTAGAGTCGGGCCTTTTATCCACTCCTAGAGGTATTTATGGGTCTATTTAAGTGCATTACCTGTTCACTATCCTTAGTAATATAACTTCTTCCCTTGCCATTAATTGCAACCTTCTTCTAGGGAATAGCATTATTTTAAAAGATCTAGCCAGTGGTTTAATTAATTTAGGGGTTGTTTCTTCTTAACTAAGGTATTTCCAAGATTAACTAATGATTTGCTGTCTTAGTGATATTAAATGATAGTAATTTCATGCGGTTGTAAATCCAAACTATAAGAGGATTAGTCTCTATATTGATAATTCTATTGCTATAAGATACTTTAATTCTATTTACTATGTTGAGTCTATAGGGTTCCCTTTTCTTATGCTATAGTAGGTAGTATCTGTTTACTACCTTTGGGGATATGAAATTCCCTTATGCTCTACCATTGATAAGTGCTGAGTACATATGGACTCCTAGCTTAACCTAAACTGTTAGGTGGCTATAGTTGCTTATTATTGTGCATAAGTACCTCATAATATAGTTAGTTGCTGCCTGAGGTTTTATAGATAGCCCTCCTAGTTTTTTAACTACTTGTTTGCTACTAGGACCTTCTTAATGCTCTTGAGGTTTTGCTTTATAATATTTTGTGATTCTTGCAGGTTATCAACTAGCTGTTATATGCTATAATCCTATTCCTTTATCATTGGAGTTTTAAGCAGCAGCCCCTGCTATCTTAGTAGATGCTAATCTTAAGCCTTATTAAGCATGTATACCTTATAGATTGGTTTATTATAATTTGCCCATCTGTTAGGGTTTTATAGGCATTCTAAGGGTGTGCAGGAGTTCAGCCTCATTAGGGCGTATCTTATCTTATTATATTTGTGGTGCAGGTGCTAGTTCTTGAAATCATTATGCTTATATATATGTTTGATATCTTTACCTAAATATTATTAGGGAAACTAGTTGTGCTTAGTTTTCTCCCTTATATATTCCTTGCATTTATTATAGATATATAATACCCAGGAGATATTCTGATGCTTGTTATATATTAGGCACGTGCATCCTGCATCTCCTGGCCTTCTATATTCCTAAGTAGGTTATCCTATAGTTTCTCTAAAAGATCTCCTTATAATCATAACTACTATCATGTTAGTTCTTAGGGCTAGAAGGGGTGCTTATCCTAGGTAGTCTTATAGTTCCTTCCACTAAGTTTATAGCGCAAGTATGGCCTAAGGGACAGATTCTCCTTCTATCCTAGGGTTAATCTGCAGGAGCTCCTCTCTATTTCCTACCGCTAGAGTTCTTTCCTGCTTTCCTAAAGCGTTTTTAGGAAACCATCCGGTGGCTTCCTTATTACTATAGTGAGTAGTATAGCTATTATTAAAGCAAGCTATTTAATTGAGTGATATGTATATTATTCTGGGCTTCTGGGGATTCTTCATTAGTAGAATAGGCTGTTATTATGCCTTATCTTTCTGATGTTTCTCATATTGGGACTTGGTGTATTATACGAAGTATAGACTGTTATAAAGGTCTTCTTTATTGGCGTTATAGAAGTTATATCCTTTATCTGGGTCTTGATCTGAGTATACCTAATATTGGTTGTATATATTTGTTCTATAAATGTAATACTTGTTTGCAAGCTCCCATTATGGTTTGGACCTGGGTGGTCTTTATGCGCTATGGGTGGCTATATTGGCTTAATAGGTAGCTTTATTAGCTTATTGGGTTCCTTTAGGTACTGACTTCTAATCCCTATTTTTCTTTGGAGCCCTATATTCTGAAGCAAAGTGCTCCATCTTGTTGTAGTTATAGTACTTAACGTTTTGCTTATCCTTGCGTTGGGCAATATCCAGTTCCATGGGGCCTGCGTGCTGTTCCTACTAGGTGCTTAGCTTATAATACTTCTTTCCTGTATTTGGTTTATACTTATGGAATAAGGGTTGCTTTAAAGTTTGTTCTTTCTTTTCCAAGCGTTATTTATAGAGTTTATTATCAATCTAGATAGCTATTTTTATATAGTATAGAAAATCATTAGGTTAGTTTATAACTTTATTGAGTTTATCCTTTACTTTATCCTTTAATCTGCGGTAGAATATGAATTTCTTTGCGTTATTAGTATAGTTGATTTTGGTATAGATTTGCTGGAATTCTGTTGTATAGTTGATTGCTGAATTATGCTGCTTGTAATTCATTAGGTCCCTTTCTGTTTGTTATTCCTCATTTGGGTCCTAAAATAGGGACCTAAGGGCGTCCTTATAGCCTTTATAGCTGCTAAAAATCTGCTATATCTCGAGCTTACAGGCTTTAAATGATTCTGTATTAATAAAGTTAGTTAGGTAGGGTTTAAATCAAGCTAAGGCTTGTCCTTTAAGGAAAGAGGATGCGTGTATAACCCTTTTTCCATTAGGCTGCACATCTAGCCTATGGAAGCCCTGGTAGGCCCTAACCTGCATTAGGTGTGCCTGGAGTTGTCTAGTAGTTCCGTTATAAGGGGCTAGAGTATTAAGCTTAATATATTCCTTTATTTAGATTGGGGTGTTAATAATGTTGGCTCCTACTTAAAGGGTAGTAATTTCCTATTAAAGCTATTTAACTTCTATATTACATTAAGCTTATCCCTTTATAAGGAGGCGCAACTATTAAACCTTATTAAATAGTTTCTGGATATAGGAGGGGGTTTTATAGTCTTATTGTTAGTAAGTTTATTTAGCTTATGGAGAAGGTTGCGGGTAGGGGTAGTTATTCCGGAGTCTGATATCATGAGGTGTTCCATATATAATATTGCTTAAAATCCGCGTAGTGATGTATAAATAAGAGTCGTTAAAATGTAATAATTAAAGGGTTCTTAAGTATATTAAACCTAAAAGATTAAGGGTTTATATTTGGAATATATTATTAGGCGGTTGTTAAGTAATATTGTTAATTAATAATAATTACTAGCTATAAGGCTATCCAATGTTGGGATTGAATACTTAGATTGATGACTAAAGAGTTTATTCTATGAAAACTATTTACTGTGGTGATGCTTATGTCTGTATATATGTTCTGACTCTTTAGTGGCTTTGCAGGCTTGCATACTGAGCCATTGAGCTATTGCACAAGGCTTGATACTTCATCCTTCGAGCGGGCTCGTGTGGCTTGCAATTGAGCGTTGCGAGCCGGACCCTAACCCTTATAAGGTGGCGTTACTGATTGGATCAGGCGGGGCGCTCCTTTTGGGGGTTACTTCCCGACCTGCAGGGTTATCTTCTGCGGTAGTCAGCCGCCAATGTGTGTTGGCTCATAACACTTAAAAGGGGATTTTCTATACCTAGCCTACAATAGGGCTAAGGCAGTTTATAGGCTAAATCACAAGCCTATTGATAATCTAAAGGGTATATTAAACTCTTTAGAAGGGGATACCTTTTCTATTAAGCCTATGCCCTATAATAAGTGCCCTATTAGGCTACTAATAGTGGATAGAAAATCTAGGTTTAAGTAGCTTTTCCTGCTAAGAAATCGAGATAGGGACCTAATAATGGATACTATTAAGGGCTTCTTTAGGTCCTTAAAGGCCCTATTTAGGTGGTACCCTAGGGGCTTTCATTTTAATAGCGGGAAGGAGATAAGTGCCCAGCTACAGGCCTAGGTATAGCATAAGGGCATAGCCTTTTCAATAAGTAGCCCCTATATTCATAAGTAAAACGGTCTAATAGAACGCTCCATTTGAGTGATTCTAGACCGTCTTAGGGCTACTATACTTACTATAGGCCTACTGCTATATCTATAGTGTTTTATTATACTGTTCCGGGGTCTAGGGGAACCGGCATGTTTCGGAATCCGGAGGAAAACCAGCCTTAGCATTCCCCCCCCCTCCAAGACTATAAGAAGGGGCCTTCCTGCGTTGCTTTTGAGAAATTTCTAGTCCTAGAGAATCAATCTTTTTATACCCTGTGAATTTATATCTGTTAGATATATATGTGTATATTATGAAATTATTTCTTGTGCTCTCTTTTTCTGCCTCTCCTTTTTAGCACCCTTTATTCCCCTTATAACTCTCCTATCGCATTAGGGGCTCCTCCTCTTACCNGGATATAGGTCCTAATTAGTCCCTTGTAATAATAACGGAGGCAAATGTTTTTCTCCACTTTTACATTCTTAGGAGAGGGCCTAATATAAGTACTATCCAAAGATATAAAATATTTCTCTCTACTAGGAGTCTTAAGAGAAGGTAAAAACATAAGTACTATTTAGGGTCTGCTGAGATATATATAGGAGTAAATAGGTTCTAATCAGTCCCTTATAGTAATAGTAAAGTCAAATGTTTCTCTATACTAGAGCTACTTTCTAAAGAAGCAAGATATAAGTACTATTTAAGGGTATCAAATATTTCTCTTTACCAAGTATATCTAGAAGACGCAAAGGTATTAAGTGTTATTTAAAGTTTACTAAGATATATATAGGAATAATCAGGTATAATCAGAGTGAATAGTATTAATATAGAAGGTTACATTAAATACTATGAAGTCTTGCTGTAGTAGCAGGCAGAAGCTACTCAACTGCAAGCAACCAGAGGAGAGGACAACATAATATTTCGAATACCCTTATGCTGCTAATGCCAGCCATCCTGACCGCAGGGGGGTGCTAATAACAGCAGAAGCTCTAAGCTTACCAATCAGAAGGACAGCAGTTAGTAGGGCAGGAACTTCTTTAACTCCCTACAGAAGTATGCAATATTTAATACCGCTATTACCTAACCTAATATCATATAATATTAGATGATATCTTGGATATAGTATTTAATAGGGTAATTAGATATTATAATGTTCCGAGGTCTAGGGAAACCGGCATGTTTCGGAATCCGGAGGAAAACCAGCCTTAGCATCCCCCCCCCCTTTAAGACTATAAGAAGGGGCCTTCCTGCATTACTTTTGAGAAATTTCTGGTCCTAGAGAATCAATCTTTTTATACCCTATAAATTTATATCTATTAAATATACATATATATACTATAAAACTATTTCTTATACCCTCTTTTTCTACCTCTCCTTTTTAGTACCCTTTATTCCCCTTATAACTCTCCTACTGCATTAGGGGCTCCTCTTCTTGCCTTCCACGCTCCTCTTAGGGTGGTTATCTAATCAGGGCTCTAACAGAATGTATACCTTTTTATATATATAGAGGTTTTATCCTCTTACTCTCCCCGCTTAGCCCGTTTTTACTAGTGTTTACCCCATAAATTAAACATAGATTTCTTCAGCCAACAAGGTTTCTTTAGCCACTATAAAGTTCCTTAGCTTTTAGGCCTAGATTCCCTGTTTTATTTATAAGGTTATTAGCTACTTCAGGGGAGTAAATCTCCACACTTCTAATACTATTTAATTCTAATCAGAGCTATAGCGCCCTCTTACTCTTAATAGAGGATTTTGCTATTATACGAAGGCCAAATTTACCCTCTTGAGTTGCCTATAGTTAACCTAGTAGCAATAGGAGCAGGTATATATAAGGCTAGTCTGATCTCTATACCGAGCTAACTCTATTACCTTAGCTATATCTTAGACCCCCTCCCAGCATACCTAATTTGGTAGTAGAGTATGGAACCTCTAGCCTAGCCACACATTCCTGAAAAAGCTACTAAAGGATTTGTATCCTTAGGCCTTAGAAATTTATTCCGATCAAATTTAATAGTATCTAATTAGGGCTTATTTCCTTAAAAGGGATATAAAGGACTGGTATTAAGAAGGTTTAGTGGATCCCAATCACTTATATTACCTAAAACTCTCTTACCCTTAGATATAATACCTAAAGGTTCAGTATACTAATTCCCTAATATAGGTAAACTAAATATAATAAAGCTCTAGTTTAACTAATTAAGCCCCTCTTTAATTTTCCCTTTTAAGTTATTATTATAATATCTAGTTACCCTATTAAATACTATATCTAAGATATCATCTAATATTATATAATATTAGGTTGAGTGATAGTGGTGCTAGATATTGTATGCTTCTATAGGGAGTTAAAGAGGTTCCTGCCCTACTAACCGCTGTCCTTCTGATTAGTAAGCTTGGAGCTTTCGCTGGTGTTAGCACCCCCTGCAGTTAGGATGGCTGGCGTTAGTAGTATAAGGGTATTCCGGGTATCTATATTGTCCTCTCCTGTGAGACTAGCGGTTGAGTAGCTCCCGCCTTTGCCTATAGTAAGACTTTATAATACTTAATGTAACCTTCTATACTAATACCTTTCACTCTAATTATACCTAGTTATTCTTATATACATTTGAGTAAACTTTAGATAGCACTTACGCTCTTATTTCTTCCAGATACACCTAGTATAGAGAAACATTTAACACCTTTAGATAGCACTTACATCTTACTTCTTCTAAAGGACATCTAGTATTAAGAAACATTCAACTTCACTATTACTATAAGGGAGTAATCAGGACCTAACCTATCCTATATGCATCTCTATAGACCCCAAATAGCACTTATGCCTTTGCTTCTCCTAGATATACTTATTATAGAGAAACATTCAACAATCTCAGATAGCACTTATATCTTACCTCTTCAGCTATAGCGCTAGTATAGAGAAACATTCGCCTTTATTATTATAATAAGGGATAGATTAGGACTTATATCTTCTATTTTTTCCAATAGAGGATATTTATTCTACTCCCCTATTTACTAGAGGTTCTCCCTTTAGGGGAAGGAAATAGAATATAAATAAGGTAAGGGAGCTCTTATTAAAGAAAAGTTCACCTTAAGGATACTAGTCTCCTTAAGAACCTACTCTCACCCCATCTAGGACCTCTAATCAGGAGCATTATGCTCCTATACTACCTATTTAGGTAACTTCTTAGCCTATTATACCTTTAATGCCCTTTAAAAATACTACTCTTTAGACCTTATCATCCCTTAGCTCTTAAGAGAATATTTATAAAGGCAGATCTAACTAGCTTAATCCTATAGCTATAGCTTTCTATAAGAATATAGAATATTATAGTATTAAGAAGTTTGCTAGAGGCTATTTAGAATTTTTGCTTTTAAAAGGAAGAACAGACTTACCTTATGTTTAGAGATATTAGTTTCTAATTACTAACTGCCCTAAGCTTAAGGGCAATATATCTCTTAAAGAATTAAAAAACAATTTCTAATAAAGAGGAAGTAGTACTAGAAATCCAGTAAGAGACTTCTACTATAGCTAGAGAGGGGAAAAGTAAAATAAAGGGTAATTCAATTAATCCAAGCAAGACTAAAAAATCAATTAAAGCTAAGCCCAAATAAGGACCCCTAATCCCTTAGACCCCTAAAGCTAAGGCTATAGATGCTATCCTTACTACCTTAATTAAAATACTAATTTCAGATATTCTCATACTTAATAAGACTAATGCTATTCTAATTAGAGAGCTCCTTACTCATAGGGATAATACCTCTCTTAATAAGTAGCCTTTCAAGCCAGTCCCAGATAGGGATATACCTTAAGCTACAGGTCTAGGACTCAGTATAGTCTCTGCTTCATCCAAAATTGGATATAAGTAATGCTCAAGCTCTAATTAGATATATATCATTAGGTATAAGGTAAATTTAATATCATCTTAAACTACTAATATAATAAACCATAGTTGCTACAGATCCGCTTACCTAAACATTAGGATTACTTCAGAAAGCTATAAGATCCTCCCAGCCCTATTAAATATAGATATTAAGATAAATCTTCTTTCTTTATCCTATTACCACTAGAATAAGTTATCCTATACTTTACTTTGAGATATAAACTCTACAATTTATAATAGAGCATCACTTATACTAATTAGAATAACTAAAGAGTAAATATATATTAGCTATAATAAGATAAGGGCTATTTTCTTTATTATAAATAATAAAATATATAATACCACCTATAATATCCTTTTAGAGATGCCTTTCTTTTTAAATATAAATTTAACTTTTAAGCAATTAAAGGAGTTCCTTTTTATATACATTATTCTTAACAGGTTGCAAGTAATATGTGGGCTAGGGAGGAGGAACTAGAAGCCCTTTTAGGTAGCTGCTACTAAAGCAGTCTTCTATTCAGATAGGTGCACCCTAGAGACTTACAACCTAATTCCAGCCAGACCTAGAAAAGGGGGCAGATCCCAATTAATAAGACCTATCCCCCAATATACCTAAAGAAATTTATCTATAAGAAGGGAATTTAAGAGCCAGTAGTACCTTTTCTTTAGGAGGATAACCCTCCTAAAAGTTAACAAACTAAGAGGAAGCTATTAAAGGTAGCCGGATATAATATCTTCCCAAATACACTAGATAATATACTCCATCCTACTACCCCTAATCAGGATAATAATAATTAATACCAAGACTAGTCTCTTCCTAGCCGGATAGTCCCCTAAGTGCAGGCATGCTTAGATATAGATAGCTTATATATTTTAGACTTATCAGATTTAGCTAATCAAACTCAAAGGATAACACTACATATAGATATTCTACTTATCAACCCTAATAATCCTAAGCTAAAGAAATATAAATTCTAGGTTGAGATATAAAAAAGTTAAGATATAAAAAAGTTAAGATATAAAAAAGTTAAGATATAAAAAAGTTAAGATAATACTATATTTCTAATTAGATAAGTATACTTCTCTTAGGACTATATGTAAGATAAAAATCATTAGTTCTTAATTTACTACTAAAAGAAGTATTAGCAATCTAAAAAACTAGATCCACCCTGCCTTGCCTAACCCTTCTAATTACCTTATAACTATAACTAGAGATCTATAGGCTTATACTTGAACTTCCTGAGCACACATCCAGTAATCTCGCTTATAGCATTCACGCGAGTTTCCTTATATCCTATCTTAATAGCTACCTTACTATACTTGCCCAACAAGAGCTCTAAAGGAAGCATATTTAGAGGCTCATTAATTAGATCAGAACACACATTAGTAATATAGTTATAACTACCCTTAGAAATCTTTAATATCTTAAAATTATAAAGGTAACCCTTAATATAATAAATATAATTNCTATAACTATCAACCTCTACCCTTAAAACTCATTACCTCCCCTTCATTACCTAATTTCTCCTTACTTTAGCACCCTTTTCCCTAGTCCAACTAATTAGAAAGATATCTTCCTTAAGCCAGTAAATAATAAAGAAAGGTAAGGGAAAGAAGAAGGGATCCCCATTAATCTAATTTACAGCCATTAATAATCCAAAGGGCCAAGTCAGCCCTATAAACAATCCCAATGCCCCCATACTTACTATTAAGTACCCAGACCCTTCTAATTAAGTTAGCCTTAAAGCACAACTTTTAGCATTACCCTTTATTATAAATTTTAATAATATCAACCCTATATAGTAGCTAAGATTTCCCAACCCATACAATATCTATAATTAAGGAAACTAGAATCGCAAAGCTAGTGCAAACTTAATAAAAAACCCATTTGAAACTAGAATCCTTAATAACGGGTTAGCACTCTCCCAAGCTTTTAATATATCAGACCTTTCAGTATAACCGCCATTTTTTTCAGAACCAAAAATAGGGGCATAGTAATTATGCATAGCAAATAGTAGATATATATTTTAAGAGTATTAATCCCTATCCTTAGTTTAGAGACCCCCCTAGGTAGAAGAACCTATTTAGCACTCACTATAGCAACTTCCTTATAACCCTTTATAATATAAAAGATCTCCTAGCTTAAGAGGCATACCTGCATACTAATTATATTCTAGGGCTTATTAATTAGCAGCTAATCGATTTTAGCAACCTAATCTTTATAGTGCCTATAACCTATAATATTAACAGAGAACCCCCTAAATTATAGAGATACTACTTACTAAAGGATAGCTAGAGGTTTATCATTCAAGTCATATATACCCCAAGCCATTAGGTATTAAGCATCTTTAATAGGGATACCAAACGGCTTAGCATAATTAATACTCATCTTAATTAGAGAACTTATAATAGGATATACCCCTATATAAGGGACTATATTACATACTTTCTTACCCTTAGGCTACCTAAAGGATTCTTAAAATAGGTATATATAGTAATCCAAGTAAAGGTTATGCTGCAGCTAGGATTAACTACCTATGGACTCCTTATGGCCACCTATATTGCCTTTTTCTTCTGAGAGAATTATGGAAAGAATGGCTAGGAGTTTAGAGACTAGATCAAGATTAGGCTGCTTAAATCCGCCCCTTCTAGCTTGCTCGCTAAGAAAGCCTTAGCTCTTATCTAAGGTTTTACTATTTAATTAGAAATTAATGGATCCAGGCATCCAATTAGGGGCATTTAGAATACTCCAGTTATTAGCTATAATAAGTATAAGAGGCTTATAATAGAAAAGAATATTATATACTCTTAAGCTAATATCTTAGGGATAAATAAGAGGGAGACCAAGTATTACGCTACACCTAGTATAGGATTAGAGTTAGGATAAAATCTGCTGGGCTTCCTTATAGCGAGATTTAATAAGGCTAATCTTTTAAGGCCTACCAACATCCAGACTTTCAGGTTAAGCAAAACTCCCATTACCCCTAATAGCTTAAAGAACCAGCCACCTATCCTAACATTTAAAACACCTAGTACGGCTATAAAAGATCTAATCATGATATCTAGGCTTAGACTTCATAAGGACCCATCCAAGACACCTAAGCTTCTGCCTTAAGCAAATAGGGCATAGATATATAGAGAAGATAGTCTTAAGATACTAAATAAAGTAAGAACTACTTTACAAATGCCTGATTAGAGTAGGGCCGGAATGCTACTAGATAACCCTATTAAACTTCTCTTATAGCAGATATTAAAAGCAAGCATTAGAAATATATCTTTAGGAGGAAATATAAATATAAGTAGGATAACCCCTAAGCAATCAGGTATTTTAAGGTCTTCATCATTATCTCTATCCTTTATTCTAATTATGCCGCTATTATATTGCCTATCGCCTGCTACAATAAGAATTATATTGATTCAGGAGTATAACCGGAATACAAGCAAGTAAGTAGGAACTAAGGAAGCAAATTACTAGGTTCCCATACTAGTGATTAGTAACAGCTATTAATCCTAGGCTTATAAGAAGGCAGCTAAGTAAGAGAAGAAGGATTACAGACCGAGCATACTATAATAGAATGAGAGTAAAAATAAGTAGGCTAGGAATTAAGAGCTATAAAGGGTCTAATAGAGTTAAATTCAGGTGGCTTATCTAATTAGAGGAGAAAAGTGATTTTAGTTATTTTAGGCGGATTATTACTTGTTCTTTATAATAATCTGGAGAGGGGTGTGTTTTAGGGTCTAGGGGAACTAGTATGTTTTAGAATCTAAAGAAAAATCAGCCTTAGTATCCCCCCCCCCTTTAAGACTATAAGAAGGGGCCTTCCTGCATTACTTTTGAGAAATTTCTAGTCCTAGAGAATCAATCTTTTTATACCCTATAAATTTATATCTATTAAATATATACATATATACTATGAAACTATTTCTTATGCCTTCTTTTTCTGCCTTTCCTTTTTAGTACCCTTTATTCCCCTTATAACTCTCCTATTGCATTAGGGGCTCCTTTTCTTGCTTTCTATGCTCCTCTTAAGGTGATTGTCTGATTAGGGCTCTGGCAGAATGTGTGCCTTTTTGTGTGTGTAGAGGTTTTGTCCTCTCGCTCTCCCCTCTTAGCCCATTTTCAATAATAATAACTTAAAAGGAAAAACTAAAGAGGGGCCTAATTAGTTAAACTAGGGCTTTATTATACTTAGTTTACCTATATTAGGAAATTAGCATACTAAACCTTTAGGTACTATATCTGAGGGCAAGAGAGTTTTAGGTAATATAGGTAGTTAGGATCCACTAAACCCTCTTAATACTAGTCCTTTATATTCCTTTTAAGAAAATAAGCCTTAATTAGATGCTATTAAATCCAACTAGAATGAATTTCTAAGGCCTGAGAATATAAATCCCTTAGTAGCTTTTCTAGGAATATATAGTTAGGCTAGAGGTTCTATACTTTACTACTGAGTTAGGTACTCCAGGAGGGGGTTTAAGATATAGCCAAGGTAATGGAGTTAGCTTAATATAGAGATCAGACTAGCCTTGCATATACCTGCTCTTATTGCTACTGGGTTAACTGTAGGCGACCTGGGAGAGTAAATCTAGCCTTCATATAATAGCAAAATCCTTTATTAAGAGTGAGAGGGTACTATAGCTCTAATTAGAATCAAATGGTATTAAAAGTGTAAAGATTTACTCCCCTGAAGTAGCTAATAACCTTATAAAT
Organism: Stenocarpella maydis; assembly: GCA_002270565.1. Taxonomy (NCBI): domain Eukaryota; kingdom Fungi; phylum Ascomycota; class Sordariomycetes; order Diaporthales; family Diaporthaceae; genus Stenocarpella; species Stenocarpella maydis. Next base: position 100,554 of record NQMI01000156.1, read on the forward strand.
AAAATAGGGAATCTAGGCCTAAAAGCTAAGGAATTTTATAGTGGTTGAAGAAACCTTATTAGCTAAAGAAACTTATATTTAATTTATAGGGCAGATACTAGTAAAACCAGGCTAAGAGGGGAGAGCGAGAGGATAAAACCTCTATATATACAAAAAGGTATACATTTTGCTAAAGCCCTAATTAAGCAACTATCTTAAGAGGAGTATAGAAGGCAAGAAGAGGAGCCCCTAATATAATAGGAGAGTTATAAGGAGAATAGAGGGTATTAAAAAGGAGAGGTAGAAAAAGAGGGTATAAGAAATAATTTCATAATATATATGTATATATTAGATAGATATAAATTCATAAGGTATAAAAAGATTGATTCTCTAGGACTAGAAATTTCTTAAAAGCAATGCAGGAGGGCCCCTTCTTATAGTCTTAGGGGGGGGATGCTAAGGCTGGTTCTCCTCTGGATTCCGAAACATGCCGGTCCCCCTAGACCCCGGAACAATACCCTCTCCTACTCATTAAGGAACTATAAGATTGACTTAAAGGAGTAAAATGGTTTATAGTATTTAATTTAAAGTATGGATATAACCTTATCTAAATAAAAGAAGGAGAAGAATGGAAAATAGCATTTAGAATATGTTATAGATATTATAAAATAATGGTTATACCTTTCAGATTAACTAATGCACCTATATTATTCTAGAAAATAATTAACTAAGTTTTAAGTAAGTACCTTAATATCTTTGTTATTATTTATCTGGATGATATCCTTATCTTCTTAGAAAACCTTAATGAATATAAGGGATATACTAAGAAGGTCTTTTAAAAACTTCAGGATGCTAACCTCCTAGTAGAACTAGAAAAATATAACTAGTATATATAAAGAGTTAACTACCTTGGATATATGATTGAACTAGGGAAAATTAAGATATAAGAAGGAAAAGTTAAAGCAATTAAGAAATGGCTAACTCCTATAAATATTAAGGATATTAAAGCATTCCTTAGATATACTAACTTCTATTGATAATTTATTACCTGATATAGGAATATTGTGAAACTACTAATAGACCTTATTAAGAAGGATTATACTTTTAGATGGATAGATACTAAATAATAAGCTTTTTAGATACTTAAAGATAAAGTTATAGAAGACCCTATACTTAAGGAAGCAGACCTAGAAAAGGAATTCAAAGTCTATACTAACGCCTTAAATAATGCTGCAGGTGGAGAACTTACTTAGAAAGACAACTAAGGAAGGATGCGCATTATTATAAACTTTAGCAAGAAGTTTAATAGATTAGAAACCCGCTATACTATACTAGATAAGGAATTTATAGTAATAGTATATATATTTTAGGAATGGCAATACTACCTTATAGGAGCTAAAAAATAGATTAAACTCTATATGGATTATAAGAATCTTATGACTTTTATAATAACTAAGACTATTAATAAACAATAAGTCAGATATATAGAGTTCTTATTATAATTCAATATTAAGGTTATTTATATAGATGGAGTTAAAAATGCAAGAGCAGATGCACTTAGTTAAAGACCTAACCATTAGGATAAGGATTTACCTATGGAATGGATAGTATTTAAGACTTAAGAAGACAGAAGCCTTATTCTTAACTGAGAACTTAATCCTATAATTAGAGTTAACTTCCAAATTGGAAAAACCCTTGTTAATCTTCTGATGAATTTGTGCTATAAAATAGCATTCAGTTCAGCGTGTGTTTCGGCAGGGTCGCAGTGTGGTGCCCTGAGGCGAATTCGGACAATTG
>NQMI01000157.1:0-74912 GCA_002270565.1 Stenocarpella maydis
AAACGCGGCTCAAAGGTTAGTCTGTGACTGCGGATCGGACCGCCGTAAATGCGCTACCAGGGGCGGGAGCCTGTGTGGGCAGGATAGCAGGCAATGGGATTGGTACCATCGATAGGCGTTTAGGTCTCCTTTACTGCGGGCGGCTAGGGTTGAGGTTCGTCTTGAGCGGCCATGGGCGAAGCCATGTATCTGAATGGACATGGCGCCGGGCAGAGGTGGCCGTCATGTCGCAGATGGATTCAGGCATGGCCATGGTATACCAGCCACTCTGCGGGGGTCCTCCTCGGCAGGCCGTGACGAACAAACAGGGCATACATGGCAAGGGAATGGATAGACCAGTGAGAAATATGCGAGTAATACCCCAAGGGCTTTAAGGGAGGACTAATGATGGGGCGATCCGGACGCCCATGGCCCATATCCCGTCAGAGAGAGGGGGGCATAGCCGGGTCGCCTGTCGCATCGGTGATTAATCTGTATACTATTGCCGTTGTTGCTCTGGGCAATGAAGAAATGAATAAAGGTTACAAACAAGATTCACAGGGCTTGCTGAGGCGGCTGATATCGATAACTTAGCATTACTGTTGCTTGTCGTGGTGCTATAAGATATAGTGATAAGTCGGCGCATCAACCCTGACCCCTGCCGGGGTGGAGGTGCTGTGGTTTTACCCCAGGATTCGACAGTGGCAGCCGAGCGCTCCTTGTCGCCTTGTGTTGGACCTCGGCACAGTGGAAACGACACGCTATCGCCGACGACTTCCTGTAAAGTGGCCCTCGTGCCCGCGGTCCATCGTGAACGGCAGCTCATTCAGTCATGGAGTTCAGTTTCTGAGTCTCGCGAGCAGGCCGAGACTCTGGTGATCAAGAGGAATTTATACAGCACAGCATAATCACTACTAACTTATAACCTATCTCAGCCTTAGCATCGTCACTCTAGTCCTCTCCACACCCTCACTCACTCGCCTCTCTGTCTATCATCTATGCGCTGCCTGGGCTGGGCCACTGCCTTCACACGCACAACATGGCCGGCCCGGTGCGCCAGCCTATTGACGTCGCCTCCCTCGAGGCCTACATCTCACGGTCGGTTCCAGACATCGCACCGCCGCTAGATGTCCAGCAATTCGGCTACGGCCAGAGCAACCCGACCTATCTGCTCACCTCCAAGCCCACCGGCCAGCGCTTCGTCCTGCGCAAGAAGCCCCCCGGGAAGCTGGTCTCCAAGACGGCCCACAAGGTCGAGCGCGAGTACCGCATCATCCACGCCCTGCGTGATACCGACGTCCCTGCCCCGAAGGCATATGTCCTGTGCGAGGACGCCGCCGTCATCGGCACCCCCTTCTACATCATGGAGTTCCTCGACGGCCGCATCATCGAGGACCCGGCAATCCCTGGTGTTTCAGCCCACGACCGCTCCGAGATGTGGAGCGACGCAATCCGCACCCTGGCCAAGCTGCACAGTGTCGACGCCGCCCGGGTCGGGCTCGCCGACTTTGGGAAGCCCAGTGGCTTCTACAACCGCCAGATCGCCACCTGGAGGACCATCTGCGAGGCCCAGGCCAGGGTTGCCGACGTCGAGACGGGCGTCGAGGTCGGCGACCTGCCGCACTTTGCCGACATGACAAGCTTCTTCGAGGACGCCGCCAAGCAGCCCAGGGACAGAGGAACGCTGATCCACGGCGACTACAAGATTGACAACCTCGTCTTCCACAAGACGGAGCCGAGGGTCATTGGAATTCTCGAGTCAGTAGTCCCGGTCATCACCATTGTCCTTCCCCAGTCTCTGGTCGCCCGTATACTGACATGACAAACCTGCTTGCGCGCCGTGCAGTTGGGAAATGTCCACCATAGGCCACCCCCTTTCTGACCTCGCAAACGCCCTGATGCCCTTCTCCTCGGCCCGGACCGCACAGGGGCCGTCCGAGACCAGGATCCCGCACGCCCAAACCTCCTTCCTGCCCGGCGCCACCCCGGGGCTGCCCACGCCCGAGCAGCTCGCCTCCATCTACGCCACCGCGGCCGGGCTCGGCAGCGGCAGGTGGGACGGCATGGAGCACGAGCTCAAGTGGACCCAGGCCTTTGCCACCTTCCGCCTCAGCGCCATCTGCCAGGGCATCGCCGCCCGCGCTGCCGTCAGGCAGGCCACCAGCGCAAAGGCCCATGAGCACGGCAACGCGAGGGGCCCCGTCGCCGAGCTCGCCTGGGCTCTGATCCAGGAGTCTGATGAGGAGCAGGGCAGGGCGACAAAGGCCCCAAGGGCGCGCATGTAGCACCGACAGCCCTTACAGAGACCGGAAGTGTGGCATCAGATGGCGACGCACCAAGCGTGAGCCGCGCTTTTTAATCTTGGGATGGCACTCATTTCCGGGACACGCGAGTGTGCCGGAATACAAGAAGTCGTCCCAATAACTATTGCCCTCCTTCAACATGGCCAGAGGGCCAGATGGCCCGATAGGGATCAAGGCTACCTAGTTATATGTGTAGTCTGTCCGACTATGTCATGGTCACGTTGAGGTAGTAGTATGGGCAGTGTAAATAAACATCAGAGACCATGTTCCGCCCTGCCAGACCTGCCCTCCTACTACACCTTCCCGATGGCCCCCTCGATGAGGATGCAAGTGGATATGGACAATACCCGAGATATTACGCGTACGTGCGTATAGGCATATGTGCGTATGGGCTGATTAGCAGTGCGATCAATGATGAGTACTCTTGCCTCACAAATATTCCCACCACCTGGTCATACGTACGAGAATCATCCCTCGAGTCGCCATTTGGGCTACACTTTGCCAAGACCACCCTGGCGCCCAGGGCCCCTGAAAAAATGGGAGCTCCTGATTGGTCCATTTCTTTGTTGACTGCTGCACGTTAGCACTATCAAGAACACGCTCTACAGCATGCAAACAACGCCTCAGAAACGCTCAAATTCCACCCATTTGCAGGTACGTCTGCAAGACCAAAACGCACTCGAACAAGCAGGCCTGGGGCAGCAAGGGCCCCATTAACAGACCACCACCTTATTCGCACCGGAAAGAATTCTCCCTGCCTTGCCTGCAAAGGGAAGCGTATGCTCGGAAGCACTGGGCCTAGCAGGCGCCGTGCCCTCGGCGAGATCAGCGGAAACACCAGCAAAAACACTGCCGGAAGGCACGATACCAAGCGACGGCTCAGTCGATGGGGGTGCCGAACGTGTGCTGTTGCCCTCTGCAACAACGATAGCTGCTGGTACCTATGGCATGGCGTGCAGCCCTCAGAAATGGAGGTACCTCGGGCTTGACCTGTTAGATCGGCAATGCAGACTTCTCTCTCTGGTTAGACCGTGCCTACAAGCGAGCCTTGGCAAAGTGTAGCCCAAATGGCGACTCGAGGGATGGCTGCCGCAGCATACTTGGCTTACGTGTGCAGTGAAAAAAAGCAGACAGCTCCGCCAAGCCCGGTCGGCATATCTACTTGCTTTGTGGGCGTGCTTGCGCCACCTCCATAATCGTCCTGTATGCCCATGACACACCAGCCAACAACAACAAGGGCACAACGAGAAACGAAAAGAGGCAAAGGATGAACGAAAGTCGAAGACTGAGAAAAGGAAGATTTTCTTATCAAAAAGATGAGGAACATGCAACAGCCGGGATTCGCTGGGCGTCACCGACCCAACTACTAATCGACCTCTTACAAGCTTGATTATAGGAGAGCGAACGGGATCCGATATTTTCTTGTAGATATGGTCGCATGCGGTTGAGGTGCCCACTGCACTGCCTAAATACGGAGTAAGTTTGCAGTCTGTGTAGCTCGGTCGACACCATCCATCGCACCATGGAACAGCTTGTGGGATAAATTGCCTCGTCTTGTCGTGCTCATGTGCCATGGCTTGAGGATGCCTGAAGCGAAGAATCAGGCCGGGCGGCTCAGAAACCAAGCACAATGCGTTCCGCACACGCAGCATGGAGCAGAGACAATCCGGAGGGCAGAAAGAAGGATGGTACATAATACACGATAAAGCTGTCTCAAAGGCGGTGGGCAGAGATGCAGGGGGCCCCAAGACATGAGAGCTCCTCCCCCACGTCACCCCGGGCCCACTAGAAAATGATTCTGCCGCCCGCCATCGTCTCATTCTCCCAAAACTTATCGGCCTGATCAGCCCATCCATCCCTACACCAGCTTTTGTGCTCGACATTGTTTTCTTTTCTTTTCGTCTTGTTTTGTCCCCCCCCCCACACACACTTGTCAGTTCCCTCCTCCTCCTCGTCTGTGCCGCCGTCCTGTATCCGTGTCAATTCCATCGTCAATCATGAAGCGCAAGGCGCCATCACAGCCGGGGCTCAAGAGATCGTCCTCCAAACGCTCCAAGACTTGTAAGCCATTATGGATATTTCTCTGTTCCCGCCTTCCGCCGCTCCCAGAGCGCCATGACTGACGGCTGGCCTTGACAAACCCACAACTCTAGCTCTCCCAGAACCAGAAGCCAAGGCTCGGTTCCGGAAAGGACTCTTCGACCAAGAAGTCCTCGACTCTTACACCAAGGGCTACGCTGAATCCTCGCCCTACAAGCACAGTGTCATTGACGGCCTGATCGACGATTCGCTGCTGCGCAAGGTCCGTGATGAGATCCGGGAGAACGTCAGCTTCACCCCAAAGGAGACAGACATCTACAAGATCCATCAGTCCGGCGACCTTGCCAACCTGGACGGCCTGGACGATGAGGCCCTCTCCAAGCTGCCCAGCCTCCTTTCCCTGCGAGACGCCATATACTCCGAGGCATTCCGCAGCTATGTCTCCCATATCACCGGCTGCGGACCCCTGAGTGGCCGCAAGACCGACATGGCTATCAACGTCTACACCCCTGGCTGCTACCTGCTCTGTCACGACGATGTCATCGGCAGCCGCAAGGTTAGCTATATCCTCTATCTCACCGACCCTGGCAAGCCCTGGCAGCCCGAATGGGGCGGCGCACTCCGCTTGTTCCCCGTATTCGACCGCAAGGGCAAGGGCGGCGCCGTCGCCAAGACCCCCGGCCCCGACCCCGTCAAGGTCATCCCCCCGGCCTGGAACCAGCTAAGCTTCTTCGCCGTCCAGCCTGGCGAGAGTTTCCACGACGTCGAGGAGGTCTATCATGCTGATTCCAGGGAGCAATTGGAGAGTCAAGGCGGACGTGTGCGCATGGCCATCAGCGGCTGGTTCCACATCCCCCAGGTTGGCGAGGATGGCTACGTCGACGGCGCAGAGGAGGCACAGGTCAAGAACAGCGGCCTGATGCAACTGCAGGGTGACCCCGATCAGCACGACGAGCCACGGCCCAGGCATCTCCCCTTCGAGCAGGCCAAGACCTTCGACGACTTTGAAGAGTCCGATATCGAGTTCTTGCTCAAGTTCCTCCACCCCACATACCTGACACCGGACACCCTGGAGCAGGTGAAGGAGTACTTCGACGAGAACTCGAGCATCACCCTGCCAAACATACTCAGCAAGAAATTTGCGGCTAGGCTCAAGGACTATGTCGCCAAGAAGGAGGCCGAGGCGCTACCCGATGCAAGCGATGCCATCGAGGAACAGACAGCCTGGAGGGTCGCAAAACCGCCCCACAAGCATCGCTTCCTATACATGCAGCCGGGTCAGGACGAAAAGGAGAAAGAATCGCCCGTCTGGGAATTGCTTGATGAACTCCTTCCCAGTCCGCAATTCAGAGCTTGGCTGTCCATGGCCACGAGGTGCACTATTGAGAGTGCCGAACTCCTTTCCCGCCGCTTCCGGCGTGGCCTGGACTACACGCTTGCCACTGGCCACGCGGGTAAGCCCCGCCTGGAACTCAACCTCGGCTTCACCCCAACTTCCGGCTGGGGTGATGATGATGAAGAGGCCGAGGCCGAGGCCGAGAAACAGCAGAGGAATAAGGACACGAATGGTAGCAAAACTAAGTCAAAACCGGCAAAGAGCAAGGGAAGGGGCAAGCCCAAGGAGGAGGAAGTCCAAGAGGTAGGAGGCCACGAGGTGTACATGGCGGGCGATGACTGCGATGAAGAGGACGCGGCAATCTACAAATCGTCTGCTGATGACGATAATATCTTGTTTTTCCAGGCAGCAGCTTGGAACAAGTTGACAATCGTTCTGCGCGACAGCGGAACCCTACGATTCGTCAAGTATGTCAGCCGCAAGGCCAAAGGCGACAGATGGGACATTAGCGCCACGTTTGACATTGAAGAGCAGGGTGACGAGGACGAGGACGAGGACGCCGGCGGTGAGGGCAATGGGGAGGGACCTGCAAACGGTGTCTCGCTGGAGGACGAGTCGGAACAAGAGTTCCAGGGCTTCTCGGACCACAGCGATGATTCAGGATCCGACTGATGTGCCTGCGGGACTCGCCCGTGAATGATGCTATGTAGGATAGAGGAGCGTTGAGCAGAGCACAGGACTATTCGCATGAAAAATAAAAGAGATACCTTGTCCATGTCGTTTGTCGGTATTTTTGTATAACCTTCGCATTTCAGCTCCCGCGAAGTCATCAGTGGCAATTAAGGACGGCTCCTTATTCCGGGACGGGACGTATCCTCAGGCCTTTGCGCGCGTCGATTTATTCGCTGTCAATTTTCAGCCCTCTTGTAAACGAGCAAGCAAAACCATTTAACAACAAGGGGTTTTTCTCAATTAAGAAGAGGCCGCCCTCAACTGGCAGGCACATAAAGAGTTCGAAAACCTTCCTCCCCATCATCCAGGATGTTGAAATTTTTTTTTTTTTTTTTTTTTTTTTTTTTTTTTTTTTTTTTTTTGGTTATCCGCTCTTTTGGGCTCTTCAATTGCTCCGACCCGGTGCGGAAACCCCAGGCGGCCTTTTTTCTTACCGGCGCGGCTCACCTTCGAGGCTGTCCCCTTCGTTGCTTGAAAGTATTCCATCAGCAAAGTTGTACAGCAAGAGCTCTGTCCGTCCAGACCAACCGCCGTCCAGTACTACCCTAGCTATGAGGAAACATCGCTATAATCGCGGTGGAGGCAGCACCGAAGCCACTATCCAAGGCCCTGGCCTCCGAGCATGACGTCTACGGGTGTTTCTTCAGCCTTGCGTTGAACCACACTTGGATATTTTCAAAGTTGACTTTTTCCATGGAAATTCCCCAAGTGAACCCATCTCATCTTTGTTGCCTCTAGCTACCGAGTCCGTAGTGCACGTGGTGAGGAGAGCAGTCGAGAGACATCAGGACCTTGCTGGAAGGAATATTCACCTGCTGGATCTTCCAGGGTGTGGGTTGCGCAAGGAAATTCATTTAAATATTATTTTGGCCTTAGAATCATACGCCTGAGGATTGCGGAATCCCCCTCGGAGAGACACTCGATTCTGAGGCTCTAAATTTGAGACATTACGGAAGAACGTCATGCATTTACAGTTGGCAAGAATTATACACACTTTTACGAGATATAACACAGTTTCGAATTACGGAACCAGAATATACATACCACACGCTCAGAGACACTTAAATGGCCCAAGAGGATCTCAGGCCTTCTCTTCTTGCTCTTTCTCAGGGAAGTTAATGCTCACAGGGCTAAAAGCCTCGTCGAAATCGATGCTCGCAGGGCTAAACGCCTCGTCCGCATCGGCCGCTTTCGGATCAACTGCCGTTTTCTTACCGGCGAGCCGCAGGCTTGCCTTGGCCTGAGAGAGCTGCTCCTTGATAGTCAATAAAAGGTTGGCCTGCTTGCCGTGCTTGGCGACACAGTCTGGACAGGGCCCCTGGACCTTGATGGTGTGCACCGGGGTGAACTCTATCTTACCGCAGCCGGACCCTGTCTTCCCATGCTCGTATGCCATTTGAAGGTGACATTTCCTCACCACGCCGGCAGTCTTTGTATGATTGTCGGCAAAGGTGACTCGCTTGTACCAACACATGGCTGACGTGGACGCAAAGATGACCGCTTCCGAGTGGAGGGCACAGGACCACGCCGACGAGTATGAGCTAGCAGGGAAATGTGACCAGACTTGAAACTGGTGCGCCGACGACGATGTGTTCTGAGGATTTCGCGAAGAGTGTGGATGATGATAGAGCTATGGCAAGCGGGCTATACCACAGAGGACAGAGCTTTATATATACTTTGTCTTGGTATATTACACAACAAACGTCCTTTATTCCTACCCTGTGGCCGAGTCTACGTATCCCCCCTGGACAATGCTCCCAAGCCCCTGTTGATCAATCATATTTGCGGCCCGGTGCTCTAGGAACCTGCTTCCTATTATTTCGGAAAAGTCGCGAGCCCAGCAGATAAGCTCGTCCTCGTACTCGGAAACATGGGGAACATTGTAGTCGAGCATTGTCTGCAATATGTGAAGGAGTTCGCTGCCATTGACCGCCGTCCCGCCGGAACTTGGAGTCTTTGTGTCAAGCCTTTGTGCTATTTCGGCCTCTGCGGATATGACAATGCCACCGAATTCTAGAAGACACTCGAGGTCGGTTGTTGAGTCACCAAAATAGATGATCTCAACTGATGTCTTTGGCCTGGCCCTTTGCTGTCGCTGGTGCAGATACCGCAAGGCTGATGATTTGTCTGAGCCCACAGCAAAGGTTCTAGGCGAATCTTCGGCAGCAGTGTCGTCAGGGGTGGCTGGCAGCGCATTGATGGAGCCATCAGATGGATTGATGTCGTTCGCCATGACCGACGAGATGCCTTCCTTGTTCAGCACGCCTCTTATGTACGACGCTGACCAGTTCACTGAGAGGACGTGTATGCCACCTATCATCCCAACTCTCTGGAAGATGGCCTGGGGGTTAGTAGTCCATCACCGGGCAACCGGCCAGGTTGGCTTGGGGGCGGGGGAGTTCTCACAGGTGGGCTCCGTATGAGATCGATGAAGTCAGAGAAACCGCTGCGCAGATTGACAGAATTTGTCTCCCTATCGTCCTTGCCGGAACGGAACAAATATTCACGCGGTACATCACGAAACAGCCCCGCCTCTTGTATTCGCAAGAGCGAAGCCCTTTCAATCTCCCGGCGCTGGTGGTTCGAATATTTGCTTCTAGCTGCATCCAATGGTATCTGATGGTCATCGTGAATATCAGGATCCAAGTATTTGCGATATGCATCAAGATCACTCATGTATGCTTTGGCAATATAGCGCCAGGCGTCAGTTAGGAACCGAAGAGTCTCTGGGGAAGAGACAGTTTTGTGGTAACTCAGTGCGGCGTCAACGACAGATGAGATTGTGTCATCCTTTGTTATCGTACCATCGAAGTCGAAAACGAGCTCTAAACTCATCCTGCGAGGTTTGCTAGCGCGCACCTAGTGGAAATTGAAGTTCAGTGTGAGATGGGAATGTGTCTATGACCGTGAGGTATCTATAGATGGGCGGCGGGTCGGGCGGTCGACCAGTCAGTCTCCTTTCCTACTAACTGACGGGACAGTGCAGAATGACACGCATGGAGTTTAATGTGACTTGGCGATGCTGAAGGTGGACCACAAAAGGTTGGGGGCGAAGTCAAAGCCACGAAAAGACGAGGCAATATGGCAGGAAAGCGATGAGTAAAGAGAGGGAGTGACAAAGAAAATGAGGGCTTTTGCCAAGTACCATATTTAAGTCGCTTGTCCCACTGGTGGTCGAAACAAAGGCTAGCAGCTTTTCCACGAAAGATCTCGCCTTTTTGACACATAATTATTATTATTGCAAGTCCAATCTCGAAATTCCGCTTCCTTTCCAACAATTGCTCACTATTCAGGCAAAGCTGATTGATTCACAACCAAAAAACAGCAATCTACGAGGACAAGATGTGTTGTGTTGCGGTGTTCAGGTCGCCCAGGTGCAAGTGCAAGTGGCTCCAGATCATCGAGCCCTGCGCCCCAAACACTGGGTTCAGCCAGTGCGCCGAATTCGCCACTGATCACAAAATGCACCCACTTGAGAAATTCAAGAGCTACCAGTGCCCGCTGCACGTCCTTTTTGGGTGCTATGACCGGAACTACACCCGTATGGTGGTGAGGGAGAGACACGGCATCAGGTTTGGGAGCGGGCCCAGCAGGCGCGACCCTGGATTTGAGGTGGGATGTGTCGCGATGTGATGAGGTGTGAGGGAGTGACGATGCCGGAGTGGTGCCTCGAAAGGTGCGTGGATGGCTAATCGGTGCGTGGATGGCTAATCGGTGCGTGGATTGCTAATCGATGCTCCCTGACGGCCCAGGGCTGTTGTCGGACATGCAGTGTTTAATGTTCACAGATTCAGGGCTCTGAACCAATCTATGCGCTTCTGTACATCTACAACCGACGAGGGCGGCTGCCATGACGTCTCATTCAAAGTCTCCCGGTCTTGGACTGGACCGATTTCCGAAGCGTCGCGATGACTTCGGAGGGGTCTTTGGCTCCGAACACAGCGCTACCTGCCACAATGACATTTGCGCCGGCATCCGCGGCCTGGCCAATGGTGGCCGGTCCCAGGCCGCCGTCCACCTCGATGTTAAGATCCGGGTACTTCTCCCTCAGCTGCTGGACCTTGGGCAGCTCGCTAGCCATGAACTTTTGCCCGCCAAAGCCAGGCTCAACCGTCATGATCAGGACCATCTGTGGTGTTATCAGCTCTATTCACACAGCCTTGCGACCTGGGCGTCACGTGCGGATTCTGGAATGGAAGCTGAATGGGGCGGGGACTCACGTCTGGCCTCTCCTTCTCGTTTGGGTTGTCCAGGATATCCCACAAGACGTCAACACCCGTCTTTGGTTTGATTGCAATGCCGGCAAGCAGGCCACAGTCATGGATGTAGCGGATCAGCTCCTTGGGGTTTGTCTTGAGCTCGCTCTGGGCCGAGGGGGTCTCGGCGGCGGTGGAAAAGGCGGCCTCGTAGTGGAAGCAGTACAAATCACAGCCAGCCTTCTTGAACTCGTTGACCCATCGTTTTGGCTCTGCAATCATCATGTGACAGTCGAAGGTACCGCGGCCATGGGCGGTGGTAGGCTTGTCGACGTGGGGCCGGATCTTAGCGACGACTGGGGCGCCAAAGGTTATATTTGGCACGAAGTGGCCATCCCTGCGGAGGGCGAGTGGCATCAGCAGCGAGCGCGGAAGAAGTAACGGCCGGGAACAGTACCTTCGCACCAGAAAACAAAGGCAAGAGTCTTCTTGCTCATGGCCGTGGTCGTGGGAGAGGGAGAGAGCTCACATGATGTCAACGTGAAGCCAATCTGCGCCCTGCTCCATCGTCCTTGCACAGTCGGCCCCGAGCTGTGCAAAGTCTGCGGAGAGGATGGAGGGGGCAATGATAGCGTTGGGAGCCATTTTGATGTGTGGAAATGACGGATGCGGGTGTGGGTGGGTGTGTGTGTGTGTTTTTATGAGCGCGTTGCTTCAGACCATCAGGGACACGTAGAGTTGAAGCTGTTTGCCCAGGTGGCCCGAGGGTCTCTCAGGACAAGGCAGTGCAGCACATATCTCGAAGTGTATGGGGGGGGCGGGGCATTTCTTCCGTTGCCTGCTCTGACGTCGTTGGCGCAAATGCCGACCGGCAGATTCTCACTATCGCGGCAGGCAATGAGCTTCGGATGAGTACGTACCAGGTGCCTACTGAAGTACCCTGGTAGTACGGAGTACTCCGTGCTGAGACCAAGAATGTTCAATGTTGTTGTAATGTAGCCAATTCCAGGACCGGCCCTTGATAGTCATATTACTTGATCACTGCCGGCTGCCATGTCTTTGCCAGTGATGAGGGGCTGGAGGGGATCACCGTGAAGGCTAAATTTTCCTCGAGTAATATCGTCCGACAATCCGGGGAGAGCTCCAAATTGTTGGGGGTGTTTCGTCGCCACTCCCCTCCTCCGCCAGCCGCATCTCGTCGTCCTCATCAAGTCAATCCGAGTCCAACCCATTGAATACTCACACGGCGTCCAGACCTCGCAAAGCCATGCTTTCGTACATCTACGGCCGTCTGGTCGGCACGGCGGCCCACCAGGCCATCGCCATCGAGCCCGTCGAGGTGCACCGCATCGAGGCAGCCCCCGAGAAACGGCCCCGTACGCTCAAGCACCTGCTGCGCGCGAACCACACCAACCACGCAATCCTCTACCACACGCTGCAGTTCCACAACCACTTGCCTCACATCCTCGGTTCCGCTTACCTCCTCGGCGCCTCCCCCGACCAGCTGCACACAATCTACGACTACGAGGCAAAAGAGCTCGAGCCCTGGTCCGACAGCCCCGCCGAGATAGTCCAGGACGACTGGCGCGAGTTCCTCGGCGACAGGCACTACCAGAGGGCCTACGTCGATTTCTTCGAGGACCAGCTGGTGGGCAGGCGGCTGGGCACCCAGTCGTGGGACTGGACAAAGGTGGTCAGTGACTACGTGTGGGGGGAAGCCGACGGCGGCCCGCCCCTGGGAAACAACCTGATCGCTGGTCTGGGCCACCCCCTGATCCACCTGGGCTACGCCTACGAGCTGGACAACAAGGAGCTCGCCATAGAGGCATTGGCCATGGCCGCCACCCAGTATAATTTCCTGCACAAGTACCTCGACGACCCGGAATACACCCGCCCACCGCCCAGCGGAGCCTTCGCCTCGACGTCACCTGTCGACGTCTTGGACAAGGTCAGGGGCGACAAGAGGTTCGACGGCTTGTTCAACAACGGCCAGGGCTTCGACAACATCGAGTTCCTCTTCGACAAGCACGAGGACCTGGTGCTCGAATACTGGAACGCGTGGGACGTGGGCAGTGACCCGGCCAGGCGCTTCGAGGAGAGCCAGGAGGCTGCCACGGCGCTCCTGGTAGCGACGGTGCCACCGGGGGCACATTCATACAACTTCCTAGTGGTGCACCTGCTCACCACCAGCCACGCGGTGCGCATCCTCCTTCCTATGATCCCGGCCAGGTTCCACATACCACTGGTGCGGCAGTGGTGGCTGTTCACATTGTCCACGTACATTGCGGAGCTGAGGCCCAAGATCGACCCCGACTACGTGCCCTGGCCCGAGGGGTCCTCGAAAAAGGGCTGGGCGTACGTTGAGGATAAGGCATTGAATGGGCATTATGCCACCGACGCACACTTTGTCAAGGCGGTAAGGGCAATGCGCGAGGCGGCAAGAACCTGGGGCGATGTTCACGAGCGGTACCTGGCCTCGGCTGTGCGGTTCGTGGACGACTTCCGGGGTTGGACCTTCTCTTGAGGGCTGTAGGCTGGCTGTTTGTGTGTCTGTCGTTGACCGTAAGCCAAGTATTGCATTCATTGTACGGCAGTGCAGCGCGGCGCAGAGTGCGAATCGGAAGCGCAAGCAACAAGCTGGCCAGAACGCCCATGTCGTGCCAGAGTGAATGAGGCCTTAGATGATGGGCTCGGGAGCCACAGCACTTATCAACACACGCGCCAGAGCCGTCGCCCGAGACTCGTCCCCAATGGGCATCTCCGTATGCACGTGAAACCCAAGGCCTCGCTTGGACCTGCCAGAGATGAAGCGGCAGACTGAACGATGTTGGGATGAACCTGCGCAGATTGGCTGGCGGCGTCGGCTGGTTCTACGTGATTGATTCCACCCCAGAAGCATTGGTGGATCGACACGCAACGAACACCCCTGGGCCCCTAAGATCGGCCCCAATATGAGGGGACCGTCCTTGGCAGAACATGTAATTTACAGAACCTCCACCCGAGGCCAGACACCGTCTCTCCCTTCTCGATCTGCTATACTACGACTACTACTGTACAGTAAGTAGTCTTGCGGACGGCGACTTTCCCTACATGCCTAGGTACTTCCTGACTGCCAGACTGCCCGGCACGGCGGCGGATCTGTCGTGTTGTGGAGCAGCAGGGACGAGACTGCACACACACACGAGTACGATAGTAGTCTAGCTACTACCATGTGCACCGAGTGTCTCTTTCCGAGGCTTTGCGGTTGCTGGGCGTCGCCTTCCACAATCTCCCTGCCGCCGCCGTCGCCGCCGCCAGGGCACCGCAGTCCCGTACAGTACTGCCTGCGGCAGGGTCGCCATGCATTTGGAATGCAACGCCATGCAATGCGCCACCCTCGCCGCCAACTCAGCCTTATTATCCCCTTATAGCCTACCTAGGTACCTACCTATTTCCCGGCCCCAGCTGAGCTGACTGCGCCGTCCTTGGACCATCGCCGGCCCTCCCCCTTAGACATGGCCGGGAAACGTGCCTCGTCCTGCCTCCTTCTCCAGCAGACCAAGAAACGACCCGGACAGCCAGCCAGCCAGTTCATTGACCGACCCATCCTGCGCTGCAAGACTGCGTACGTGCAGCCATTCCCGAGGTGCCTACTTGAATCAGGTTCCCTGATCCTGGCCACCAGCTTGGCCACCCTAAGCCGCGTTGCTGTATTGTATTGGAGGATCCACGGTGGGGAGGTGATCATCAGTTGACCCCATCATCTTTGTTTCTTAATAAATCGTCCAGTCCCTTGTCGTCGGCTTCGACTCTCGCTCTGGCCTGCCTGGCCAGAGTCTCGCCACTCTAGATCACCCGCGGATCCGATCGACGACGGGACCGACCTCGACCGTGACCTCGCCCGAGACACCAGCGACGCCAGCGACAGCCTTGTGTCGCACTCCTAGACCCGTCTCTCGCTCTGCGCAGAGTACAATTATACCATCCATCAGTACACTATACCGCACTCGACTACACGGCACTCTGCCGTGCGGTAACACCTCCCAAGATGGGCCTACGAGACATCTTGAAGAAGAAGGACAAGATCGAGGAGAGTGCCGACGACAACAGGAGGCAGGATTCTGTCAAGAATCTACAGGCCCCAGAGTTCACTTTCATCCGTTCCGATACGCACTCGCACGAGGTAATACAACCACCAAGCGACCCCAGCAGCCAGAATGCCAGCCACGAGAATGTGAACTTCCTCAGCGCAAGTGATGCAGAGTACTCTGGTGGTTCCGGAGGAGCCACGCGTTCACGTCGCATCTCTGACGCCTTCAAGCCTCGCTCGAGAGCATCGTCAGCCTCCAACAGGACCAGCAGCCTGCCGGCTCCCGACAAGGGCGGCCCAAGCCGTCGCCTCTCGCAGCGTTTACACCTGAGGCGATCCCCCGCTAGCTCCGAGAACGTGCCGGAGAATCTGCCCGAGATTGTTCTTGCTGGTGGTGAGGATGAGGCCGAGAAGCAATGGGAGAAGCGTGCGACTATCCTCGCTAAAACGGCCAACGAGAACGAGCTGCACCGGGGGCGCCCTGCCAGCCCCACCACGGACCCCTACGTCGCTGCTGGGATCCAGGGCGGGCTGGGGAGCATGCGCATCCGCAATGAGCAGATGCAGAGTATTGCTGTGGCCAGTTCGCCAGCCATTGATGCCGACATCCAGGAGGCTATACGCCTGCACGAGGAAGGGGAGCTGAAGGAGAGCACGAGGCTGTTTGGCGTCCTGGCTGATCCAAACGGGGCAAATAACCCGCTGAGCCAGGTCCTCTATGGCCTCGCCTTGAGGTGAGTAAGTCGTCGTTGTACCGCTCTACCGGGTTTGCCGCGGTCGTGGTCACCGTGCCACGTCCATCCGCACACACGCAGCACATGTGGCCCGTTGGTTTCGCCTGCCGCCCACTTACGGGCCCCCTGCCGGAATTACACTGACTCTGCCAGGCACGGATGGGGCTGCGAACCAATCCCCGAAAAGGCAGTGTTTTACCTTACTGCTGCCGCCAAGAATGCCGCCGATGTTGAGAGCCTGGCTCTGCAGGCCGGCCTCAAGAAGGGCGGAGCGGCCAAGGGGGAATTGGTCCTGGCCATCTTCGAGCTGGCCAATTGTTTCCGCCACGGCTGGGGCATCGACAAGGACCCGATTGCTGCTAAGCAGGTATGTGGCGAAGGCATGGGGCATGGCAGGACGCGAGGATGCGATGACGCAGGAATAGGCGTCTAGATAGCCCCGTGACTGATTTGTCTGTCTTTGGCAGTACTATGAAACAGCTGCAAATCTCGGGGATACGGGTAAGTGCAAACCTATCTGACTGGCCTGGCCGATGGTGCCCTACAGGCACAGGAAACTAATACGTTGCCCTGGATAGACGCCATGAACGAGGTAGCATGGTGCTATCTAGAAGGATTCGGCTGCAAAAAGGACAAGGTAAGCCTGTCCTGGTCCTTCACGTCCAGTCGATTGTGCGCAATCACAAACTATGAGTTACGCCAGTACCCTGCGTGTTCCGGCAGGGGGGCGGGGGCGCTGGGCCTCACGGCTGCAGCTGATGCGATGGCAATTATGCGTCTGGATACAAAGCCATGCCGGATTGTGATCCAACCCGCTCGACCTCCTCTGGGCATCAACATGGCGGGCCGCTCTGGGGAGCAGGTTGAGCCCTTGACGCAAGGCTCGCTCATTTCTCATGTGCAGCTGCTGGACCATCAGACGTGCCAACGCCATCACACGAGGCTGACAACACCTACCTCACAGTACGCGTCCGCCAAATACTACCGTTTGGCTGAGAAGAACGGCAACAAAACGCTGGGAAATTCTTGGTCAGTTTTTGGATTCCTTTGTCTTCCGAGCACCCCATCTCCTTCGTACATGTATTCCACCGCTCGAACCAAGACACCAATCCTGCGGCTCCACCTCGGCTCAGTCGTCTCCCGAGCCACATAATAGCTGGGTGCGAGGAACCATTGGGAGGAGACCTACCCATGATCTCTCGCCTCGGACTGCATGGCGCTCAGCGTTGATGATTGGCCAGCATGACGCTGACCGACCATGGCTATCTTGGCTGGTCCACAACGGAGGGTTGTGTCAGAGGCCCGCGTGCGCGAGGAAGATGTCGAGTCGGACTTGTTTCGGTGCTGCACATTTGGGCTGTCTGTCTGCTCACTGCCCTCGACTTCGTCCGCTCGTCGTCATCCAATACTGTTACTTGCAGTCAAGTAGTAGACGCCACGTAATACAGCGGCCTTGTCCACTTTCTCATCGCCTGAGCCCTGGACACTCGCTTCTTGCTCGGAAAATGTTCCCATGCTAACGACGTCGCGCAGGATCTGGAAAGACAAATATAACCCTGAAAACCGGAAAAATGGCAAAAATTAAAGCCCAGCCATTATCCTCCAGCTCTGCCGTACCTGAACGAAGGGGGGGGCTGGAACCTCGAGAATCCACCCTCTCTGTACGACGGTGTCTCGTATGCCACTGCAGATCAAGGAGCACCGGGACTTACACGGCGGGTATGAGAAGGGGCAGAGACTGGGCCGTATCTGGCGCAAGAGCCCGGATGAGGCCGAGCAGGCATTCGAGAATGTTGGTGTCCCCTCCGGCATCAAGGATTGCGACCATGCTGGTCTACGGGATCCTCCCGTGGGTGCCATCATCATGTAGTGACGCGATGGAGGCCCAATGCCTTCGCGCGCACCAGTCTCGAGGGTCGCCAACCGGCAGGGCAGGGTAACAAGGGGGATTGGAATGCAAAGTGGTGCTATGGAAGACGCAACGTAACCAGGCTACTGCACTGTGGCCCGCGGGGGAGCGGGTGCGGCGTGCTGGTTCTCGAGCTTGGAGCCCGCGGCCGGGAGCGACCAGGATTGACGGGGCTGGCTGTTGACGTTGGCTGCAATTCAGGTATATACTCGCTAGTCTCGGGCAACCCGGGGCTGGACGGAAGACTACAAATCGAATGGGGCACACAGGGGGTTACCACGGGTATTCCTACCAGTCGAGTTTCACGCACGGGAGTGCCACTCCTGCCTGCCACTTCGCACGCCGTTGGGTTTTGAGGCTTGTCCAGACCCCAAGTGATGGCCAAGCGGATGGCGGGAGCCATAACATTCGCCGAATGGCCTTGTACTCGTCTTGCCAGCCCGTGTTCCTCGGGCCGTCCTGTCTGCATGGTCAGCGGCGAAGCAGGCAGGTGGACAGCCCTGGTCTGACGAGGCGTTGGTCGCCACCCCACCAGGGCAGGGCAGGGCCTCGACCTGGCCCACGGCACTTGGCTAACTCCGCCTTTATTTCGATACGGGACAATGCTGGTGTTGCCGATCTACCCAGCTTTGCGCTTAAAGATGACAGGCGTCGCGATGCGCTCTGGGACCACCTCATTTCTCTACTCGCAGCCCGCGCAGGTCAGCTGTTGGTTTTGGAGGGGCGGGGGGGGGNGGGGGGGGGGGGGGGGGGGACTTCAGGCACGCAGGTGGTTTGGTTCGTATCGAGACGGATTTCACGGGTGTTGCTCGTAGGCCATATTATCGGTCTTACTGTAGGCTGCCCAGAATCTTATCTACTTCCTTCGCCAGTCTGCCTACTTGCTAGTGAGGAACATGATGGGCGGTTAATTAAGCATCCTTCATTGTGTCACGAGCGACAGGGTCGTGTACCACACCCGCAAATCTGTATCCAGAAGCCTCGTGCATTTGTGTACACGGGGTCCTGCTGGGTAAATAAAAATGGTGAGGATTTCGGGTTGTCTTGCAGGTTACTTGGCCCTCTGGGCCGGCCACCCAGTGTGCCCAGGGTGTGGCAAGATCGAGACCTAGGCTGGGAGATATCCCGAAGTTCGAGGCCGGCCCTGCTGTGTGATTTTGGACATCTGTGTCGGTTGGTTTCCCAACCCCCAGCTTCTTTTCATTATTCTCTCTTGTGCCGGCGCAGCCTCGCAGCACCTCCTGACCAGACCAGCCGTTCGCCGTGTGCAAATGGCTGCATGTGCAGCGCGCTCATCTGACAGGTATCTGATGCCCAACGCCAGCTCGATCGATCTCACCCCCGCTCCAAGCCGGTGTGGGATGAAGCGTGAGGGGGGGGAGGTGGTTTCGGTCCCATTCTGGGATCAGACCAATGCGCATGTTCAAAGGTCATATACATCACCACCGCATACCTAGACAGAACGTATTGCAGGCCCGCGCCGCCCTCCCGATACAACATGAAACCTCATCTCTTGTTGAACCGCGGGTCGTCCGGGTGAGACAAGGCCAATGAGGGAGGGCCTCCAGCCTCCGGCTGCTCCTTTCACCACCGTCGTCGGTGCAAGCGCCGTTACACCGTCCTCGCAGTAGCGCGGCAGTAATGGTACCCCAACCCATGATCTCTTGACCCTTGGGTGTGGCACCCCTCGGGAGCAGCCAACAGAGGGACGCGGCCAATGAGGGCGAGATTGCGCGGCCCCAATGGTCAACTCTGACTGAGACAATGATCCTGTTTGGGGTACCGCGTGCGGTTCCCGGGGTTGGATCAGCAATGTCACCGACAAACGTGGGCTTTGAATGCGAGACAGGCTGCGGCGAGCGGAATTGCGTCGTGTTTTCCTATTTGGGTCAGTCAGATAAGGTACCAACCAGTCTGACCCAGCCCGCCCCATCTGCTGCTCACCAAGAAATCGCGTGGGCTACGTTGCCGAGGCGGAAAGCACACAAGGTTACCCAATCGACAGACAGGCCTGCCTCAAAGAGGGCCGGCAACCACACATGTCACATCCGGCGGGGACAGTGACGAGCATGAAAGCACATGTCTTTGGGGGGAAGGGGGGCCTCCATGTGTCATATTAGCTCGGGAGCTCCAGCTACTACTACTAGAGTCTGTCATCATCGCGACATGCGTTCGTCCCAGACCGCATGTCCGATTCCAAACTGCCAACCCAGCACGACGTCTATAGTCGGTGGCGAGTGCAGCTGATCCTCCAGACGCCTCAATTCCGCACGAGCAGACCCATCGTCTGTCTGCTTGTTGGGCCTGAGTTCATGAGCTTCGTCCCACTCATTGCGTCTCATCCCAAATGTTACCTGACCACGGCCCACCGTCCACTAACCCCGTCCATCCACCGTCCCTTTTCCGTCCAATATTCTCAACCGCACAGCGCTACCTGCTCACCCGATCACCCAAGATGAAATACGCTAGGAAATGTTGGTCGACATATGAGATGCTTGATCGTAGAGAGTGACTGCATGCGTTGTCGCGCAACGCTTGCGTGGTTTCGGATGTGTCATTTGACGACATCCCGTTGGGATCAGTTCCCATCCTCATTTGGTGGTCGGGAAGTATCGAATCACGAGGTTGGTTTCCCTGGCGTGGGTCGCCATCTTTCGATTCTTGCCCGAAGGTGATGCTGATGCAATCCGAGGAGAGCATTCGAGGCATGCCCTCCTCACATCTGGGGTCTTTGCCGTGGAGATCCGGATTCCGTCTTCTCAAGGCTTTCTGTACTGTCGTTGCCGCGGTGTCGAACGGACAATTGGCCATCCCGTGCCCTAAACCAGCCCATGCAACTGTTGAAATGTTCGGCGCGCTGCCATATCCAAGATAAGAAGCCCCCCGCCCCCAGACCAACCGCCCAATGATACCCAAATCCTAATATGTGAGACAACAAAAATACAAATCAAGAACAGCAAAACCAAATCAAAACTCTGTGGTGATGGGGAAGTGTGTGCAATCAAAATTCCAAACGCTCGCTCGCCTGCTCGAATATCAATCGCTAAAATCAGGGCAAAACCAGAGGCAAATTTGTAGACAAAACCAGAAAAAATAAGCCAAGAGAATAAGAAACCGAACAAGGAGATAACGCTATCAACAAAAGTACCCCCAGTGCATGGAGTCAAGAATGACAGTGGCAATCTTTGTGTGCGTGAGCACAAGAGTATGTAGTCGGTGCGCGGGAGCGCGTCGGAGAAGTGTATATGTGCGGCGATAGCTTCAATACAGACTTGCAATGCTGGCTGGCTCGGGATAAAACAAGCTGGTGTAGCGGAGATGGTTCTGGTCTATGATCGTGATAAGTCGTTGGTGCTTCGACGTACGGTCCGATCGCCGGCGTGAAGTAGTCGTCATTTCATCAATCATGCCGTGGCAATCTTGGCGTGGTTGTTGTTGCTGTCCGGGCCGCTGCACTCGGCCACCATTTTCGCGAATGATCGTACCACGTCGCCCGGGATTTGATCCCACAATAGAGACCTCGTGTATACCTCGGCCTTGGTCTCGGTCCTCATAGATGCGAGGGCCTGCGCCAGGTTCTTCCTGCCCTGGCTGGTAGACTTCTCGGCGGGGGCATTCTGGAGGAAGTCATGCGAGTTGACCCCTTCATACTGCGCGGGAGTCAGACCGAATAGCTGCTCGTTCTGCTGCTCCTGGGTGGGCTGGGTAAGGCTGTCGGACAGGTCCCCGAGCATCGAGGGCGCCACGCCGTCCAGGCTGTTACCAAGGACAGACATCGACGCCGTAGGTACTGAGGCCCAAGATGTGCCACTAGCCTGAGGAGCCATGGACTCCATGCCGCCGGAAGCGGACTGCGCCACGCCAGCATCCTTGAGGACGTTCTCGAGGATAGAGGCAGAGGCAGCCCTTACATCCTCTGAGACGCGAGGGACACTGGACTGGCGGTTGGAAAGCACGAAGGCGCCGACGAGGAACAGCATGAAAAGCAGGCCGCCCTGGGTCGCAGGTTTCTCGACCTCGGCCGAGACGTTGGGCTCTGGCTTCTTGGTGGACACGACCTGCATCTCCTGCTTGACGTCGTGCTGCTCCATGGGGAACTCCGCACCAAACAAGCCCATGCCGTCCCAAGGGCCCTCCATCGTCATTCCCTCCATATCGCCATAGGCTGCACTAGCGAAGGCCTGGTTGGCCATGCCGTTTGCCTGGGACATGGCAGCACCCTCGAGGGCCTGGACGTGGTTGCTGAGGACGCTGACCTTCTTGCGCAGCTCACCGGTCTCGATGGTATGCGTGCGGACCATCTCCTCCTTCTCGAACTTGAGCTGTTCGATGAGCTGGACGTCCTGCTGCTTCTCGCGCATCATCTGTTCCATCTGAAGACGCATCTGCTCCATGTCCGCCTCCAGGTCGCCGATGATGGAGGTGAATTGCTTCTTCTCATCCTCGAGCCGCTCGGTGTGCATCTTCTTCCTCTGTCTCGAGTCAAGGCTGCGGAGGACACGTCAGTGAATCATGCTAGTAATTGGGATGGGAGCCGTGCACTACTCACGCTGCCTGCCGGTTGCGCAGCAGTCTCTTCTGCTGCTTGAGCTCCTTGATCTCCGTCTCATCGGTTGATTGTGCTATGAGGGTGTCGATGTTGTTCAGCGTGCGCTCAGCTGGAATATCGAAACGCGCATTCTTCTTGCGGATGCCATCTCCCCTCCTCAGCTCATTGTGCGACCTGATAGTGGGGCTCTCGTTCTTGGGGTCTTTGAGACCAGTCATCCAGCCGTCCTTGGAGGTGGACTGCTGCATGGGATGGCCATTGACAGGTGGGAACATTGAGACCTGGTTTGCTGGGTTGCTGAAGGGCGTCTGACCCTGCATCTGCGGCCGCTGGAAGGGAATGCCGGCGGTAGCGTTGGTGTTGTTGTTGCTGCTGTTGTTGTCGTAGTCGGCGGCAGGAAGGCCATCAAACTGCGCCATAGGGGTGCAGGAACCGGAGTTGCCCATAGACCACGGGTTGGTGGGTTGGGACACGAAGGGCTGAGACTGATGCTGCTGGTATTGGTGTTGGTCCATGCGATAGAAGGGGTTGTTGCTGTTGAGGTGCTGGGCCTGTGCTTGAGGCTGGTGCTGGTGCTGGTGCTGGTGCTGAGAGTGCTGTTGTTCCATCTGGTTGTCCATGAAGGGGTTGTTGGACATCTGAGACGGATTTGACTCCATGTCAACGGCAGCCCATGGCTCGTTCTTTGGGGAGAAAAGAGTGGTGGACACGGCGAAAGACTCCCTTCTGCTGTCAGCCATGTTTGGCGACATCTCAAGGCCCGAGTCCATGGCGCTCTGGTCCAGGATACTGTCGTCTAATATACAGTCCTCGTCGTCAAAGTATTTTTGTTGTGCGTGTGCAGTATCTACCATCAACCCAGGTTGCCGGTAGTAATTTTGCATCTGCAGTGTCGAGACCATGGTGGTCTCTCAAGGCTTGGACTCAAAGGGCGTACGTAGCAGGCCTGGACAGGACCACCAGTCTGGACCGTTCAGTGTTGATGTTGAGGTAGTGCGGGAGACAAAGGACCTCTTTGTCTGTGGTGATATGAGAGAGTTAGTCTTGGGAGGGCAGGGTGTATGAGATGAGGTGATTCGAGGAGGAGGGCGAGGTGTCTTGACTGTATATATATGTGTATACGGTGATGTCGGATGAAGGCCTGTCTCGTGGAGGGGTCTTATTTTTGGAAGTGGGTTGGGGAACCAGGCTGTGTGCGTGTCCTATGTAGAGGAAATTTTTGGACTCGAAATTTCCCGGGAAGGGGAGCCGCCAGACCGTGTGGGAATGAATATGTGATTGGGGGGGGGGTTCCCGTTGAAATGCTCGCCAAGGGGTGGATAAGACCTCTCAGAATTTTCATGGAGACACAACATACATGCAGAGAAATGTGGAACGGTAAGAAGAGAATATGCGAGGGAGGGGTGTGAAGTATCCGAGAATCTGGGGAAAAAGAACAGGTGATGGGGGGAGGGGGAGGGGGGTAAGCAGCAGATACAGAATCGTTGAAGCAGAGAGAGTACGAGTGGGTAGGTGGGTGGACGAGCAGTGGGGTGGGGAAGCTTGGGTGTCTGGCGGGGACCACAAATCGGGACCACGCCCCAGCAGAGCCCGTCCCGTACTCACTCAGCCACAGATAATGCTGGACGAAGAAGACCAGGACAACAGGCAGAGGCAGAGGCAGGAGCAGGAGCAGGAGCAGGAGCAGGAATAGGGGTGGTTTTCACGGTCTTGCTTCTGTTTCTCACTTGGGGAGAAGGAGAGAGATAGGAAGTGGGCGAGAGCGGCCGCGGATGGCGCGCGTGGGGGTGGGCGCGATGCTGACTGAGTAAAAAGGAAAACTTGACGACTGACCAGGTTGGTTATATGGCGGAGACTGCGAGTGCTGGACTCGGCAGGAGGCAGTCCGGTGTCGAGTGAGGCGTGATGGAGGTGAAGTGAGGTGAGGTGAGGTGAGAGAAGCGGTGTCTGAGGATGTCTAGGTGATTGATGGTATGTAACTTGATGTGGCGGCAAAGTATGTGACCAGCAGGAGAGCTCGACTATTCCAGACAGAGCGTGCAAGACAAGAAGGACGACGACGACGTCCAAGAAGTAGTAATGGTGGTGGTGGTGGTGGTGGTGGTAGGAGATCAAGAAGAGGGCACTCAGCCTGGAGGCAGGAGTGGCGACCTTTGAAGACGAGCAGGAGTTGACTGATGGTGATGTTTTGAATGGCGGCAGACACGGGAGTTGGGAGCCGACGGTGGAGGGGCAGCTTGGATTTGTACCCCCTCGAAGATGCAGGCTGGGCGGCGGTTTGGTTGAAGAGGGAGAGAAAAGTGTGTGACCAGGATCGGACGTTGGGTATGGATACTACCACCACACAAAGATGCAGACAGAGGCAGAGGCAGATGTGTGGGGAGGAGACGAAAAGAGAGAGCAAGCCAGGGGGGTCGGGGAAAGGTACGTACCCGACGCAGTCCCAGTGTCTGGTCTGCCATCCGAGGTGGAGCTCGGGATGATGCTCCCTCGCAGTGGCCCAGTGGGCGATTGAGCCGGAGCAGCGGACAGGGTGCCCGCCGTCTTGTACAATCTACTATGGTATTATCATGTACCGAACCATATTATTTACTGGTACCAACAGACAACAAGATATGCCCTCCCGATTGGGGACTTCCGTTCCCACCGCCTAGGCCTAAAGTACTATTACATACAGTATGCGCAAATCCCAAAGTGCCAACCCTAAGATCCGTATATTCCTTGGTACCCAGGTATGCTATTATATGCCTAGGTGGTGGGTGTAGTAGTTGCACATGCAAATACCGTGTATCGATCATAACATGGGATAATGCACAGAGACCCAGGCCCAGAGCCAGGCCCAGAGCCATAGCCCACGCCATCCATCCATCCTCCGGGCTGGGCACCGACTTCAGGCTTCGCGGCCAATGTGACAGGGGCGTGGGGTTGGCTCACAAGGCTCTCAGGTGAAATCAAGCAAGGTCAACTCGGCTCAGCTTTGACTGACCCCCAGCCCAGGTCAAGGAAGGTTACAGCCCCGGGCTGGTGAGCCTGGTAGGTGACCAGGGACCACCAAGGCACGTCATAGGCCCGGAGCAGAACTAGAGAGATGGTTTAGTGTGAGAGAGACGGATGACTGATGACTGATGATGTGAGCACTCAATGAAACACAAGCCCCGTCCAAACCATGCAAAAGCATGTCGTCGGCACCCGTCCATCAGCCACATAACCTGACTTGACTATGTTATGTAGTGTCTATGTAAGTGCATGTGTACCCACCCATACTCTCAGGCTCTCTCACACTGGCTGTGCCTCCAGCAGTAGAGTTTCAACAGCACGCGCTAGCCACCAACCTTGGCCAGCCAGAATGCCATCATAATACACTGCTGCGGGATGGATGCCCTGGGCGCCACCCGCCGTGCCAAAACCGGGTGGTGGTCAAGTCAAGTTTGGTATATCCTGACGAGGCGGCGAGGCAACTAATAGCAGCAGCAGCAGCAGCAGCGACTCGAAACGGCGGTGGGAAGGCATGGGCTGCCCCTACCAAGACTGCTGGACTGGTAGAGAGCAGTGGGCAGAAAGTGGCTGTCTGTCGCAGTCCCAGCCGGTCTACGAGTGTTGATCTCTTCTAGACTGCTGGCTGGCTGGGGGCCCTCCAGGCTAGGAAACCTTATCAGGCGCAGTCGCAGGTTTCATCAACTAAGTGACAGGGCGACACAGGTCGAGACAAGGCCGGTGGCTTGTTTGTTTGTGCCACAGCTGCGAAGTGTATCATAGCGAGCCCCAGCAGAGAGAGAATAGGAGAAGCAACACGATCACCACATATATCGGCCGTTTTCCCCTCCGATCCGTACCGATTCGGGCGATCCGACGGCCTTGGAGGACGCGGAAAATCCAAATCTGGGGAACAGGTGCCGGTACCCACTTGCGCACCTGGGTAATCTAAGCAACCCTTAGGCCTGCCTGGCCTGCCTGGCCTGCCTTCTAGAAGATCATGCACGGGTTCTTTTTCGGCCGGCCATGGCCTTCCAGGGAGAAGGGCGGCAGCCAGGAGCCAGGGGCTGAAGAGTCTAGTCTGTCTGTTGGTATCAGTCTGCTGTAAGCGCCGCAGCACCAGGCCTCTGAGCATCCATCCGATGACCAGAGACTGGAACGTCTCGGAGGGAGGTGCCCAACACGAGAGGGTGAGCAGCTACTTGTAGTGAGTGGCTGATGCGTATGCGTCTACTATGTACCAGACATTGTACATTGTGCTCGCCAACAGGCCCCCGTCAACGACTGGCTCAGAGCATACTGCTGGTGCTCGTATGTGTGCAGCCCTGCAACAGGTTGGGTATCAACGGCCGTTTGCGTGCCATGGTCGACGTTTGTGCCCAACCCAGGCCTACCTCTCACTAGCATCTTGCCAGTGACCTAAGCTGTTATCCTATCCGCCCGCGTCCACCGAGTCACGCATACACACTTTCTGGCACTATTGCATCCCATCCCACATCCCATCACACCCACCCTACCCAGCACATACAGCACCCGCGCGGGCTGGACTCGACAGGCTCACAAGACAGCACTGCCCAAGGCAGGCAGGCAGGCTTGATTGATTGATTGATTGATTGCTTGCTTGCCTGTAAGTCCGGCGCGAGGCTGTCTGAAGGACTGAAGGAGTGGAGGGAAGCTTTCCGATTGCCCGTCTGCGTCCCCTCCCAGCCAGCGGCTTCTCGGGTGCTGACCTTTCCAATAACGCGGCCTGGCTGACATTTGATACTGTGTATGGATACACTAGTAACCCGTATAGGTGAATGCATACATACAATGTATACACATGGGTACAGTAGTCCACATGGCAGGTCTATGCTACTACCTACATGGGGTAGTATATACTGTTTGTTGTAAGCCATGTCTGTGGACTGAAATGAAATGCCTGTGCACCTCACCTATCTAGGAAAAAGAGAGGCCTGACTCAGAGCCGGTGGCCACAGCATCTAAAGTGGTATGGCCAGTGCACATGCACTGCTCGAGTCATGATAGGCGAACGATTGATGTGCTTCCCGCGCCAGCCTCCGGGCCTGATTCCCCATGTCCTGCCGGCCCTTGTTCCCAAGGGTTAGGGTATATCTTAGCCGCATCTCTGTGTGTAGCTAGAGTGTATACATAGTACTATATGCTGCATGTCTAAGTATGTATGTTGTACCGTATGTAGATCCATATATTGTATGCATGTATGCATGTGCCCCAGTCCAAGCACTGCACCCTATACACAACCAGAGCCTGCATGACTTTGTTGAATCAAAATTTTCTCCTCCATGGCCCTCTGCCAGACTCCACTGCGTACAGATCGCGTTACCTCTTGTCTGTTGGCAACGCGTCCATGGTGCCATCCGACGTGTTTTGTTGGGCTACCATCATCATCTCTCTGCCCGTATGCATGCACCATGCCTTGTCCTGACTCCGTAGTCGCTTAGTGGGATGTTTTTTTTTTCTCTTCCCTTTTCCTTTCCCGAACCTGGAGGTGATAACCGACAGCATGGACCCTCCGACCCTCTTTCTGCTGCCTCCCGACTGCTGCATATGCATATGCCCTTGCTTGGTCTCTTGTTAGTGTGCTGGAACTACACTAGTTAGTGTATGTGCGCACAACACGCGCACGCAGTAGCAGGCCCTGGGTTGATGATGGGCATTAAGAGAAGGGGAAAAAAAGTCGGTGGCTGGGCGGCCATGCAGGCCATGCAAGGCCCGCTGGGATTTCCACGAAGGTAGGGAAGGGCGCGTCGTGTTTGGCTGATGGCACGAATCTTAAAGAAAGACCCCGGTGACCACAGCGGCCGCATATCCTGCGGCCCGTCGTGGAGTCCCAAAGCCCCCCGTCCCGCCAGGCCCGTCGACCACACACAATCGCCCGTCGTAAAGTCGGTGTGTGGCCTGCCCACGAGCCGTCTTCCAATCAGCTGCCGACTCTGCCCTTTTCAAAACCTGCCCCGGCCGATCCAAGGGTCCGGCGGATCCAGTCCGACCATGTCGACGCGTGTGGCGTGCTACTCGCGACTGATTCTCTCTCGACGGCTATCCATCGTCGCCCATCCTCCACATCCGCTACCCATGCATCTTGCAGCTGGCAGCTGGCAGCTGGCAGCAAGTGCTGGCTGGCTGGCTGGCCGTGACTGAGTGACACTGACGATTGTCCGACCCGGGGCGGGCCCGTAGTGTAGATTCACGGCGGACTGGATGACTGACTCCCTGTCTGTCTGTCTTCTGCCGTTGGACCCTGGGAAGTTAGTTATCCGTACATCCGCGGTACGAGCCAACGGCCTTGGTGGCACCGTCCTCGCCATAGTCATCCCACCATGCGCACATTCGGCTGCCCACCGTTTCGGGACCGGGCAGTCGACGGGCAGGAAGTAGGTAGGCGGCACCCTCGGCCTTGGCCTGTACGGCGGTCAGAGGCCCAACCTATCGCCGCATGTCCAACTTGTGCAAGCCCTTGAGCAGATTCGCGAGGCCAAGGTATACGGGGTTCTCAGTAGGCTGCAAGCGCGCTCTCCGGGACATGCAGATGACAGGCAGGTATCTGCTGGTGGGATGGGTGACGACCAAAGTGGAATACCTTTTGGCGGCTCTGCTGAGTTTGACTTGAACTTGACCTGACTGGGCCTGCTTTGCATCTTGCTGCTTCCCCGGTGAGCTTGGCCTACACGTATGTTGCCGGCTGTCTCTCGTTCGTTCGCGTACCTGCGTGGGCTCCAGACACGGAAGGGAGTCGCCCTTGGTGTCTCCATTCCTGGCAGCACATCACGGCCCGCGATAACACTGTACTCAGGCATCAGCTCATCCTTTACATGGGGCACAATATCAACTTGCCGCGCCAGCCGCTCCACCAGCCCTGCCCTTGGGGCGCGCCAGAGGCCTCCCAGGCGAGCCGAGTGCCGCTCATGATTGCGTGCCATGCATCTGCCCAATGCCTCGACTCCTCCTCGAGCCTGTGGGGGTGAGGTGACGATCCAGCTTGGGGCCCGGTGCCGCGTCCATCTCCACGGGAGCGTCAACAAACGTCCTACGCAGCAAGCTGGTGAAACAGGCCGTCAGATGCCCTGCAGTCCTGGAAATATGGGTCCGGAGAGTGTAGCCCCTGGCCTCTGCTGCTGTTTCGGTTGCGGCATTCTCGTCGGCACGCGGGCTCGAGTCTTGGTTGCAGCGAGTGTCAGGCTCCCGCAGCCATCAGGATGGTGTTGGATCGTCACGCGGGCTGTCAGCCTCTCATTCTGGCCTGTGTCTTGCCCTTGGTGCAGATTGTCGAAGTTCCGTCTCATGTGCTGACGTCGGAACAAGCTGTGGCCAATGTCACAGAGGGATCCTTGCACGGAGCAATGTCAACTCTACCCACTCGGGCTTGTCAACAATTTCCCGGGGTTCCTGGTGAGTGTCTGTGCTCATCCGGCAGCCTGCCTCGTCTGCACAAACAGTACCGTGTAGTGAGCTTCGCCGTGTATAGCGCCTGCCCTTCTGCCTCTGGTGCATACGGCGCTGGCTGCCAGCATCGTCTGGCTTCGGGCGGCTGAGGCCTGCGCGACATCCACAGCAGCCTTCCCGAGGCTGGTCCAACGCCCCAGCCGGCGGCGCTATACCGACGGCGCCGTTCCGATCATCTCTGCCGCCAGGGCTCTGCCTGCCTGCGGTCGCAGCGAAGCTTCCACTGCCCACGGGCAGTAGCAGCCGTCTTGTTTACGAGCACATCTCCCGCCGTGCGACCAAGAGCGGAAATTCGATCGCAAGACGTCATCAATGATCACGGCCGCTGCGACGGGGGCTTTCATCGTTGACACTCGTGTGAACTAGTGCAAAAGTTTGTTCTCAAGCTGGCCTTGGCCGAGTCGAAAGCCAGCCATCCTTCCTCACCACCAACGGCTGTCCCTGGCGGTGCTGGGTTGGGTGAACAGGACGCGCATGAATTTCTTTACATTTCTCCGGCAACAAGGTTTAATGGCCCAACCCCCCCCCTCGCCCCCAAGCACAATGTCAATAGCCGAGACACCGGGGAAATCGTGACGTCCCACCTGGGCGGTGAGAACGGCCGGGTTCAACCCAGCACCATCTCCAGCTTGGCCCTGGGAGGGTGTCCGCCGTGATGCCGGGATGCCTCGGAGCGCGCGATGCTGATACGCGCGTAGAGGACGGGAATTCAGCGGCGGGTCATGCGAATCTCGATGCCTTTTTCTGGACGGGGGCTTCGGGTCGACAGCGAGGCTGTTCACATCGCACGTGGGAGGCGAGATTGACTCCGCCGACGGAGATCATTTCGCGTGGGCGCCAGCCAACCAATTCGAGGTCCTCAGACCAGCGTTCCTGGTCCCTATGGCGCAGCAGAAGCTTGTATTGGCTACACAGACGCCAATGCTATGGGGGGATCCGAGACGTTGCCGCGCATCGCCCATTTCTTTCGGTTGTGCGCGGCTGCACTCGAGGCTTTTTGAGACATGAACGTGGACCTACCCGAGACTGCCTGTACTATTGCACTTGTCACGTCGGTTGACTCACTCACAACACTCCGCGTTAACATCGCCTCACAGCCTTCCAAATAACCGGGCAGGCATGTCTCGTACATCGAGACAAAACGCAAAGGGACGACCTCGGCTCTGATGGCCCATGGACGGCTATGCGAAGGCCATTCCTTTGGCATGGAAAGCAACCAGGTCACTCATCCAGAAGTCACTTCATCAGGTGGCTCTAATCTTGTCTTCTCTGGGCTGCTCGTGAAACCACGACTGACTGGCTTCTTTCTACCTGTGTCTACCCTTCTCTCCAAGTGGTGGTATCTAGAACTCCTCCCTCAGCACTAAGAAAATCCTGTACTGTAGATATTATAGTTTCCAGCCGGCCCTGGAAATAACACAGATTTACGCTGACCTTGACACTAACCTTATCAACTTAGATACATCCATGCCACCATGACTGCGCGATGGGCATATAGACAGCCACACACGAAACTCGCCCATCTAGACTACATAAGCGAGAGTGAAGATGAGGTGGCTCGAATCACACGCAGCAGCCTGTGGTCCCCATCTTGTTCTCGCTCTTCTCTTGCCGAACAGGTCCTTGTTGCGGTGCCCGAGCCCGAAAAGGATAATTTTTAAGGCCTAGAGCTAGACATATCCTCGGAAGGAAAGGCACGCCGACTCGTATTCTGCTGACTCTGAAGATGTGAATTGTTGAACAATGCAGCTGGGGATTACAGCTGTAGTCCGACAGAGATATTGCTTGTCGCACTGGGCGCGGCTGAGAAGCTACCGTGCAATGGAAATATTAGGGTAACGTGAACAAGCCGCTGCGTCGGTGACCGTGGTGCTTTATGCAAACGTGGATTTGGTTCGTCTCATGGACTGAGTCAGAAATCTCTGGCGTGGGGGGCCGACTGACGGGGTCACAGACGGCCTAGGAGGTTCCCAGAGCCTGACTTTTTTTTGTGGTGGGGGGGGGGGGTGATCAAAGATACAGGATTTACGATTTCCGGTGATAGGAAGCTGTTCATATCTGCAGAATGATG
This sequence comes from Stenocarpella maydis, assembly GCA_002270565.1. NCBI lineage: Eukaryota > Fungi > Ascomycota > Sordariomycetes > Diaporthales > Diaporthaceae > Stenocarpella > Stenocarpella maydis. Next base: position 31,356 of record NQMI01000157.1, read on the forward strand.
GGTTGGGCATGTCACCAAATTGGAAGAACAATGCAGGCTTCCTATACCATTTACATTTGCTATTCTTCTAACAGGCCTCGCTCTCTTCCTTTTCTCTTCTCTTCGTTCTTGCTGTCTTTGTTTCTTTCTTAGTGGGACTATCGGCCCGTATTGCTTCTGTCTCTTTTCTTCTTTCTCCAGTAAGTTCCGTGGTAGGACCGTGATCTACTCTGTCAATGCCAAACGACGGGCCAGTAAGTGCGCACGAAGGCGCACGGGATTCTCAGCCTTTCCGTTAAAAGCCAGGATAGATCAGTTGAAGGATATGAAATCCTGTTCAAAGTCCATCGGGTCTTCTTTACCAGCGAACTCCTCAACCTCGTCAGAGTCAACATCGTCGCTGCTGATCGAGTTGTTGCCGTCATCGCTGGAGAGGTCATCCTCGTCATCTCTGCTCTCGTTCTGCTCGAGAGCTGCTTTTGCCTTTCGGAGGACGCTTGCCCTCTCTCGATGCGGGAGCTTACAACCCTTTGTCTTACAGACACCTGTGTTGCTGAAATCAGGGCACTCAAAGACATGACGATCGGTACAGCTAATGCCCTTGTCGCAATAGCCGTAGATGCCAAAAGAGTGGCAAACCGGAGCACCTGGAGGCAGAATACGGTGAGTATACGGACATTCAGCGGCCCTACAGTTGCCCTTGGTATAGTGCAAACAGTGTGGCGTGCGCTCCGGGACCAGGTCATGAGAAAGGTCACACTGGTCGCCGGCGGAGCAAGTCCCCTTCAGGAGAAGCTCCTTGCATACAGCAACCCGGGATGGATCATGGACGTAGCGGCACATGGGACCCTTCGGACAAGAACCTGCACACAGTTTGCCATGGTCAGTAACATCTACCCGTAGCGTCGCGACGCTACTGCGCAGGAGAATGATGGGGAGGAACAAGGGGGTACCAGTATTGGAAAAGTTTCTGCAGAGGACGTCGGTCTTCTTGATTGCGGTAGATTGTCTGGGCGGTTGTCGGTTAGTGAACGCACTCGGTCAGAAGGGGCGACGTACCGATGGGCCTTGACAATCGCCTGACGGTACATGTTGCCGTTCTTTGACCGATAAAACTTGACTCCCCCGACCAGGGCCACCTTGGGCGTGGCCTTGGGGGCATTTGGGTCTCCTGAGATGGGTTGGTGAGCAGGTCTTCGAGCGCACAAGACGGAAGGCTGGGGCGCACCGGGAATCTTGACGAGCTTGCTGCCGTTGTTTGCGACTCTGAAGCGGATGCCCCCGACAGAAATCTCGTAACTCGGCGCTGATGCGGGGTTAGCAGAGGTAGTAGGGGGTTGTGCCGTATGTTTGAGGTGATTGATGAGTTTGGCCCGCTCGCGATGCTCTTTCTGTTCCTGCTTCTGGAGTCTTGTCTGCTGCATGGCCTTGTTCCGCGCCTCGGCATGCTCGTGATATACGGTCGAGTTGATGATTTGACGGTGGCGGTCGGTCTTGGTGACCCATGTTGAAGCGGCCGCGTCATCGGGCGCAGTGCCTGCGACATGGTTGGAATTGTTGCTCGCAGCATGGGCGTTGTTGAGGATAAGGGTTCTATGTCGGTGGACAGGCTTCGCAACACGGTATCCTGCACGCCCGGGTGCGATATACGGGTGGTGGCCACGGTAGTAGCCGCCGCGCCCAGATGCTGGACATTGACTGACTGGTTAAAATGTCATGAATCAAACGAGCGTGGTGTTGTGTCGTGACATACGTCGAATAGGGCCAGGGGTGGCAGGAGCTGCTGGAGCGACACCAGCCTGCCGGTTCTTCGCACGGTTGATTTGGCCTGTTGATACTGGTCAGCGATGGCCAAAACTCGAGCTTGGCTCCCCATGACATGGCGTCACATGGCATTGTGTGTCGGGGTGGCTGGTTGGGCGGGACTTGCCTGCGAGAAGGCTAATCTCCTCCATTAACTTCCGATTCTCATCAGACATGATGGACTGGATTCTAGAGTCTCTTGGATGACTGGAATGTAGATGCTAGCTTTCGAATGCTTTGTGGTTGCGGGGAGGATCAAGATACAGTAGATGCAGCCTGCGGGTGGTTGAGAGGTTCTAGGTTGGGGGGTTGTTGGTGGGTTGGAAATGTTGGCTCCTATTTGAGGTCGCGATTGGTGATTTTGGTAGTTTTGGTAGTTTTGCGGCAGGCTAGCAGCTAACTACTTTTTACCTGGCCCGTGCATATTTACCGCACCACAAGGCCTGGAGAGTGAGGCAAGGCCGATAAGATAAGATCCTCGGCATCACATCATTTTTGGGGGTCGCTTACTGTACTCCGTCCTCCGCACAGGGGCAAACCAGGTCCTGCACAGGCCGAATACATGAGTGACGATGGTAGTATGCGTAGCGCTTGACTTCACATCAACATGCAGGAGCCCCGCTTCACAGAAAATGAATGATAACATGTGGTTGGAGTTGAAGACCCCTCTCCTGCTGAAAGCGGCTGCTCATCAACTGAATGCGGAAGAAAAATGCTTCAAGTACAACTGCATGAAGTCGTCCACGAGCCGTGCTTACATAAGCTGCCGCTAGCAACTCAACGCCCCTCGGCATTACTGCCGTCGCCTGCCTTCACCCGCCCGGGACATGGACAAGTCAACATCGACCGCGAACCTGCTCACACACAGGCACAGCCAAGCCGTACAACGCGCCTCTCAAAATGGCGGACCCTGCCGTCAAGCCCGACCCGGCTGTCAAGCCCGACCCGGACGCCCTCCAGGGCGGATCCCCCATGGCCGTTGATGCTTATGAAGATGATGTCGGCGACCTGGACCTTGAGTTCTACCCCACGAGGGGCCCAGATGGCAACCCGTCCCCCCAGGACAACCTATTCATGGCTCGTGTGCCCACCTATGTCTGGGCCGCTTGGGATAAGATTGACGACGACACCCCAATCGAGATCGGAAGGCTCCGCGCTTGGAGCGAGCCAGACAAGAAGGGCATACCCAAGGTCCGTTTCCATGCCCCATTCCTCACGCCTGCGCGCTCTGGCCGCTAACCAGGGGTCTCTGTTCGCCCTCCACAGAGGAAGATGAGGCTTTTGCTCAAGAGCAACGTCTCAGCCCATCAAGGCCTGCCGCGCGAGTACGACCTCGACGACACCAACCAAGCAGTCAAGAACACCTTCATCTTCACCGAGTCCGACATCGAGGGCTTCAAAAACAAGAACAAGCTGCGCAAGGACGCCGCCGATCAGAACATCCCCGCCTACCTCCTGCGGGCAAAGGTAGAGAAGCCGGCTCAGCAGAACTCCCGCGGCGGACGCGGGCGACGAGGAAGGGATACTTATAGACAAGTCATTCCCAGTATGTGATTGGCCCCTCTGGCCCATGCTTCATCCCGCCCGGGATCCTGGCCAATGTAGCACGCTAACCGCATGACAGAGAAAACCGCCATCTACGGACGCGTTTCACAGGAAGTCAACATGAACCCGATTGGTATTTGCTGGGCTTCCCCAACAGCGCAGGCAGAATCTAACCGTATATATAGATAACCCAGAGACCGCCTACCTCATGGCCGTCCGCGCGCAGGAGCAAGTGACGCCTAAGAATACCACCCAGATCATCGACCGCTTCGCCGTCACCCACAGCGTTGTCCAGGTCGGAACGAACCAGGCCAGCAAGGCATTCGAGAGCTTCATCAAGGACTCTCGCACGCAGACCAAGAAGGCCAGAGCCGAGGCAAAGACTGCACGTATGCCCGAGAACGAGCTTCTCGACAAGATCTTCCAGTGTTTCCGACAGTACAACTACTGGTCGCTCAAGGCACTCCGCTCTGCTATCCCGCAGCCCGAGGTGTACCTTCGCTCGACCTTGGAGAAGGTGGCCGATTTGCACAAGAGCGGGCGGTTTGCAAACAACTGGAGCCTGAAGGCCGAGCATCAAGACATCGGCGCGCAGGCCGTGGCCGAGACTGCACCTACCATGAACTTCGCGGAAGATTCCGAGGATGAAGAGATGGAGGATGTTCAGATCCAGTGAGCCTCTTCGGGCCCTGGCTGGGCGGACGGATGTTGCGCCGCCAGCAGAGGGCCTCACCTGCTGGCATGGCAGGTTCAGATGGGGCCAGTGATGTCGATCGTCTCAGTCGTGCTTCACCGTGTGCGGGCTCATTCAAAGGGAAACGCAGGTGTGTGGGTTTGGTTGCCGCTCCTCTTATTCCGGTGGCGTTTTCGGCGACAAATGCTTTTACTTGCATGGACAGGACGTTACTATTCCAATTTTGATATGATACCCTCGGCCCGCCAGGGCTCGGAATGCTTCTTACTGTGGGAAAGCCGCGACGTGCATGATCAGGACCAGAGGAGCAGCATGTGTACTCGCTCAAATCATACTGCTGAGCCGGGCCTTTTAGCATCTAAGCAGACAAGAGTACAATGGTACTATTGCTCATCCCCGGTGCGGTCCAGATCGTCCAGTGTGCCTAGCTTGCCAGCCTGCGTGTCCTCCATACTGTCTTCATCCCCCACGAACCTGGCAAGCATCTCCTCTATGCGGGCGTTGCTGTTCTCCAACGCCTCGAGCCGCGCCACCATGTCGCTCATCTCGTCGCTGTCGTTGAAGATGCCCTGCAGCTCCTGCCGCAGCCCCGGGAAGGGCGCCATGCTGTCCCTCCTATTGAGCGTCCTGCCTGGCCCAGGCGACTTGGGCGTCTGCCGGCCGTCGGAAGTGGTCGGGGTCGCCCCGAGCTGGTCGCCGGCGTCCTTGGCGCCGGCACCGGCACCGGCGCCGTCCCTCTCATGTGCCTGCTTGGCCTTGTGCTGCTTGATCATGTTTTGCAGGTTGGTCGAGTCCGCGGTGGTGTTCCTCTGGAACTGCCGGCGGATCAAGTGGCGCGTGAGGTCGTCGTCGACAGAGATGGCGTCCTCGACCTCGTCAGGCGGCGGGACGTCAAAGACGGCGTGGATGTCGCCGTGGGTCGTGATGCGCCACTTTTCCCAGAACCAGTGGTACCTCCTCTCGGTGCCATTCTGCGCGCCCGGTCGCTCGGTGGGTGCGGATACGGGCCATAGGACACGCCGCTCGACAGCCGCGATGATGACCAGAAGGGGAAGGTTCAGGAGCCGGACGGCGGCAACATGGATCTTGTGGAACCACCGGGGGCTCACGACAAACTTGAGCGGGACCAGGATGAAAAGGGCGAGGATGTTGAAGGGTGGCTGGTAAGCAAATATGGCATCGCTCTTGACACCCTCCAAGGTCTGGACCGCGTGGCGGTACTGGACCTCGGCGGTGGCGTTGGACACGATGCTGCTGAAGGTGTTTGAGAGCATGGACACGAGGATGGTGAGGAAGAGGGTGTTGCCCAGAAAGGCAAAGGTGACCATGAGGCATGGGCCCAGTACCTGGTGGAACTCGGGTGCCCTCTGGATGCCGGTCCCGTCCAGGCCAAACCAGATCCACAGTAGCCACTTGCTGACTGTGATAGTCGAATGTCCTCCGTCGCCAAGCCAGATAAGTGACAAGAGGAAACCGGCAAAGCACCAGGCGGCAAGGGCCGTCAGCGTGGTGAAGTCGGCCATCATGGCCCTCAGGGAGACGAAGAGCAGATTGTTGGACAGGAGGTTGAAGGCGAGACGGGGGATAAGCACCGGGGCACCCATCGCGAGGACGTCGAGGGCCTGCTGGCCTGTGTCCCCGCTGCCTGTCCGCCAGCCCTGGATGCGCAGCACGAGGTAGATCCAGAAGATGACGGCGAAGGTGACGTCCAGGAAGCTCCATAGGTTCTGGGTGTAGACCGTCCTGTGCAGAGTTCTGTCAGTCGGAAGCAGTGGGGGACCCGGGGGGGGGGGTTAGAGCAATAATGGCTTACCATCCATGCTCGAGTATCGTGGCGAAATTGTCGAGAACCCATCCGAATGCGTAGACTGAGAACATGACCTCAAGTACGGAGAAGGTAGTGGGATCCCTCTCAGCCATGAACAGTACGTAGAGGACCAATAAGATGATGAACTGCATGATCTCGAGTATGTTCCTGGTCCTCGGGACGATCAAGCGGTACTGGTTCAGCAGTGAGGATGCCCTGGGGTCGTACAGACTTATGGGCTTCTGCTTGTAGTGGTCCGGGATGATGTTGACGAAGCTGCTGGGGGTGTAGATGACACGGCCCTCGTAGATGGCGTCAATGACCTTTTGACACGAGGTGGAGCTGAGGAACAGCTTGCTCTCGCTCAGGATCGCAACCTCGAGGGCGGGCAGGGTGGTGTGGTAGGCGAAAGAAGCCGAGGTGGAGGCCGCGCGACGGACGTGCTCTGGGGCGTTCTGAAAGGGCGAGAAGCCGGCGACGAGAATGTGGGCGAGAACGAGCAGCCCCTCGGTGCCCTCATTGTCCTCATTGAAGCGGCGCAGGATGCGGGTGGCGACTAGCTCGCACAGGGTAGCACGGGTGAAGTTCACGTTCTGCCTGTTATGCAGATGGGACTGCTCGTGCAGGAACTGTGCGCGGTTCACAAGGAGGCAGTAGACTAGTCAGAGGGCATCAGTATCGTGTGAAGGTTTGGGTGGGGGGGGGGGACTTTGCGGCTCACCGATGGAGATGTCATCCAGATCATACAGCTTATCGACCAAGGGCCGTATGACGGATATGTTGATCCTGACATCCCTCAGCTGCTCGAGGCTCATGTAGTCCTCGACGATGGAAATGACGTCCCTCCTGATGCGGTGGATGTTTGTGTAGACGGGTAGGTGAGAGTGAGGGTTGGGCACGCAGGAGAAGACGGGCTCCGGGTCGGGCTCATGGCTCATGTGTCTTCTCAGCAGCGGCCTCCGTTCTGGCTCCTGGATCTGCAGGTGGCGGCTGCTGCTGCGAGGGGGTTGTTGTTCCTGGTCATGGGTCTGAAATTGGCTGTGGCTCTGGCCGTTCTGGGCCTGAGCCGACATCTTGGGTCGACAGACAGAGCCAACGGGCCGAGGAGCGCGTTTTGCCCGACAATCACCAAGCTCCAACGTAACCTTGTTGGTCAAGCCAGGGACTGCGTATGCGTATGCTTCAACCGCAAGTGCACGGTGGTAGTTGTAGCTGTAGTGGTAGTGGTAGTGGTAGTGCGTGTTGTGTTCAAGAGATGGTGGCAGGCTGCCTCTCGATCACACCGGCTGCCTCTTTTACCTACCTACTTGGGTATCTGAATGTGCTGGGAGGACAGCTAGGTCGGCTGGTATAAAGGGCGGTAAAGTAGTGTACACCTCAAGGCCTACGCAGCTATCCCGTCTGTCTGACTTGGTTGGCGCACGGCGGCTTGAAAGTTGTGGGCCACCAGCCCTGGCCGTGCTCGACGACAACGACGACGACTATCAATTGCCCTGGTCTTGTTGTCCTCACGTGTCCACGAGGAATTGCGCTTCGCACGCGTCCCCTCGCGTTCAGTTAGGATGAGATAAGGAGTAAGTAGTGCATGACAATCGAGCCTCTCTTTTTCCCAAATGACGCAAGCCTGCATTGGGGTCCTCCATCCATCTCACATGCCCCAGGCCCTGTCCAGGCCGCCAAGGGGCCATCTGCCGCTGCTTCTGCTGCATGTATATTGGGTAACAGACAATCACCCAGATCCACGGTTCGCCTCTTTCGAGTTAGCTAATGCTTACTCCGACGTTTCGTGTCCGCAACCGTGCAAGGTGGTCACGGGTCAAAGAGCTTGTCCGCCATTATTAAGGTGCGTGCTATGGTATTGATTATTGTCAAATGCCACCGTGCTTCTGCCCCCACATCTCGCCAGAAGATGCTGTTCTTCGGGAACCCGACTTGGCTAACTCTGCCTAAATGCCCGCTCTGGTATAATACAAATGAAAGAGGCCCTTCCCAACGAGGTTTGGCCTCCCATACTGTCCATGTCGGAAAAAGAAGAAAAGATTATTGTACATGCTTTAGAACATAAACATTACAATGTGGTATCTCGATCTCGTCACCGGCTCCTACGCCCTCCCTCTTCCCTCTGTCCAGCACCCCATCATCTCGAAAACGATGATCAAGAAAGATAAGTACTCTAGACAGGAGCAGCGAGAATGTAAATGAAGAGGGGGGGGACAAAAGGTATAAGGGGTGACTGTGCTAGAAAATGCTGGTCGGTGCGGCCACCAATCTGCCTGGCTCTCCCCATCTCACCCAACCTTCTCCCTTCGATCTCTCACCGGCCTTAGAGCATCAGCCGCTTCATGACTTTCTCAAGCCTTGGTCTCTCGGTCAATGCCCGCGGTATCCGCTCGACCTTGAACTCGGCAGACCCGGGGGTTGCTGTCTCGGCCCTCCTGCCAGCATCGCGTAGAATCAGGTGTTCCGCGACCTAGCGGCCGTCGTCCTTTTCGGAGACATGCTGTAAATGCCGACCCTGTAACGCCGTTGCTAACTCCATAAACCCCACGCAGAATTAAATTGAAATTCACATCCAACGCCGATTAAATGCCTTCGTTCTGTTACCTTTCCCTCTTGCCACTCCCATCCCCAGCAGGATGCTTGGCCATCTCCCGTGATTACCCCATCTTCCTCAACCTCGATATTGACCCTCAGTTCAGGTCTCTCTCACACATGAGGCGCGCCAGGCCGTCCTCTGCCCAACGACTCGAGCAGTTCGTGGGGAGGAATTCTCTGCATGCCACTCCCGTGGTCAAACATGGACGTCGGTGCTGGCTGGTATCCCTCGCGCTTCTTCCTCAGCCGCTCCATGACCATACCAGCAACGACGATGAGAAGGGTCAGCCCGAGGGAGATCGCTAGCCCAATGAGGACGATGGCGTAAATCGGCAGGTTGCCGCCTTGGTTGCCGTTGAAGAAATTCTGATTCTCGACAAAGACCCGGGAGATGGTGCCGGGGGTGTTACTTGCCTTGGTAGTCAAGGCGAAGGGCGTCAATGCAGTCCCGTTAAACAAGGCGGCACTCGCGCTACCGAAACCCGGGATCAGGATGTGTCCGGTCAGCATCAGGGACGTCTTGTCGCTGAGAAGCTCCGATGAGCTCTTGGTCTCGGTGAGGGAAAAGACCTGCAGCGATCGGATATCTGTTCCGGTTCCGAATGGCTGGCCGGCAGATTTCCAGTTGGATCCGTCGTACTTCATCAGGTAGATAGACCCATTCGTCTCCGTGCCTGTGACCCAAACCTGGTCGCCCTTGGCGGAGCCGGAGACGACAAAATCTACCGGTCCGGGGAGTTCAGTACCGCCGGGGTAATTATCCCACGACTGAGCACCCGAGGTATAGGAGACCAGGAAGCTCGTCGATCCGTTCACACTGAAGTTTCCTCCGGCGACGAGGTTTCTGTCGGTCACCCAGGCCATGGTCCTGGCTTCTCCCATCAGGTTGTTGCCCGGACGAGTCCACTGGGACGAGGAAGGGTTGAACGAGCAGACCGCTGGACAGCCCAGGGAACCGGCCGAAGTGAACGATCCGCCGACAAACACGTCGGCGCTGCTTGGACGAACGGCAATGCTGCTGACAGTAGCGGTGCCGCCCTCCAGCGCCGGAGGCTGCGAGCCGTAGTCGTTGGCGGCGAGGTCAAAGGAAACTAGGCCACTCACATTGGTGCCGCTGACGACGCCGGTCACGTTTCCGCCGGCAAAGAGCCTGGAGCCCTGAATGGCGACTGTAACAAATGTCGAGTCCTGGGAGACACCAGAGGCGAAGCCAGTGACGGTGGCGTTGTTGCCGTCGGTGTTGTTCACGATAGCGACATTGTGAATGACGGAACCATTGCTTCCCGTAAGAGTGAACCGTCCCGCGAGGACAGTGATATTGAGGTCGCCCGTAGGCGAGAAAGCTGCGTCTATGACCCCTGATGCGCTGCCGTTGAGAATGTCCCGTTTCCCGGTAAAGGAGCTAGAGGACGTCGATTTGGACTGGATGTGTGCGCCAAAGTCTTCGAGAGCGAAGTCAGGTTTCGACCCGCTTAGACCGGCCGCTCCCACAGCCCCAAGGGTTGAGGATATGACCGTGCCCGCATACAGCGGGTCGCTTCCGGCCACATCGAGAACAGAGGTAGTTAGCATGCCGTCCAAATACTCGACGGATGCGTCCAGGTTCACCAGCCAGTTCCCCCGGCTTGGTACCCAGACCCCGAAGCCGTTGGCCGACACAGCCTGGTTGTCTCGGAACGCGTTGAGCTGGCTGAAGTTCCCGGTGAAGCTGACCACCACCTCCGTGGTGCCCGAGATGTTCATCGTCAGCGGGACCACAGTCGACACTGGGCCATTGACGCCAGAGCCCAGGGCACTCCAAGCGTTGGTTGAGCTATCAAAAACCGCCACGTTGGAAAGGCCGGGTACACCATTGTTCTGGGTATTGTTGAAGGACCCTCCCACAAAGAGTTTGGAGCCGTTGACGTGCATAGAGACCACTGGCCCGTTTAGCCCACCATCTAGGGGCTGCACTGAAGAATCCTGACGGTTAACGGACACAATGTTGTCTGAGCCCGAAGAGGTGAAGTTGCCTCCGACGAAAGTAACAGTCCCTGAGGTCGCCAGGGCGTTGACAGCAGAGCCAGTAGAGAAGTTCATGCCAAGCTTGTCGAAGACTGAATCCTGGAAATCGGACGAGTTGAAGTTGGTGACAGACGGGTCATATTCGAACAGGCCATTCAAGCCCCCGGTCGTGTTGTACATGACAAAGCCGACTCTCTGGGCGACGACGGTCTGCTGGGACAGAGACTGGCCGCTCGCGGGAGTCAAGGTTACAGCGGGGCGGAACGAGTCCGATGTCGCGTCCACGTATCCATAATAGATGGGATCGTACTTGTCGAAGTTGTTCGTCTGGAATAGTGAGGTGCTGATGGTGCTATTGGTACCCTTCGGCGACATGGTGCCACTGAGATGGACTTGGCCACGAGAGTCGCAAGTGCCGTCTTGCAGGCAGCCGGGTGTGTACAAGTTGACGGTGTAGTAGCCAGACTCCCTTATGTCCGGGAGGAAGACGACAGAAGCCGACTCTGGTGTGACGGGGCTCGAGAGCTGAGCGGTCAGGTAACGGGAGCTGTTGTCAAGGGACGAGGAAACAGCCCAGGGGCCGGTCTGGGTGGAATTGGAGGCTGTGGGGATGCCCGCACAGGCTGGCTCGTTGAAGTCGCTGACGGCAAAGGCAAAGATGTCATCCTGAAATAGCTCAATGCCGTTCAGCCCACCGCCGCTCCCGTACCAGTCTGAGATGTCGATGCGGAACGCGTTCATGCCTATCACGTCAACGAAATGGAACTCCTGGTAGGTAAGGTCGCTGTTGCTGCTCAGCGGACACTCGCTGGTGCAGGTGAGGTTCTGCTTCGTCTCAGGGTCGATATAGGTGAGGTTCATTATTCCGTTGATAGGCAGGGCCGTGAAGCGCCACGTCTTGGTGCCTCGGCCATCTTGGTGTGTGTTGTAGAGGCGCAACTTTGTCGGCCGATAGCCAAAGCCCATGTTGGCCTGCCAGAATCCAGGGGTGTTGTCGGCAAGCAGCCACGTGTTGCCCGGCCCGTCGGCCCCGCTGGTCTTGCAGACAACATTACCAGGCTCGCTGAAGCCGGCGGTGGCCGTGGAGCCCCCGGAGGACAGCTCTGCCGTGGAGAGGTTGATGACCTGCTCGTCTGGCGTGCTAGGGGTGCTCGCATTTCCCAGCCCGGTGAAGCTCCCGCCGAAGATGATGTGGCCGTTTGAGGCCTTGGTGATTGACAGCACGGGGCCATTGAAGCCGGCAAAGGGCAGAGCCGAGAAGCCGGCATTGGGACCGCGCCAGGCGACGGCATTGGTGGAGTTATCGATGCCCATGAAGTTGCCCCCGACGTAGACCGTGTCGTTGTCGCAGAGGACGGCGTTGACGGAGCCCTGTATGCCGGGCAGCTTCCTGACCTCGGTGGTGTTTGGGTTGAAGAGGGCGATGCCGGTGGACTCATGGTCGCCGAGGCTGGTAAAATTGCCAGCTATCACTACGCCCTGGGCGACGCCGTCGCTAACGTACGAGCACATGGACTGGATGGAGGCGTCGGCCTGGATGACGGTGGTCAGGACGCCATTGGGCAGGCGAGCCAGCAGGCCCTCGCTGCCATTTGTTCGGAAAGGGTCCTCGTTCTGGCCTTCGAACTGATAGAGTGAGATGCCAGCAAAGTCGCCGGCGAAGCCAACCCTGCCAAGTGTTGAGATGTCAAGGTCGAGGAAGGCGTCTGGCACGGAGGTGAAATTAATGGCACGCGACGTGGGTATTGACGCGAGCAAAGAGACTGTAAGAAAAGATTTAAGTAATGCAGAGGCGCCCGTCCTCGGTTGCCGGGCGACACGGCGCCGTGAGATGAGGGACCTCATGGCGCGAGTCACCCAGGCGGATGAGGAGCGGCAGGTTGTGTTGCGGAGTGGACGGGGCGCGGGCGCGGGCGCTGTGAGTTGCGGGTTGCGAGGTTGATGATGAGCTACGCGTGATCCATCTCAAGAGCAGGAAAAGAAAGGAAGGTGGCAGGGCCGCGAGGGCTCAGTTGCGGGCGATCAAGTCGATAGCACGGAATGCGCGGTGTGGCAGCGGTGAGGCGGTCGGAGAAAGGGCACGAGGCGGTGGTGATGAAACGAGCGTGTGTTGAATACCGATATCGAAGAAGAGATGATCAAAGAAGGGCAAGAGAATTGATTGACGGCGACGACAGCAACGATGTCGTTGTTGGTCAAATGTCAAATGGGTGGTGTGGTACACGGGTGTACCACGTCGAAGCGAAATTATCGTCGAAAAACCGTGGCAGGCCAGGGAAAGTGGCAGAGAGGGACGGCAGGGTAAAAAAAGATGGCAAGTGGCTTTGATAGGCCAGGGCAGGAGGACGACACACCCGGGGGACGACGAGGGTGATAGTGTGGGATGCGACCGAATACCGTCGTATGTGTGTCGTACGTGTGTGGTGTCGGGGCGTGTCGGTTTGGGTTAGGATTAGTCCCAGAGGTGGTTGTGGTAGGAGGTCGTGGACGAGACTAGTCAATGGTCGGGAGATTGGACGTACCCCAGTAGCGCAGCACCCGCAGCAGCCACAGTACCTTGGTACCTTGGGTATTATCGGGTACGAAAGCAGCAACCCAAACCGCCTTGGTCGGGTGCACAAAGCCAAGGAAGGCGAGCCAGGTAGGGCCGGGGGGGGGGGGAAGGATGGTGCAGGTCAGCAGAGCAGCAGTAGGAGCAGCAGCAGGAGTAGCAGTAGAGCAGCAGGAACAGGATGGGACGGGATGGCGGGAAAGATCGAGAAACGACGAGGGAAAAGGGGGGCGCCAATCAGTGCTCTGCGTATCAGAGACAGGAGGATACCTTGAAGTGGAGACCTTGTTCTCGCTTCCCTAACGATTCCTGAATCTCAATCTCAAATCTCAAGTGAGAATCTCTCTCTCTATTCCTTTTTCTCACTGAATGTTCCTCTCTGTCACTACTACCATGTCAAGCAAGAGCCGAGACGACGACGAGATTGGGGCTTTTGTGGCTTGGTAGGCTGCTTGCAGGGAACCCACGCTTAACCAAGTGCCTACCAAATGCTCGGCTAGCCACCAATTGCCCATTTTAATTTGCCAAGGGGCCCTCGGACGGTAACGGTAGGGGGCACCGGGATGGTCGACACGTCGAATGGCAGCAGTTCCTCCTCAGGCTCAAGTGCTCAAAGCTGTTCCTGCAGCTGGTGGGGCTTTTGGGACCCACAGGCAGGGACACGGGTTGCCAGGTATCTAACACTTTTACCTGCACCTGCACTACCCGTGTAATCTCTGTATATAGTACATGGGTGCTCTTAGGTGCCTCCTTCCCGCCATCATGATGGGAGTCTAAACACTAGTGCAACATAATAAACATTTACCTACCTAGGTACTTAGGTATCTTCTCAAGTAGCGTGGCAGCCATGGTTCCAACCTCATCAACTTTGTCTACATCCGACATCTACAGGCATGTGCGGTGTTGTTCTACCCGGCATACAACACATCATATGGTTCATTAAAATATATTGGTTGCATTTTTGCTGGACAGGAAACACCAATGTCGACAGCAATGATGGCAGGGCCCGTAGCGAGTCCATATGACCAAGCGAGTCACCCACTTCTCTGTACGATGAAAGCATCCTCATTGGTTTTGCACGTCATCCGCTTGCTTCGACTGTGACTGCAACTGATTGCGACTGATTGCGACTGATTGCGACTGATTGCGACTGACTGCGACCGACTGCGACTGATTACGACTGATTGCGATTGACTGCGACTGACTGCGACTGGCTGCAACTGACTGCGACTAACTGCAACTTTCCGTGGGCGGCTGGGCGGCATGGTAATTAAGCGAAACCATGAGATGCAGTGCTATGGCAGACTACCACTGCTCCTGCATGACTGCAGGCCACCCTGAGCCCTGAGAGAGGGCGCACCGAAAGTTTCAATTCCCACTTCCTTCGCACCGCGTTGCGACCAGCCGACCGAGCCGAGCTTCGGAATCCCCCTTGGCCTGCCTGTCGTGTCGTCTCAGAAAAATGCCGAGTTACACCAAGACCCAAGACGATCAAGACGATCAAGACGGACCCCGGTTTTCTAGCTCTTCCCTTCGCCTGATCTTTCAACCGGCCCATGCCTTAACCAATCGCCCGGTTGCCGCCATCCCATGTTTCTCATCGTTAGCTCGCACTCACTGAGCCAACGGCTGATGGCAACCATCCAGGGGAGTAGCCGGCCGTCTCAGCATAGACTGCTGTGTCCTGCCCGAGAGAATCAGTTCCACATCCATGTCATGGCACGGCCTTGCTCTGGCTCGGTTGCCTGATCGTCCCGGACCGACTCATAAGAAACGCAACGATATTTTGGCCTATACCAGTTCTTGGGGCCGCCCAGCTTGGATGGCACCGAGACTAGCAGGCTCACATAGTACAAGAGGCTGGAAATGTGTCTCGATGTATGAACAACCATGCCGGGTTAACCTCTGGCTTGACGGACCCGTACATCACCACCGCGGTGATATGTTGAAAGTAAATCCTACGAGAATACAAGTGCCTTTGCCAGGTGGCGGCGGCGGTAGTCTGAGAGAGAGAGAGCGCGTGTGTGTATGCGGCACGTAATCATCACGTCTGTGTGATGTCAACTTGAGCTCAGCACAGCCAAGCCTGCGGGGGAGCTTCGTATCTCGCCATATTTGATCTACTACCAACAGCATCACGTCACGGGCGTCGTCGTCGACCGAGAACCTACAGTATACGCCCAGGTAGATATATACCCAGCCCGCGCAGTATGGATCCCTTGGCTGCGCTTGCCGCCGAGATAGTGCTGCGCGTCCTGGAGTTCGCTTCCATCGGCAGCATCGCAGCCCTGACCCGCACGAGCAGGTCGTGGCATGCCTTCATCGATCACACACACCAAGATGCCATATATGCCGCCACCTTCCGGGCGCCTTGCCCTCCACCACACCCAAAGACTACTTGGGTGCGCTGAAGGTCTTCCGGCACGACTTTGTCTCGCGCGGCGTTGACTCGTGGAAGGAAGCCTGCCGCCGGCGCTGCCTCCTCCAAGACGCCTGGAACTCCCCGGATCCCAGTCCTACCGCGTCCGTCATACAGATTGGCATCCACCCTATCTGGCGTTTCAAGCCCGACTTTGATCGCAGGCTCATCATATCGACAAGCCAGGGAGGTGGCGTCAATGTGGTCGACATGGACACCAGAGCCCTTCTCTGGTCTCTAGGATGCCGGCATGTGAGGGCCTTCGCCCACCTCGAGTACCAAGATGGCACGGCTGTGTGGGTATGTTACTGATGCTATCTTCCGTGGCATTCGCTCCTCCAATGACCCACCTCGTAGACTCCGAGATTGCTGACATGGTTTTTACGCACAGGACCGCTTGGGAAACGCGTTGGAGGTGTGGAAGACCGGTTTGCCGGACTGTAGGAGGGGAGAGTTCCGCCGGGTCGCCTTGCTGCATCATGACACCGAGACGCGGGGCTTTCAACTTTCCTACGATGCTCTCTGCGTGGTCTCTGCTGAGGGAGAGGGCTTCGTGTATGATGTCCCTGCAACATGCCCGGAATCGCCAGTGTCCCTGCGCACCCATCTGCAAATCGCGCATGGCGCAATTGGCCACCTGGACCAAGCCCAGCACACCGTCATGTACTCCATGGGCCTGGAGGGCTACCACTTTCATGACAAGACGTCAGGCAAGCTCCTCGGCACCATCCGGCTGCGAAGCGCGATGCAGATGCCGGTATATCACATTGTACACTCAGAAACGTTTGCGTCCGACGCCAGCAACGTAGTTGACATCCGCGGCATACTCGCGCCACAGTTCGGGTTACCGTTTGGGCCCCAGAATAACGTCGAGAGGTTGACGCCCATGGCCGTTGGGGAGGGTTCGCTGCCATCAGATTGGCGCCACGTGAGGCCCACCGAACAGGTGCCCCATGTCATACCTGCCCTCGATGAAGACGAATGGGGTGCGGGCATGCTAAATGGGAATACCATGGTCGGCGTCTCCCGCGGCGGCCGGTTCTTGGTTTGCTGGGATTGGCATCGAGCCCTCCGCCGCCCACAAGACCTAGCTCTGATTGCAGCCATTGTCGAGTGTGAGCCGAGCGGCGAGAGGAGCTTTGACCTAGGGGGCTGGCTGTCTATCCACGATACCGTTGGTGGCAAGCGGGTGCTATTCGAGGTCAAAGAGAGGATCTATGTGCTGTCGCTTGGCGACGGGGGGAGATTCGAGCCGGAAAAGCCGGCCTTCGCAGTAGCACAGAGCATTGCGCCGCAGATCACAGTCCCCGTCAGCTTCATGGCCGTTTACGACGACTGTTTCATGAGCACCTTCACGACATTGGGCATGGATCTGGAAGACAGCGGCAATGAAGACCCGGAGGACGGGCTGCACCCTCCACACAGAGAGACATATTACCCAACGAAGGCGATTAGGGTCCTGTGCCTCGTGGGTGGGCACGCCTCGCATAGCACCGAGGCCTTAGCGTAGACCCCGACAAAGTCCGTTTCTCGGCGCACTCATTTGTGCTCGCCATTCTCAGCCCTTCCCACGTCCCTCATCCTGTCCTTGTACTGCCTCGGCGTCTCAAACGCCTGCGCATTCTTGCTGTCGGGCTTACCCAGGCCAAACCATCTCTTGTTCTTTCCTCCGAGGGCGCTCCACAGCCCAAGGCTCCTCTTCCTGGCCTCGGCCTCGGCATCTCTGTACTTCCTCTCCATAGCCTCGCCGCCAAACTCGACGCCAGTCTTGGCCTCGTAAGTCGTTGCGAGCCCTCGCCGGAGCATTTCCAACCCTATGTCTTGTCGGAAGATCAGGAAGCGACGCACGTAGATGGTGGCCACGATGCGCTCATACTGGTCGCGCCTGTAAACATGAGCACGGACGTAGCGGTTGAGTAGGGATGATTGGAGCCATTGCAGCGCTTCAGAGGCATATGGTTGCGCGGGACGGCCAAAGTGGGCACCCTCGGGGGCGTCGATGCCGGCGAGTCGGATGGGAATCTAGGTCAGAGGGTGGAGGTCAGTGACAGGTGCACGAAAAGAGGGCTGGCTTCCGGCCAAAACGTACGGTCTGTCCCTTCAGCTTCTTCTTATCGGTGGGAACAGCCCTCAGCCAGCCCCAGCCGGCCAACCGTCCGCCAGGCGTATGGTACAAATGGAGGCCGTCGCCATCGCCGACGCTCGTGACTCGTCCAAACAAGGTCCTCTTGTGGTAGTGGTGCGGCAGCACGTAATTGACGCTGGGGATGCGTCGCAAATAGGTCCTGTAAAGCTTGAGGCCGCTGAGGAGCACCGTCGTGATCACAAAAGCCGGAATCCACGCCCCCGGGTCTTTGTAGTGGTCCCAGTCCTTGACGTCCAGGGAGTCGTTCCAGCTGACGCTGCCGGTTACACCTGAACTAGGCGATTTTTCCCCCTTTTCCATGCTGGAGGGAGAAGACGACCAGGGCCATGGCATCTTGCTGCTTCGTCCGTGGCACTGGCGGGATGTGCTGACAGGTCTAGTTTTGGTGGTTTCAGTCGAGCCCGAGAATTTGGTACTGGAGTTTCCCAGCTCGGGGTTCGGACTAGCGACCTCGGCTTCCCCAGGGGGTTGGAGGGGTTCCTGTTTGCGGTCCACCTGCTGCCGCTTAGGCTGAGGTGAGTCCGTGTCCCTGTGACATTAGTGGTGTCAGCGCCGTGGCAAGACAGAGGACTGTTATGGTGTTGGCAGTTGCATCACCACCAAGCATGGCTTCAGCCAGCTTTGGCCCAGGAAACCACAAGACAAGGTATTTATTTGTCCCTGTCATTGTGAAATTTGCACCATTCATACTCTTTTCTATGGGCTTCTGAGTACGAACCAGTCACAAGTAGCACCGTTGTTGCTCCCCTTAGTCTCCCAGCCCTCCAAGAGCCCAATTAGCAACATAAAGACGATGTCTAATTTTCTCGTCTCTCCCAAGGCAGCTAAACTGCTCCTCTCCGAATTGCTCCTAGAACTAACCACTCTATGCGCCCTGGACTTTGAACGTCCGCCCACTGGCCGTCTTGCGCTCCTTCTCCTCGCTATCCGGCCTCGCTCTTCGGAGCACTATGCTTCATTAGTACCACTGCATTGATTCGTGAGAAGGTTGGGGGGGGGGACTTGCCTTGGAGAAAATCGGCCGTACGCCGTCGCATTCTCGAGTGAATGTATGCCTGCGGTGTGTCAGGAATGATGCCACGGCCCATAAAGATGATTCGTGCTGACCTTGGAGGCTTTAATGTGGTAGTGGAAGTAGTCACGGAACGTTTGTATGTGCGAGATGACCTCAGGCATACGCTGCGGTGTCAGGTGTCGCGGAAACAGGACTTGGCCCAGTCAGTAGAAGCTACCACAAAGCCATGTTGGGGGGGGGGGGGTCGTTCAGCCTACCGAAGGTCACATAACCTATCTCACCGGTGCTCGAGTTCTGCACCCCGGGGACGCCTTGCAACTCGAGGGGCGGGTCCGTACGGAAAAGCACCTGTGGCGCGTTCTGGATAGCCCGCCGTCTGGCGTCCACAAACTCCTGGATGAACACCTTCCCGAACACCCGATCTGTCTCCTCCCTAAAGATGGTGCTGAAGATGACGGTGACC
Source organism: Stenocarpella maydis (assembly GCA_002270565.1). NCBI lineage: Eukaryota > Fungi > Ascomycota > Sordariomycetes > Diaporthales > Diaporthaceae > Stenocarpella > Stenocarpella maydis. The sequence continues at coordinate 50,377 of NQMI01000157.1, forward strand.
CTGTCGTGGCTCGCCTTGACGTAGATGGCTTCCTCCTCACGATAGTGGATCGCCATAACCTCACCGCCCTCTCGAACACCTTGCGGGGCCTCCTCAGACGTGAACTTGGATGCTTCCTCCTTCAGTTTGTAGTGCTCCTCGTAGGCATGCTCGAACGGCGCAGCCATGGCGTTGCGCTTCAGCAGGGATATCTTCTTGATAAGCTCGTCTCTCGCCTCTGCGTCCTGGCGGTCAGACGTGTGCCAGGCTCTCAAATGTCATGCTCTTTGTCCAACATACCCTTTTCGGCTGGAAGGTTCTCAAGATCGACTGTGACGGAGAAGTCGTAGCCCGGCTCAGGAGGGACGACGTATTCGCCATACTCGCGGTTAAGAACCTGCTCAGCACCGTACTTGACGAGGTCGCGCCAGCATTTTATCTGGATCGACACTTGGATCTTGGTTTTGGCCTCTGGGGTCGAGATATGGAAGATGACGCCGTCGAAGTCGGACACGGTCTGGTCGATGTTGACAGGGGCGGCTCTGAAGGGAGGGGACAAGATCAGCAGTCGGCGGCAGTAACGGCACATGGTAGAAGGGCAGCAACAGGCCTTACCCAGAGAACCGCTCCGTCAGGACTGATTGGATCAGCACATTCTGGTAGTCGAGGAGAAGCATCTTGGCGATTGTTCTCTCCTCTGTCTTTGTCCTGCCGCGATGAAGTGGACGATGGATATGCAACGCACTGTCGAGTCGAATTGGGGCGAGTGACCAAGGCCGTTGAGTGTGCTGTTACCCCGAGCTGCAGCTGCCTCCTGTCCAGCTTAGTGGGGGCACGTAACCGGTATGATGTAGGTACGTACTGAACGTTCTGCCCCTGACGGTGGAGCGAGTTATGTAATTCAATCTTAAGGCCTGAGAGAGGGGATGGTACCTAGGTATCGATAAGAAGACCCTGCAAAAAAGTACCGACCGACTCTGTGTGGTCAACGGGAGCCGTGTCGAACTTTTTGTCCGGCAAGGTCAACCACAGAGCCAAAAAGAGTACGCATGAAACTTACGAGACCAGACCAAGTCTGCCCGTCCTCCTGCCAACATGGTCAAGTCGTATCTGTATGTGTCATATAGGGCAACCTTCAAGATTCTGCAACCTGCTAATGTGGCCCGCAGGAAATACGAGCACTCAAAGTCGTTCGGCCTGATCACGTCGAGCTCGTCCAACATCCTCTGGACCAACAACTACAGGACCGCAACTGGGGCAGGCCAGGCTGTCGTTGCTGCCAACGAGGAGGTCATATGCTGGGACATCAAGAAAGGCGAGCTCCTGGCTCGGTGGCGCGATGAGAATTTCAAGGCTCAGGTTACCGCCCTTGCCCAGAGCAAGACCGACCACGATATATTTGCCGTCGGATACGAAGACGGCAGCATTCGCCTCTGGGACAGCAAGATCTCCGGTACCATCGTCAACTTCAACGGCCACAAATCCGCAGTCACCATACTGGCTTTTGACAAGGCCGGTGTCCGCTTGGCCAGCGGCTCCAAAGACACAGACATCATCGTCTGGGACTTGGTCGCCGAGGTTGGTCAATACAAGCTCCGGGGCCACAAAGACCAAGTGACGGGACTCCGGTTCATCGAGCCGTCCCTGCAAGCCGAGGACGAGGACGCGCACCAGGCCATGCAGCTGGACGGCAGTGAACAAGGCGAGGGTTTTCTCCTAACTACAAGCAAGGACTCCCTGATCAAGCTCTGGGACCTTTCATCGCGGCACTGTGTAGAGACGCATGTCGCACAGACGAATGGAGAGTGTTGGGCTCTCGGCCTATCTCCCGAGCTAGACGGATGCATTACGGCAGGCAATGACGGTGAACTCAAAGTCTGGTCGATAGACATAGCGGGAATCTCCGCGGCAGCGGGACAAGTAGACGTGCAAACGGCGCAGTTTCTCCGGGAGCGTGGAACACTGTTCAGAAACAGCAAAGACAGGGCGATCGAGGTTTCGTTCCACCCACAGCGCGACTATTTTGCTGTGCACGGCCTCGAGAAGTCAGTGGAGATATGGCGGCTTAGGTCTGACGCCGAGGTCAAAAAGAGCCTGGCTAGGAAGAAGAGGAGGCGACGTGAGAAACTTGCCTCTGGCAAGAAAAGCAAGAATTCCGCAGATGTCGATATGGCAGATGACGAAGAACAGGAGGACGAAAACGCACCGCCAGAGCTTTCTGATTTATTCGCCCAGCATGTCATCATCAGGACCACGGGCAAGGTGCGCTCGGTGGATTGGGCCACAAACCAGGGGCACAAGCAGCTGCAACTGTTAGTCTCTACGACGAACAATCAGCTTGAACTCTACGACATCACGGCAAAAGAGAAACAAAGCAAGTCGAAAAAGGAAGACGCGCTGGACTACACAAGATCTCTCGCGGTGGACCTCCCCGGGCACAGGGCTGATATACGTGCTGTGTCGCTGAGCTCCGACGACAAGATGCTTGCAACTGCAGCCAACGGTAGCCTGAAAGTATGGAATGTCAAGATGCAGACGTGCATACGAACCTTCGAATGCGGGTATGCACTGTGCTGCTCGTTCTTACCCGGTGACAAAGTCGTCGTGGTGGGCACCAAGAGCGGTGAGATCGAGTTATTTGACATCGTGTCAGCATCCCTCGTCGACAGCGTGTCTGCTCACGAGGGTGCAATATGGTCCCTTCATGTGCACCCGGACGGCCGCTCTGTTGCCACCGGGAGTGCGGATAAGACGGTCAAGTTCTGGGACTTCAAAATCGTGCAGGACCAGGTCCTGGGCACCGCCAGGACGACTCCAAAGCTGAAGCTCGTTCAGTCTAGGGTTCTCAAGGTTGCCGATGATATTCTTAGCTTGAAATTTTCCCCCGACGCCAAGCTTCTCGCCGTCGCCCTTCTGGACAACACGGTCAAGGTGTTTTTTACCGACTCACTAAAGCTTTATCTCAACCTCTACGGTCACAAACTTCCAGTCTTGAGCATGGACATCTCATACGACAGCAAGCTCATCGTCACTAGCTCCGCAGACAAGAATGTGAGGATTTGGGGCCTGGACTTCGGAGACTGTCACAAGGCACTCTTTGCCCACCAGGACAGCATCCTGCAGGTCGCTTTCGTGCCTCACAACTCTGATGGGAACGGACACCACTTCTTCAGCAGCAGCAAGGACCGCAGCATCAAGTACTGGGATGCGGACAAATTCGAGCAGATCCAGAGGATAGATGGCCACCATGGAGAGATCTGGGCTCTTGCTGTTAGCCACAGTGGTAACTCCATTGTCAGTGCCAGTCACGATAAGAGTATCCGAGTCTGGGAGGAGACGGACGAGCAGATCTTCCTGGAAGAGGAGCGGGAGAGAGAGATCGAGGAGCTTTACGAAGGCACGTTGACGACGTCGCTCGACATCGACGCAGACCCCGAGCAGCAGCAGAATTGCGAAGTGGCTGCTGCCAGCAAGCAGACGGTAGAGACGCTTATGGCGGGTGAAAGAATTGTCGAAGCACTTGAAGTCGGCATGGAAGATCTCAACCTGGTGAAAGAATGGGAGGAGACGAGGGCGAGCAACCCAAACGTTGCGCCGCCACAACGAAACCCGATCTTCATGGCACTAGGCGGCATCAGTGCGGAGGCCTATGTCATGAATGTTCTCCAGCGGATAAAGGCTTCGGCATTGCACGATGCCCTGCTCGTTCTGCCATTTTCTACCGTTCCTCTGTTGTTCGCATTTATTAACCTGTTCGCGGCACGATCTATGAACACCCCACTGACATGTCGGATACTGTTTTTCATGCTCAAGACGCACCACAAGCAGATTGTGGCTAGTAAGACGATGAGGGTCATGCTGGATGGAATACGAATGAATTTGAGGCAGGCGCTAAAGAGGCAGAAAGATGAACTGGGCTACAACATCGCTGCCTTGAAGGTGGTCGGGATGCAGATCCAGGAGAAGACTATCAAGAACTACGTTGATGATGCATGGGAAGCCGACGAGGAAGGACGAAGCACCCGGAAGCGAGCCTTTCTTCACGTCTCATGAGGGAACGAGCAGTCATACCGCCCAACTAAGACGTGGACGGGCTCGTAGCGGTCGAAGTTAGGCGGTCTGCGCCTTGGAGAGGGCCGTGGTACTCCCAGCGGCTAGATCATGATGCTGATCGATGGGTATCTTGGATATCAGGCCTGGTAGACGGCTACTCGATAAGGAAATAAAGGTTGAGGGTGCACAATACCCACCTTGTGGCCTACACAAACTGTCGTGTATGCGAATCTTTAGTAAGTAGTGTCCGTCAACGGTAGACACAGCTTGCGACAAGTAAGCTAACCACCGTACCAAGATCACGTAGCCGGCCCCTTCCTGAAAAGCCGTCAATACATCTTAGAGCTAATAACAGCAGAGCGATTCCTACATGCGACTGGTGCAAGGCGCGTATGCACGCAAGACCCAATCCCACATAATGAAAGCGCGCATTGTGTCGAAAGTCCTGCAGGAAATGTGTCATAAGGAATTAGCTAGTAGCGGCTTTCCAAACAAGGTCTCTATTTCTGAGGTTATCCCATATAACATTCCTCTAGATGGGTTGACCCAGAGGATATCCATTGCACAGATGAGCGTGGTCTGGGGGTGACCATAGGAAGCCCCCCAGTATATGTGACTAGAAAAAAAAAGATAGACTCGTGGGCCATTGCAGCCATTCATCCTGACCACTACTCGCACGGCCAAACACCCTAATGCGACCAGGGCTTTGCCTTGAAGCGCGGCGCCTCTTCCGGCTTTCCTTCCTGTGGCCAGCTGACCTCATCTCGGTTAAGATACCAAGAGGCATCGCCTTCGGTTTCGGTCACACTCCAGCCATTGCCTAGCCATCTCAACGTGTTGCCTGAAGGGTCTGCACTCTCGTAATTGAAATCCTCCCATCGTGGTGAGATGAGCGCGTCTAAGGCGTGCAGTGTCGAACCAGGCCAGAGTCCGATAATCCAGTCGCCCTTTCCACCGTCGCTTCTATACCACGATTTGCACTAGGTGAGTGAGCATTATTAGCCACTACTCCTCCAAGTAGGACATTCCGTGATACTTGCCTTGTCCATATACACCGTGTCTTTGAAGTAGGACCCAACGTACTGTTGGAAGTCTTTGACCCTCTCCGCCTTGGGCTCTATGGTGGAATAGTCCTCTTTCTGCATCTTGCGTAGTATCTTGACGCAGTAGTCACACTCGCTCTCTAGAATCTTGGTGAGGGACCCAAATCCAATGGCGCTGTTAGGCCCGAACATCATGAGATAGTTTGGGAACCCATCCACCATGACGCTCATGTAGCTCTCTGGGTGTGGGTTCCATCGTTGTGCGATTGTCAGGCCATCCCGACCTACAACCTCAAATGGGGGTGGCGCACTCGTCTTGAAGCCCGTGGCACACGCCAGTGCGTCGACCTGCACCTCGCGGCCGCTGGCAAGCTTGACGCCCGCCTCAGTGATCTCAGCGATAGCCTCGTTGGTGACCTCGACATTGTCTTCGCAGAGGGCTTCAAGAAAGCCTTTCCCTGGGGTCAAACGTCGACACCCAGGGGCAAAGGTCGGGATGATAGAGTCAAAGAGCTCGGGCTTCCTGGAGAGCTTCTGCTTCATCGAGGCTGTGAAGTCCTTGATGAGCTGTTTTTGCATTTCCGAGCCGTGAACTGTACCCTCGTGTATGAGGTTGAGGTCGTCTTCAACAACCTTTCGGAACTTTAGATACTCCTCCGGGTTTGAGGCAAACATTTCTCGCTGTTCTGGCGTCACTATACCCGAGTGAATCAGGCCAGCCGGTTAGTATATAAAGCCGCTACGTATGCACACATGTGATATGATCATATATGGGGGGGAGGGGGGCACAAGAGAAGACAGAGGGGAGCTGATGGCATGCCAAGCGAATGGTTCAGACTTACACCCATCCGGGCCCACGCCTAGTGTAGCCATCGCGTTGTCACCGAATGCGTTTGATGATATCCAGGTAGGCGAGCGCATGAAGACCGTCATACTAAGCCCTTCGACGGGTTGCAAGCTGGGAACAATCTGTATGGAACTGGAGCCATTCCCGATAACGCCGACCCGCTTGCCCCGGAAGTCGTACCTTCATCTCGTCAGCACTCACCGTCACTGGCAGAGGGAAGCGACCGGCCAATCAAGGCATATACACGTATAGCATACGTGACCACATGTATTTGTGGTGTCTGTATATGTGCGTGTGTGCGGATGTGGAATTCACACATTTACTCACTCCTCATCCCACTCGGCCGAGTGCAGCAATTTGCCTCGGAACGTCTCCAGCCCGGGCACTTGTGGCCATGCCACCTCGTTCAGTTGGCCCCTTGCTGTCATGACAAAGTCTATGTCATGTTCTTCGAAGGTCTCATCGGTGTCGGTCTTGTGCACTTGAACGGTCCACTTCTTGGCTTCGGCGTTCCACGCACACCGGGTGACCTTGTGCTGGGTCTTTATGAAGCGCACAGCGCCAAACTTGTCCGCCACGCCCTGCAGGTAGCGTTGGATCTCTCGCCCAGGGGCATAAAGAGACGACCAGTGGGGGTTGGGCGCGAACGAATATTGATAAGAATGCGCTTGTTCTTGTTAGACACAGTCCGGGGTCTGAGTCTAACTCCGGGGCGTGAAGTAGCTTACATGGGATATCGCAAGCCAAACCTCCACGGCAATCATGTTAGCCAGGAGACGACTATTACTCTGAAACGTGACCCCCCTTACCCGGATACTTGTTCAACCACCTGCTCGTCGTCAGCGGGCTGGTTTTGAGAGGTGCATCACCGGCGTGGCAACGTGTCTCGGTGTCTCCACTGGAAGAGAGATTGCCTTACCATACACCCCCGACGCCCTCGTTCTTTTCGTACACCACAAGGTCGATATTTCTTAGTCGCTCGGGTATCCTGCTGACGGCATCAGACGAGTGCGGTTCGATGCTGGCGGCGGGAAGAAGGTGCCGACCTAATGGCCGCACAGATTCCAGAGAACCCTGCGCCGATGACGCGAACTTTGAGCCGCCTCAGGTTCTCGACTGGGTCTTCTTTTAGGGTAAAGGCGGTGGTGCCATTGGTAGTGTTTCTAGCAGAGCCAGTGGCATGCTCCATGTCGCGGGCGCCTCTCTGTTGCCTCTGGATGTAGGACGGGTATGGAATTCGCTTCGAGTTGAAACCGCAATTGGCTGTTGCGGCACGAAGCTACTGCAGATGCGTTACCACGGGGGAAAGTTGCCGCGTCAGCAGAATAGCGAAGGCGTGTGGTTTATAGCCGCGGCAGTGTGGGTGTCTGATGGGTGCAGATCTGCTGTGCACCACCCGGAATTTGTCACAGCCCAAATATCGCTCCGCAGTATGACAAGTCTCTCACTAAGCGAATCCCCTCCGGTACGGGCAACGGCCGTCCGTCCTGTCCCCTGGTCCCACGACACCCAGAGTCTGAAGTCTAACCCAACCCCGTGGGGACGGGCGCGGGGAAGGTGCGGAGACGATGCCTATGTCGGCAAAGAGCACATGGACCCTTCTTGGGCCGCTAGGCATGACTTTATTCCACGACGAACCCCGGCAGACTTCCAAATCATGACATGTCTGAGGGTTATCCGGGACTCGCTGCAACCTACATTCCGCCCCAAGGCATAACATCCCAGGCCATCTATCCACGTCGTGGATAACCTTGCATGAGATGGCCTCCTCTGGGATGGTCTCGTATACAAATAGCCTTCCTTCACATCGTCTCATTTGCTATCCAGTATCTTGTGGGTGACAAGCAGCTCCTGTGAAGCCTCATACATGGGCAACCGAGATGATGTCCGGGTTCAGACTTAAGTAGTCATCTCTTTCGACGAAACCGCCGAGCGACCCAGCCTGTCCGGGCCTTGGTGATCAGTAGCTTGCCAGTGTAATGTGGATATAGACATGAGGTGGGACGAATGAATTCAACACCCAGAGCTGCATACCACATGCTCTACCCAATGCCGAAGAGGTCATCCACGGTCACTATATCAGCCCAGCCTGTGGCACGACTTGCAGATGGGGGTTGGAACTTGTTGCTGTCCGTGTTGCCTGGAGGGGAAGCCCCTGTTCCAAGTCGATGGTCTCGTTCGAAGATCAAGTTAGATAGATCATGGCTGGTTCACGCAGAATGGACAGGTCCCAGGTCACTGAATGCTGGACTCTTCAACATCTTCGATTGACTATTGCACAGGGTGTCCGGTCTTTCTAGACACAGGGACGGTACAAAGGAAACCCCCGGTATACTGTATTTGCGCTGTCTATGTAGAGTGCTTATTGGGCCTTGGAGGAGACGATCTCTGGGTCGTGTCAGCGAGTTCGGAGGGGCAATGGGTCGGTGGCCGGGTTGCCACGAGGTTCAACGCACTCTCGACATCAGCCACGCTCTGGGCCAGGATCTGCTGCAAGACCTTTGGGCTCTCCAGCTCCTTCTGAACCTTGGCAATGATGGAGTCGGCCAGCTCCTTCTGCTGGCGCTGCTTGACCTGGCCCTCGTAGCGGACCCAGGAGTCCAGGACGGCCTTGGCCTCGGCAGCCAGGGCGGTCTTCTGCTCCAGCTCGTAGGCCTCGGCCTCGAGGCGGGCGGTTTCCTATGACGAGGCAGTCAGAGGACGTAGGGCCCGGGGGGGTCGCTGGCAGGACTGCATACCTTGGAAACCTCGAACAGGCTCTTGGTGATATCGACGACGCCCTCCATCTGCTTGACGTTCTCGATGCGGTCCCTGACGGCCTGGGTGTGGTCGGAACGGGCGGCATTCAGGATGCCGGCGATTTTCTTGCTCTGGGCCTGGGCCCACTCGCTGTAGGACGGGCCTGCGTACTTGATGACGGCGCCCCAGACGCTCAAGAGACAGAAGGCGACGATGGTCTCCTCGTTGACGACGTAGTACTCATTGCTGAGGGCGTAGACGGACAGGCCAGCGGCGGAGGAGAGGATGGCGGTCTTTGAGATGAGCGAGCTGCCGGGCAGGGCGTCGAGGATGGACTGGGCCTTCTTCTTGGGGTCCTCGGCGGGCACGTTGGACGAGTGGCGGGCGCTGGCGGCGGGCGAGATCGAGGCCGAGGCCAGAGCGGGCAGAGCTCGGGGCAGGATGGAAGGCCGCAGACGGGCAGCCCCTGGGAGGGCGAAGCAAGCACGGCACGCGTCAGTCTCGATTGCAGCAGCACATACATCATGGGCAGCCTCGTCCGCGGCCGGTGGTGGTGGGCCGCGGGTTTGCGGGCCAATTGAGCAGGCGAGGGGCGGCGAGGGCAGAGACTGTGGAGGGGAGCAGACTCACCGACAGCGGTTCTAGCCAAGCGGGACGCCATTGTGATGTGGTGGGAGACGGAGTGGTGTGGGATTTTGACGGTGTTGGGCCTGGTCTGCGCGGATGTGGGTGTGAGGTTGAGACACTTTCTCGCAGGTCCTTTTGCTGTGTCGGGCGCTGACGGAGCCGCCTCCTCTGCCTCCGAACAGAGGCTTGCCTTGCTAGCAGCTGAAGCTCTGCCCTCTAACACAACCGTGCCCCTGGGGCCACCACGAGCCGATAGCCCGACCCAGCTACAGTGTTAGCGCTTCTTCGCCATGCTCTTACAAAGTGCCCTGTACTCTCTCCACACTACCTAGGTACGTACCGCTGGGCAAGCTTATCTAGTCCCCGTATCTACCCATACCGTAAAGCCTTTTTTTGCGGCGACCTTTGAGCGACCAATTGATCCAACACGACTTCTGTCAGCGAACCGACTCCAATGCCCATATCCTGCGCTCTCTGGCAGAGATTTCATAGCCATCCGGAGGAAGTGCCGCCGGGACTACCTTAGCCACAATGCCGTCTGCGGTGGGTGCGCGCAAGGGTCGGCGGGGACCCGAGGGAAAGACGTCGAAGCGCAAGAGACCGCACACAGCCGAGCCGCCAAAGAAACGCCCGCGATCCCATAGCGACAGCGAGAGTGCGACCAGCGACCACGGCCACCCCGACAACCACGCCGATGGCGACGACTCCCAAGCCAGGATCCTCCTCCTCGAGACAGAAATCCTCGAGTCCAAACGGAACTACAACAACATCACCACCTTGCTCCACATCGCCCGAGACCAGCATAGGGACGAGAGCGAGGCTCTGGTCGCCACAGTAGCCCTCTGCAGGGTTTTTATCAGGCTTCTGGCGGCCGGCAGTCTTCTCAGGAGGAAGAACCTCGCCGAGAAGGATGTAACCCTGGTGCACTGGCTTAGGGACCGTCTGGCCGAGTACCACGAGGTCCTGCTGTCCTTCCTCGCCAGCGACGACCACGCCCTGACCGCCCTGACCCTGGCCATGCGACTCCTCAAGGCCCACGGGCAGTACCCGTACCGGGAGGCCGACGAGCACAGCTTCCCAAAGGTCCTCCTCAGAGATATCGTCGCCGCGCTGTGCTGCCCTGGTGCCGAGCAAGTGCGGAACGACTACATCGAGAGGTTTGTCGACGAGTACGATGACATAAGGCTTTATACATTCAAGGCAATACAGGACAAGCTGGCGGGCCGCGGCGCACTGCCGGTTTCTGCGTCGGGTTCGCACTCGGAACACTCCGCGCTGTTTGAAGCCGTCTTTGGGCTCCTCTCCTCGATCGAGGGCGTCCCTCAGTCCCGCGAGGAGCTTGCCGACTTTTACGTTGACCCTCCAAAGAAGCAAAAGGGCCACGAACTCTTCTCGGTCTCAAAGCACAAAAAGGCGGCGCAGGACGCGTGGCTGGCATTGATGGGCTTAGACATGGCCCGGGACCAGAGGAAACGTCTGCTTGACATCATGTCCACCGTAATTGCGCCTTGGTTCACCAAGCCAGAGCTGCTCATGGACTTCCTCACCGATTGCTACGACTCGGGAGGCTCAATGTCACTGCTTGCGCTCTCCGGTGTCTTCTACCTCATCCAGGAGCGGAACCTCGACTACCCAGCGTTTTATGCCAAGCTTTACTCTTTGCTGGACGCCGACATACTCCACTCAAAGTATCGCTCTCGCTTCTTCCGCCTTCTTGACACATTCCTCGCTTCCTCGCATCTCCCCGCCGCACTCGTGGCAAGCTTCATCAAACGCGTTGCACGTCTCAGTCTGAACGCACCACCGAGTGCGATAGTGACCATCATCCCATGGATGTACAACCTCTTCAAGAAGCACCCGACCACCACCTTCATGATGCACCGAGTGCCGCGGACTGAGCATGAGAAGGAAACATTAGCCACACAAGGCATGGATGATCCTTTTGATCCCGAAGTGCAGGACCCCATGGAGACGCGCGCCGTAGACAGCTGCATCTGGGAGATCGTGCAGCTCCAGTCGCACTACCACCCCAATGTTGCCACCATCGCCAAGATCGTCTCGGAGCAGTTCACCAAGCAGTTCTACAATATGGAGGACTTCCTCGACCACTCGTACGCCAGCCTGCTCGAGGCCGAGATGGGCAAGAACATCAAGAAAGCCCCGGTGGTGGAGTTTCAGATACCCAAGAGAATATTCCTGCCACACGATGTAGGGTCACAGGCAGAGAATAGCCTTCAGGTGAAGCTCTGGGGCTTTTCATAGACCGACTGTATCATAAAAATAAAACTACTTAATGGATACCCTCTACATAGAATATTCATACTCTTTAAGTTCCTCCACTAAGCCGGAACAACAGTAGTTATCCTAATAGAAAAGAAACCGATAGGTATAGATAATAAATAATTAAAGTTATAATAACATAATATATTAAGAAGTAGCATATATTGGAAAGTAATATACTTTTATTATACTTATTAACTTTAGCTGAAATTAATACCCTCTGTATAATAAATAGTTGATAAAAGTTAATACTAATTAATATTAATTTCTTTTAATTTTATATTTTTAATTCAATTTAATTCAATTTATTACTATGTAATTAAAACTTATCCAAGTAAACTCTTTTATATTCTTCTTATAAGGTTTTATGTTATATTTAATCTTATTAAAGTTATTATATTATTATTTATTTAATATCCTATAAACTAAACTATCATTTTTATTAAGTATTAATATATTAATTATTTGGTTTTATTATTACTTAAAATTTCTTAATATTATTTAAAACAGTAATTAAATGTTATATTACTTATATATAAATTATTAAAAAGTAATTAATATTGAGAAATATTTAGTTTTTAGTTAATTTATTAACTTTAAGTTATTGTAATACTCTTTTGGAATGATCAGAGGGTTTTCGAGTCCGTTAAACCTGAGAAGATCAAGGGTTTATATTCGGAATATATTATTAAGCGGTTATTAAGCAATATTATTGGTTAATAATGATCACTAGCTGTAAGGCTATCCAATGCTGGGATTGAATACTTAGATTAATGACTGAAGAGTCTATTCTATAAAAACTATCTACTATAGTGATAACCATATCTCATATATATATTCCAACTCTTCACCCGTCCTTAGTGATGGACCATATGGACCGCTCATCAACTTACGCGGTCCAACCTTATAGTCAACTAAACCGCCCGTCAGTCCTATCAGTCCACCCTTATTAGTAAGTCCTTAACCCTAACCCTAATAAGGTAGCATCACTAATTAGATCAGGAGAGACAACCTTTTTAGAAGCTAGCTCCTAGCCTATAGGGTTGTCTTCTGCAGTAGTCAGCCGCTAACGCCGGGTAATTCATAATACTATCTCCCTCCTTATATCCTTTATCCTTAAAGGTGTTCCATAAGTAATTTTCCGTTCGTTGTGTTTTCATTTATACCTTCCTAATCCATTATATTATCTAGAGTTAGAGATTCCTAGGTTTCTAAGTCGTTCCATTATTCCTAGAAGACTAAATAGAGTGAATCCTTATCTCTCGCTATCTTTTCCCATAGTACCATTATGCCAACCTATTTATCTTATAAAGCCGCTAAGACTCCTTATATTACTTCTAAGGAAGATTCCTTACATTATTTTAAGTATATTCATTAAAAGCATGGGAACTATAATATATATAAGCTTACGCCTACCTAGATGCAAAGGATCGCTAAGTAGTATAACCTAGCTGAGGCCGTACTAAATGAGGCTAAGGAGGAGCTAGAGAAGGTAACCGCAAAGGTGCACTACTTGCACAAACAGCAGCATTTATAGGCTAAGAAGATAATGCATGCTATAAATCAGGGCATTAATACTATTAATAAGTTAAATCATATAGAAAAGGAGGAGGCTAAGGCAGAACGGGCGCAGATTACCGCGTAATCCGCTAAGGCAGTATAGAGGAGTTCTATAGAGGAGGCTGGTAGAATAATAATGCAAGAGGCCTAGCTATATTCTAAGGGTAAGGTTAGTATTTTTAATAGAGTTCTTTAATAGGACGTACTATGGTCTGATTTTTATAGGAGGTAGTAATAAAAGGGGTGCACCTATAGGTAGCTCATCTAGTGCCTGATTTTATTACTAAGAATAAAATTTATATTAATATTATCTGATCCTGTCCATGCTTCTAGTCTACTAGTCATACTATATCGTCCTGATCTTGTTTTTCCTTGCGACTAGTACCCGTTGGAGTTTGAGGTATGGGGACTAGTATCCATTCAGGTAGGTTTTTTTTTTTTTTTTTTTATAGTAGAGAGTATTAGTTAAAAAGAGTGACTAGTATTAGCGCGTTTTTCTAAGAAGATAACTAGTAACTGGTTTTAGTTGTTTTTTATTATAACTAGTCTTCTATGGTTATTTCCCCTATTTCAGCTCTATTACAGACACGGGTTCATTATATAGTTTCGTTATAACATTAGTCCATTATGGTTCATTATATATAGGGCTCCTGGGCCGTATTCCTGGCTCCTAGGGCTATTTTATAGTAGTCCGCGTATAGTACTTTTTAAGTTCATTATAACAGTAAGTTAAATTTTAAGCCAGTTTCTATATATTCTTACTAGAATTATAGCCTTTGCATTTAATAAGGTATTCCATTATTCCTTAGTGCTATCTTAAATCTATAATATTTTCTCTCTTATATTCCGTATTATATTCATGAATAGTTTTAATCTATATTTCTAGTTTTGCATTTTCTAGTACTAGTTCTAAAAGTAAAATATAAAAGTTATTATATTATTTTATTCCTCTAAGTAACAAAAGTTTATAATTAATATCTAATTATTTTTATAAAATTTTAAAGGGGCTAATTTTCTTATAGTTAAGTTTATTACTAAGTTACTTAATTTTAATATTTTAGTAAAGAAGATAGACCTTATCTCCCTTCTTAAGAATTAGTCCCTTAATGCTTTTCTAATTTGCATATTTTATTATTTATTCCTATATAAAAGAAAGTTCTACTTAGATATCTTTTTAAATCTATCTGATTTATATTACTTTTTATTCTGCTAATTCCGCTAAAGTATTATCCAACAGTAATTTATAATATACCTAAGGTTTATATCCATAAAGTATAAAGAAAGGTAACTATTTAGTTATACTAATAGTTATACTATTATAAGCAAACTATACTAGTAGTAGTAATTCAACCTAATTATTCTATAATTAGTTAATATAGTATTAAAGGTATTATTCTATAATCTAGTTAATTCATTCTATTTATCCATCCATTTGCAAATATACTATTATTAAGAGCTCATGCTTTACTCTAAGTTACTTTATTAGTAACTTCTAGAAGTTTAATATAAAGAGCTTATCTCTATTTAAGATAATTTTATATAGCATTCTATAACTGCTTATAAGAATTTATAAGAATATATATATAAGTTCTTCTATAATGCTAGCTTCCTTATATAGTATAAAGTATATATACTTGCTCAATCTACAAACTACTACTAAAATATTATTATATAATACTCCAGTTAAGGGTTCTCATAAGAGCGGTAGCTTAATAATAAAGTCTAGGCTAATGGATAACCATATAGCTATAAGTACTAGTAGGAGTTTTAACAATCTATATAGTTTATATCTAGAGGCCTTATTTTTATTATATAAGTTGTATTTACTAATACTATCTTAAACCTTATTCTTAAGGTTAGGAATTTAATAATTCCGCTAAATCCTTTTGATTATTACTATAATACCTTAATAGCTATATGCTAGTACTTTATATATTTCTATAATTAACTCATCTTATTCTTTTGAATTAGTAGAGGTTTTTCTAGTTTGGAAGTTAACTCTAATTATAGTATTAAGTTCTCAGTTAAGAATGAGGCTTCTATCTTCTTAAATCTTAAATATTATCCATTCCATAGGTAAATCCTTATTCTAATAGTTAGGTCTTCAACTAAGCATATCTGCTCTTGTGTTTTTTGCTCCATTTATATAGATAACCTTAATATTAAATTATAATAAGAACTCTATATATCTAACTTATTGCTTATTAAGAGTCTTGGTTATTATAAAGGTTGTAAGGTTCTTATAATCTATATAAAGTTTAATCTGCTTTTTAGCTTCTATAAGGTAGTATTATTATTCTTGAAATGTATATACTATTACTATGAATTCCTTATTTAATATAGTATAGCGGGTTTCTAATTCATTAAACTTCTTACTAAAGTTTATAATAATATATATCTTTCCTTATTTATCTTTCTAAATAAGTTCTCCGCCTGTAGCATTATTTAAGGCATCTATATAAACTTTAAATTCCTTCTCTAGGTCTGCTTCCTTAAGTATAGGGTCTTCTATAACTTTATCCTTAAGTATCTGGAAAGCTTATTATTTAGTATCTATCCATCTAAAGGCATGATTTTTCTTAGTAAGGTCTGTTAATAGTTTCATAATATTACTATACTATGTGATGGATTATTAATAGAAGTTGGTATATCTAAAGAATGCTCTAACGTTCTTAATATTTATAGGGGTTGGCTATTCTTTAATTACTTTAACTTTTCCTTCTTGCATCTTAATTTTCCTTAGTTCAATTATATATCTAAGGTAGTTGACTTTTTATATATACTAGTTGCATTTTTCTAATTCTATTAGGAGATTAGCGTCTTAAAGTTTTGTTAAACGGAACCGCTCAGCAGGGCGTTGGTACTCCGTGCAAGGAGTTACCCTAGACTTCGTTATAAGGAGTTACCCTAGACTTCGTTGTAAGGAGTTACCCTAGACTTTCTAGCAAGGAGTTACCCTAGATGTTAAACGGAACCGCTCAGCAGGGCGTTGGTACTCCGTGCAAGGAGTTACCCTAGACTTCGTTATAAGGAGTTACCCTAGACTTCTAGTAAGGAGTTACCCTAGACTTCTTGCGAGTCAGGCGATTTTCGCTGAGTACGCCTAGTGCGTGCGCGACGCAAGATGAGTTTGGTGGCCGTGAGTCGATTATTTTGGCCTGCATTTGCACCTTAATTCAGACCTCTGCATTACCCTTATTTCTTACCCAAAAAGTATATAACTTAGTGCATTAGATAGCTTGATTTCTGAAGTTTGTATGTACTTAATTTGGGCATTACCAGGGCTATGGTTGGCTGGTGGCTTGGAACCAAAGATGGTGTGTTGGAAGGGCGAATTCTCCGGCATTTGCAAATTTGCACCAGAGCCTACCGCAGCGTGCCCAGGGGTGAGACAGGGTCGGAGGGTATATAAGGAGGGCTTACAGAAGCCCAACTTAATTCAATACAAAGTTGTCCAGACCACTGTCAATTGTCCGAATTCGCCTCAGGGCACCACACTGCGACCCTGCCGAAACACACGCTGAACTGAATGCTATTTTATAGCACATATTCATCAGAACTTTATTTTTAAGTATCTAAAAAGCTTATTATTTAGTATCTATCTATCTAAAGATATAATCCTTCTTAGTAAGGTCTATTAGTAGTTTTATAATATTACTATATCTTATAATAAATTATTAATAGAAGTTAGTATATTTAATGAATGCTCTAATATCCTTAATATTTGTAAGGGTTAGCCATTCCTTAATTACTTTAACTTTTCCTTCTTATATCTTAACTCTTCCTAGTTTAATCATATATCTAAAGTAGTTAACTTTCTATATATACTAGTTACATTTTTTTAGTTCTACTAGGAGGTTAGCATCCTAAAGCTTTTAAAGAACCTTTTTAATATATTCCTTATATTCATTAAGGGTTTCTAAGAAGATAAGAATATCATTTAAATAAATAATAATAAAAATATTAAGATACTTACTTAGGACTTAGTTAATTATTTTTTATAATAATATAGATACATTAGTTAATCTAAAAGGCATAACCATCATCTTATAATATCTATAGTGTATCCTAAATACCATTTTCTATTCTTCTCCTTCTTTCATTTTAATAAGGTTATATCCATACTTTAAGTTAAGTATTATAAACCATTTTGCTTCTTTAAGTTAATCTTATAGTTCCTTAATAAGTAGAAGAAGGTATTAATTTTTAATT
The DNA here is from genome assembly GCA_002270565.1 of Stenocarpella maydis. Taxonomy (NCBI): domain Eukaryota; kingdom Fungi; phylum Ascomycota; class Sordariomycetes; order Diaporthales; family Diaporthaceae; genus Stenocarpella; species Stenocarpella maydis. The sequence goes on from NQMI01000157.1 coordinate 67,717, forward strand.
ATAATATTATTCAGTTATTAGTAGTTAATACAAAATGATAGCTTGCTATTCTTATTTAATATAAAGAAGATTAGGTATCGTATTAGTAATTATAATAGTCTAATAAATCCCTTCTTAAGGTTTTCATTAAGGTATTCTCTAAGTACTTTAAGTTATTCCTTATTAAGTCTATAGATAAGCTTAAATTAAGGTATTATTCTAAATTTTAATAGTATCTTATAATTCCATTATATATATTATAGTAACATAGCATTAAGTCATTCCTAAAACACTTTTTTAAATTCATAATAGTCTTCTGGTATTCATACTAGTCTATTAGTTTTATCTTCTTTTATTCCTTCTTTTAGGTAAAAGAGGTATTATTATATTTCCTATATTATATATTAACTGGTTGTATTAGAGTAGCAATCTCCTGATTGGCTTTAGTCCCCCTATAAGGCGCTTAAGTAGCTTAATCCTTGTCTATCTTCCTAGAGTTAGGACTTCTACCTGCTCTTAGAGGTATCTATAGGTCCATTTGAGTGTATCACCTATTCGCTATCCTTAGTAATATAACTCCTTCCCTTACCGTTAATTGCAACCTTCTTTTAAGGTATAGCATTATCCTAATAGATCTAGCTAGTAGTTGAATTAATTTAAGGATTATTCTTCCTTAACTAAGGTATTCCCAAGATCAACTAGTAATTTACCATCTTAATAATATCAAACAATAGTAATTCCATATAGTCATAAATCTAAACTAGGAGGGGATTAATCTCTATATTAATAATTCCATTGCTATAAGATATATTACTTCCATCCACTATATTAAGTCCATAGGGTTCCTTTTTCTTATACTATAGTAGGTAGTATCTATTTACTACCTTTAAGGATATGAAATTCCCTTGTGCTCTACTATTAATAAGTACTAAGCATATATAGATTTCTAGCTCAACCTAAACTATTAGGTGGCTATAGTTGCTTGCTATTATGCACAAGTACCTTATAGTGTAGTTGGTTGCTATCTAAGGTTTTATAGATAGCCCTTCTAGTTTTTTAATTATTCATTCATTATTAGGACCTTCTTAATGCTTTTAAGGTTTCGCTTAGTAATGTCTTATAACTTTTATAGGTTATTAATTAGCTATTATATATTATAATCCTGCTTCTTAAGCATTAAAGATTTAAGCAATAACCCTTACTATCTCATTAGATGCCATTCTTAAGCCTTATTAAGTATATGCACCTTGCAGATCAGCTTATTATAATCTACCCATCCACTAGAGTTTTATAGGCATTCCAAGGGTATTTAGGAATCCAGCCTTATTAGAGCGCATCCTATCCCCTTATATCTCTAATATAGGTGCTAGTTCTTAAAGTTACTATACTTATATATATACTTAATAGCCTTATCTAGGTATTATTAGGGAAACCGGTTATACTTAGTTTTCTCCCTTATATATTCCTTATATTTATTATATATAAAATACATGCATTCTATATCTCCCAGCCTTCTGTATTCCTAAGTAGGTTATTTTATAGTTTCTCTAAAAGGTCTTCCTATAATCATAACCGCTATAATATTAGTTCTTAGGGCTAGAAGGGGTACTTATCCTAGGTAGTCTTATAATTTCTTCCACTATATTTATAGCGCAAATATGGCCTATAGGACGGTTTTTCCTTCCATTCTAGGGTCAATCTGCAGGAGTTCCTCCCTATTTCCTACCGCTAGAGTTCTTCCCTACTTTCCTAAAGCATTCTTAGGAAACCACCCGGTAGCTTCCTTATTACTATAATGAGTAGTATAGCTATCATTAAAGCAAGCTATTCAACTAAGCAATACATATATTATCCTAAGCTTCTAGGGATTCTTCATTAGTAGAACAAGCTGCTATCAAGCCTTATCCTTCTAATGTTTCTCATACTCGAACTTAATACATTATAAGAAGTATAAACTATTATAAAGATCTTCTTCATTAAAGTTATAAAAGTCGCATCCCTTATCCAGGTCCTAATCCAGATATACCTAACATTAGTTATACACATTTATTCCACAAATACAGTATTTATTTATAAGTTCCCATTACAGTTTGGACCTAGGTGGTCCTCATGCCTTGCATATAACCACATTAGTCTAACAGGTAACTTCATTAGCTTATCAGGTTCCTTTAGGTACTAACTTCCAATCTTTATTTTTCTTTAAAGTCCTATATTTTAAAGCAAAATATCTTATCTTATTATAATTATAGCACTTAATACTTTTCTTATCCTTACATTAAGCAGCATCCAGTTTTATAGGGCCTATATACTATTCCTACTAGATATTTAGTTTCTAGTACTTCTTTCTCATATTTAGTTTATACTTATAAAACAGAGTTTATTTAGAAATATAGACTTTCTTTTCCAAATATCATTTATGAAGTCTATTATCAATCTATATAGCCATTTCTATATACTATAGAAAATCATTAGGTTAATCTATAATCTTGCTAAGTTTATTCTTTACTTTTTCCTTTAATCTACAATAAAATATAAATTTCTTTATATTATTAGTATAATCAATTTTAGCATAAAGTTATCAAAATTCTACAGCATAATCAATAGCTAATCTATACTATTTGCAATTCGCTAGGTCTCTTTCTGCCTATTATTCCTCATTCGGATCCTAAAATAGGGACTTAAGGGCATTCTTATAGCCTTTATACTTACTAAAGATCTACTATATCTCAAGCTTACAGGCTTTAAATGATTCCGCATTAATAAAATCAGTTAAGTATGGTTCAAACCAAGCTAAGGCTCTTCCCTTAAGGAAAGAGAATACATATATAACCCTTTTCCTACTAGGCTATACATCTAACCCATAGAAGCACTAGTAGGCTCTAACCTACATTAGGTATACTTAAAGTTATCCAGCAGTCCCATCATATAGGGCCAGAGTATTAAGTTTAACATATTCTTTAATCTATATTAGAGTATTAATAATATTAGCTCCCACCTAGAGAGTAGTAACTTCCTCTTAGAGTTATTCCATCTCCTTATTCTAATAGGTCTATCCATTAATAAAGGCATAAAGCCAGGCTACTTCATTAGCTAATTCCTATATATAAGGTTTAGCCACTAGTTAATTAGCAATATTATTAAGCTCATATAAGAGATGGCAAGTAGGAGTGATTATCTCAGAGTCAGGCATTATAAAGGGTTCTATATATAATATTACTTAAAATCCTCTGATGAATATGTGCTATAGAATAGCATTCAGTTCAGCGTGTGTGTATATCGGCAGGGTCGCAGTATAGTGCCCTGAGGCGAATTCGGACAATTGACAATGGTCTGGACAACTTTTGTATTGAATTAAGTTGGGCTTCTGTAAGCCCTCCTTATATACCCTCCGACGTCGTCTCACCCCTGGGCACGCTGCGGTCGGCTCTGGTGCAAATTTGCAAATGCCGGAAAATTCGCCCTTCCAACACACCATCTTTGGTTCCAAGCAGCCAGCCAACCATAGCCCTAGCAATGCCCAAATTAAGTACATACAAACTTCAGAAATCAGGCTATCCAATGCACTAAGTCATATACTTTTTGGGTAAGAAATAAGGGTAATGCAGAGGTCTGAATTAAGGTGCAAATGCAGGCCAAAATAATCGACTCACGGCCACCAAACTCATCTTGCGTCACGCACGCACTGGGCGTACTTAGCGAAAATCGCCTGACTCGCAAGTCTAGGGTAACTCCTTGCTAGGAAGTCTAGGGTAACTCCTTACAACGAAGTCTAGGGTAACTCCTTGCACGGAGTACCAACGCCCTGCTGAGCGGTTCCGTTTAACAATATTTATATACTTATATACTTATATACTTATATACTTANTATAACTTAAAACTACATTCCATACATATCAAATGAATAAATGAAGAATAATAGTTTCTAGTTTAAGAATAAGTAGCAAAAGTACCTAAATAGTTACTCTTTAAATTATAAAATATAAATACTTAATTATAAATTAAATTTAATATTTTCATATAATAATATAATTTACTAATATGAAAATTACATTAATAACTAAATTAATAAGTATTTTTTTATTAAAAGTATTAATAGAATAATATATTAGGAAATGAAAAGATTAGTATTATTGTTTTTAATAAAACTAAATATATTATTCTTTATAAAGACTTAAATATATAATTAAGTCTATAATTAATGTTATTAATTATTAAATAAAATATATAAATTAGAAAATAGGTGTTATAAACTTTTATTACTTTTTATATACCTATATATAAAATACATATTTTTAAGTTAAATATTTTAAATAATAAAATAATAAATATAGTAAAATCATAAATTAAATAATATTATTATCAAATAATATTAAAATTTAACTTAGCTTTAAAGCAATATATATATATATATTATATTATAATTATTTATATTTTAATTAAAGAATATGAAATTTAAAACTTTAGTTTGCTTATTAATATAATTTACTAGTAAACTATATTATAAATCAAATTATTATAAATTTATTTTTAATAAGAGTAGTACTATTAAATAAACTTTATTACTAAAGAAAAATATTATTAAGTTAAATAATAAATATTGTTTTATGAAATATATACCAAATATAATGTAAAATATAAAATATTATATTATTAAATATTAAAAGTTATATTTATTTATTAGTATATTACATATTTTATAGCAATAGTAGGCAATAGCTACAGTGGGTAACAGTTATGACTATAGGTGAATACGGCTGGTTCCCAGCAGTAGTTACTATAGTAGGCAATAGTCACCATGGTAGGTAAATGGCCAGTAGTGACAGTAGTAAGGGGCTAACTAAGCCCCTAGCTTCTACCTATTTAAGCCCATAGCTAGCTATACCTATATACCTATCTACTTTTAGCAACCATTAGATATTAACTATTAACCACTACTAATATTATAATATATAACCCAGAGTTCTAACACTTAAGTATATAAATATATACCTGAATATATAAGTATATAAAGTATATAGTATACTTATATACTTATATACTTATATACTTATATACTTATATACTTTATATACTTATATACCTATATATTTATATACCTATATACTTATATACTTATATACTTATATACTTATATACCTAAGTATATAAGTATATAAGTATATAAGTATATAAGTATATAAGTATATAAGTATATAAGTATATATATATATATATTTATTTAAGCTAGCTTTATATAATTTTAATATTCTTTTTAATATTTAATTATAAAAATAAAAAATAGATAATAAATACAATAAATATCAATTAAAGAAATATAAACTTAATATATTTCAATTATATATTTATATACTTATATACTTGAAATATATACTTATATACTTATATACTTATATCCTTGAAATGTATACTTATATATCTATATACTTAAAATGTATACTTATATACCTATATACCTAAGTATACAAGTATATAAAATATATTATATACTTGTATACTCGGGGGTCTTATATACTTTATATACTTGTATACTTGTTATATACTTAGAAATCTGAGTAAAGGTAAAGTAAGGGATATTATATATCTTTACTATATATTGAATAGTTAGTTTTGGGTTAGATTTAATAGCTTAAATAGCTATTAGAACAATATCTTCTTATAATCTTTTCATTTTAAGGTGTGATGTAATAAAATGCAGTTAGAAGTTAAAGTAGAGGGGCCAGTAGAAATGTAGCTTGCTTAGTAGGGTAGCTCACTTAATAGTGCTTAATTTTACATCTTTAATTAATATAAAATATATTATACTAAATTTATAATTTAACTACCCCTTAATTCATTTATAAAACTTAGGAATATAGAAGTAATATACTTATTATAATTATTAAATATATATTAAATAAAAGATTTAAAATTAGTATAAAAAGAGATATTAAATAGATATACTTTTATTTTTAAATAATAAGCATGTAGTATTAAAAGACCTTATATTAGTAATAATAGTATTATAAGTAATATATAGGCTTATAAAAGGAGCTATTTAAAAGATTTAAGAAGGTTTTTATAAAACATAAGATACTAAAAAATACTAAACGCTATACTTAAATGAATCTTAAGTAGCTATTAAGAACTAATAAAGATCTTTTCTATAATAAATAATAAGAAATATAAATACCTTAGGATTTTAATATACATTAAGTAATAATGCTTTATAATATGTACTAATAATAAAGCTTAAAGAAACTTTATTTTACTAATAATAATAAATTGATATGAAATATTATAATAATAGAAAATGGAACCCTATTTAACTAATATAATTAATAAATGAAAAGTAATCTATAGAAATAAAATTATTAATATAGAGATTAATTACCTTTGAGTTAGTTTTATTAATCATAATAAAAATATTGAAATTAATATTATAAATATAGTCAAATATATAATTATACTTAAGATTTTATAGCTTAGAAAACGTAACTTATATATTAATTAAACTACTAATAGATTTCTTAATTATTACCCAAAAAAGAAATAAGTAATATAAAAATGTAATAACGTTTAGTCCTTAAGAATAATAGTAAAACCTATATTGAAATAAAGTTACTAATAAATAGAATTAAGAAAATATAGTACCTTGAAAATAGCTAAATATAAACTAATAAAATAATAAAGCTAAATATAATATATAATAAAACATATATTAAAATAATAATTTACTATAAATTAAAAACATAATATTATAGAAGGCTATATAGTAATAAATATAAAAAGTCTAAGTAGTTATTAAGTAAGAAAACTTAGTACTAAATATCTTAAGGATAATTGTTATATCTTTAAAAGAAAACTTATTATAAATAAAATACTAATACTAGCTTATTTATATAAATATAAGTTAACTAATACCTAAAAGATAAATTAATATATTATAAAAGGAAAAGTAAGATAGCCTATTATCAAAATTAAAATAAATATTCTGATGAATTTGTGCTATAAAATAGCATTCAGTTCAGCGTGTGTTTCGGCAGGGTCGCAGTGTGGTGCTCTGAGGCGAATTCGGACGATTGACAATGGTCTGGACAACTTTGTATTGAATTAAGTTGGGCTTCTGTAAGCCCTCCTTATATACCCTCCGACGTTGTCTCACCCGCGGGCACGCTGCGGTAGGCTCTGGTGCAAATTTGCAAATGCCGGAAAATTCGCCCTTCCAACACACCATCTTT
>NQMI01000157.1:74928-90075 GCA_002270565.1 Stenocarpella maydis
AAAGATGGTGTGTTGGAAGGGCGAATTTTCCGGCATTTGCAAATTTGCACCAGAGCCTACCGCAGCGTGCCCGCGGGTGAGACAACGTCGGAGGGTATATAAGGAGGGCTTACAGAAGCCCAACTTAATTCAATACAAAGTTGTCCAGACCATTGTCAATCGTCCCAATTCGCCTCAGAGCACCATACTGCGACCCTGCCGAAACACACACATGCTGAACTGAATGCTATTTTATAGCACAATTCATCAGAAAATATAATAAGGATAAAATTAGAGATTAACTACTAGTTTCCTAAAGATATAACTCGATCTTACTAGCTAGCTAAATAAACTAATAAGAAGAGATATGATTTAATAAAATTATTTAAAAACAATTAAGATAATTAAAGTAATACTACTATTCTAAATAATTTAAATACTCTATTACTTTTATTACTTTAAGCTAAAGAAATAGATTATATAAACTTATAATTATTATTACTAGATAGTATAGCTTAGGATAGCTCTTTAGCAGTTAATCTAAGTATTCACTTAGGAATAGCCTTAATGGCTCTTAATTACTATTATTATATTGCCTAGAATGATTCTACCTTAAACGCCCGTTAAACACAAACCCGCTCACTAGGTTTATCAGCTAAGAACTAGCTGTGATCGTCACAAATCCACTCTAAAATGACTTAAGTTGATAGATTGCGTTGGATCCAACACGGTTCGGCCCACGGATCCCGAGATCCGACATTCCCACATACATAGTACAGATGTAGGTTACCATCTGACCTCCACTAGTGGAACACCCCTACCAGTGGAACAAGGAGCCACATATAAACTGCCCAAACTCACGATGCACATAAAATACTCAATACTTAGTATTAAGTATTAATTTATATAGCAAATTAAAGCTTAAAAGATAGCTAATCCATATATCTAGCCGGCCGCTTAATTCCACACTCAGATCTTATAACAATTAGTGCTAGAATATCCTCCTTATCATTATCGCCTAGTCCCTTATTATCAAAGCCTTTAAATACTTCTTTATTAGCAGGTATATCTTCTAGAGCCTAAAACTCCTCTTTAAGGTCTTTAATAAACCCTCCTTAGCTCAATATCTTATAAATATTTATGAATTTTTTATTAGGGTTAGGAATACTATAGCATTTCTTTATGTCCCTTTGAGTATTATTATAAGCCTTAAGCTTAGCGTTTTCTTACTCCAAGAAGGCTATTCTAGCCTATATTTCCTTAAAGGTATTGGTGATGTTTCTGGCCTGCTATTTTTGCATTAGGCTGGTATTTTAGGCTAATTTGAGTATGTAGTCCCTCGTAATAAGGTCCTTATCGCTGGTATTCTCGGGTAAGGCTTTAGCCGTGCTATTCTCACGATCCTCTTGATTTGGCTGGATTTCTGGGTAATTTAATGCCTTCTGGCGGCTTATAGGCTAATTTCTAGTATGCCTCTAAGCTGATTGAATAGTTGTTGGCTTTATAGTCGCTCTGGCCTTTATTAAATAAGAAGGAAGCCAATACTCATTTGTTTTAAAATTAATAAAATATAGCTAATCTTTATAGTATTTTTATTAAGATATAGATGTCTATTATTACCTATAGATTATTTTTAGAGTAATAATAAAGAGGAAGCAAAAAAATATTGCTAAAGAAGTACCTTATAAATTTTTTTTTTTTTTTTTTTTATTTTATAAGTAAATAAACCTTTAATATAGCAATTAAAGGAATTTAAATACTAAAGTATAGCTTTTATGGCTATTTAAAATCAGTAGAATTACTTGGAATCACTATCTCCTTAAATTTTATTTATTTAGGGTAAAAAAACATTATAAAGCCATACTGTAGCGATCTCATTATTGGTTCAGCTATTAGGTAATATAATATAGTATTAAGGGTATAACTGCTTGAACTCTTATAAGAACTATTAAGCTTAAAGAATTTTGTCCTTAAAGATGATTCCTGGGTATAAATAGTGATTAGAAGCCGTAATAGCGTTAATATGGGTTACCTAGGTATAGCTGCCACTTATTTTCTTAAGGGCAGTTTTAGTCTCTATAGATCTAAGCATAAGGCTGTTAATACCTAAAATTCATTAGTATTAATTATTATAAAGCTTTATAAGTATATAAATAATACCTTAGCCCTCTATAATGCTGCCCTTATTAATATTGATTATTAACTCTGGCTCAACCCAGCTAAATTGCTCTTAATAGTTAAAATACTAGTGGACTGTCTTTAGCGTAAAGCTATTAAATTAGGCTGCTTCTTAAGGGCGAGAAATCTTGATCTTAATATTATTATAGCAGCTTTTAAATAATGCTATCTAATGCTTCCCAATGTGACGGGTGCATGTAAGTCAACGCTGTATATTGGCTGTAGCTAAGCTAGGTTTGATAAGGAGAGAAAAAGTAGAAGAAAATCCTTCAAATCCGGAATCCGCGTTCTTGTGTGCGGAATCCCAAGTGAGTCCAGAGGGAGCCGGCCCGCGTTAATACCCAGGGTCCCACCCCGTAACACCCAAGAGGCTAATTATTACCTTGTTTCTTCATAATAGCCTTAGCAATTTATTACACTACTGAGGCTGTTAGGGCGTAGCCTAGTGATTCCTACTTGATGATCCATTTGATAAGTCTATTCTTCTAAGTAATAGATAGGCGTTAAGTGGGCTGAATAGCCTTACTTTTGGATATAGTACTATTTATCCACTAGAATAGTATTGTCTTGGGTATATTATGCTTTTGGGTAGCTTTACTTAAATTAAGCCCATTATTAATGATATTAAATATGGAATTAGCTATATTCTCTTTATTATAGCTAGGCATCGTGTGGTTGGGTGGTAATTAAGAGGAATAGGCTGGGCTATTATAAAGAGAATCAAGAAATTGTGCCTTAGGATTGGTATTTATATGCAGGGTTTAGAATCTAATTGCAGCCGCTCTGATGCCCCTAAAATACTAACTACCTACATAAGCTTATTTACTAAGTAAATATCTACAGATTAGTCAAATTCCTATGTGTATAGCCTCAAAATTGGCTGTGATACATGTAAGTCAATGTGGTGATATTTGTATGTAGGTCCTCGTTCCACTGGTAGGGGTGTTCCACTAGTGGGGGTCAGATGGTAGGTCCCGGGGTCTCTGAGTAGCAAGCTCCGGCTTACATATGAAGGGGATATTAAATCGACAGAAACCGAGAGTGCACCAGTACATTGCTGAATACCTATGCCTATAACACATTCCAACTACTCACACCCACAATACAAACACTCATAAAACTCATCACTAACATCCACTCCAAGCAAATTGGTCGCAGGTGTGTGAGTGTATGGCTGATGGCACGAACGGTGCTGGTGTACCCTCCAATTTGACGGGTGCGACGATCTGATCTCTAGTATACGAACCCAACCCGTAGCCCGGATGCAACCTGCCCACTAGTCCGTACACTTATTGCCGTTCAGCTCCAGGTGTGAAGTGAGATTGATTGCGATCAATCGATAGGGTGTTGGTGCACTCCCCGTCAGCCCGCGGCCTTCCTCACACTAGTCATTCCGTGTTAGTCAGCATCGCGCTTAAAATCCCAGGCGGAGCGCTAGCCGCTCGGCTACGCAACATGGCACAGTGCCGGCCTGCAGCGCGCACGCCGAGGCCACCTGGGGTATCACCCGATAGCCGTACAGCCGATCGGTGCGGCTCTACTCCAGCGCGACGCGGCCCACCCGACACCCGTGCCGCGAGCCGCCCGGTAAGGGCTTCCCGGAGTACTCCACCACCGACGTCCTCTCTTACCATTCCCAACTCCCGCCACCCACCCGCCCGGCGCAGAAACGGCCATCGCTCACCTTGACCCCGGCATCACGGCATCCCCTAGTCTATGGCGACATTTCCCCAAGCGCGCACGCACTCCTGCGCAACCCTAGGGTTTGCTCGCCGCCGGCTCATTGTGTGTGCGCCTGCCCGTGCCTGCGAAGAGCGACCCCACCAGCGGCCGGGGGCCCAAGAGGCAAGAGGCACTGTAGACGAGCGGCCAGGCCTGTTGTCCACCTGCCATGGTGTTTGGTCACAGAGAAACCCATACTGGCGCAATGGAGCACTTTTAGGTAGGTGGAAATAAAATTTTACTTGTCTGTTTCCTTGGCTGGCTCTATAGATATATCTCTATGTGTGCCCTCCCTCTCGGGAGTGCTGTGCCATGACATGGCATGCCAGGGGGAAATCAACAATTATGCCTCCAAAACGCCAGACCATGTGCAAACCATTTCCGATATTACCGTCCCAAGACTCCCAGACGCAAATTTCCCCCTGCAACAGAGAAAGGAAAAAAAAAAAAAAAGCCACTGCAGAACCGCAAAAAGCCAGTGCTACGCTCGTTGAAATCATCAAGGTCGTCTGCTGGGCGAGGATATCACCCATTCAGATGACAGTGTTCCGGGAGTCTCGCTACGACGAGACCTGGACGGCAGGAGAGGCTGCAGCCTGACGCTCCTTGTTGTCCTGGAACGCCTGGGCCAGCGCCTCCTCCTTGCGCTTGCGCTCCAGTTCCTCGAGGTACTGGGTATAGCGGGACTTCTTGTTGTGGATGCCGCACTCGGTCTTGTTCTGGCCCTTCCACCGGCCGGCCCGCTCATCCTCGCCCGCCTTGACCGGCGACGTCGAGTGCCAGTCGCCGATGGACTTGTACCCCTGGTCCAGGAGCGCATTGTAGGGCACGTCGTTGTCCTTGATGTACTGCTGCACCTGGCCGAAGCTCCAGTGCACCATGGGGTTGATCTTGACCACGCCCCTCTCGTCGTCGACCTCGATCACGGGGATCTGGTCGCGCTGCCCGCCCTGGGACCGCCTCCGGCCCGTCAGGACGGCGGCGACGTTGAGCTCGGTGTACGAGCGCTGCTGGGGCTCCACCTTGGCGTACCAGTCGTACAGCTCGGAGGCGATCTCCCACAGCCTCTCGCCGTACGTGGCCTCGAAGTCCTGCACCGTGTCGCACCCGTCGGGCTTGAAGATGTGGAGCTTGACGTTGGGGTACCTGGCCCGCACCCGGTCAATGAGCTCGTGCGTCTCCCTGAAGTGGTACAGGGTGTCGAGGAAGATCATGTCGACATTCTGGGAGCTCGGGTTCTCCTCTTGCAGCTTCGACAGCATGTCCAGCGTGGCGAGCCCCGTGAGGCCGAATGCCGTTGAGTGGTACAGGTTGGGGAAGAGGACCTTGACGAAGCGTAGGATATCCATGGGGTGCATGTTCTCGAGCTGGCTGTTGAGCCATTTCAGGTGGTATGGGGAGAGGGTCACGGCAGGCAGCGCCATTGTGGATGACGTTGCGGATGCGTAGCCGGACTCGATGTCCTCGGTAGATGGTGATGACGATTGTGTGTCGGATTTTGTATCGAGGGCGCTCAAGCGAGGCGAGGTCCCCAGGGAGGATAGGGACGAGTCTGAGTGGGAGTAGTTGCCCATTTCGAAATGCCCTGCTCTCCGGACTTCCTGATTCTGACAGGAAACAGAAGTGTCTGGAAGAATCGAATACGAGGGGTCTTGGGGAGGACGGGTCGTGGAGGCAAGACAGGCCTGGGTCTCAGGCCGTGGCAGAGCAACAGCAAGCGTTGTGTGTGTGTGTGAGCTCAGAGTTGAGCGTACGATGGTGTTGTGGACGGACGATGGGCTGGTGTGGGATGGGCTGTTGGGTGAATGGTGAACGGAACAGAGGAAGAACACGGCAGCAGTTGACTTCTAAAAGGTATTTGTCTTCTCGGTCACTTGGGTCCGCACAAGACAAGAACAGACTGGGATCGGACCAGGATGAGAAATCACGGCTCGGCACATCTGGCTTCGGGATTACTCGTACTCTAATATTGCGCCATGGTCCCTCCCTTGGGAGGAGCGGCTCACGCCCGGCGGGAGACCAGATACAGCCAGGCAAACTTGGACTGCGTTCCAGCATGAATAATGGGACCGACAGCCGGACGGCCGAGACCAGCAGGGAGAGGGCGCTGGATCGAGTACAAGCCTGATACAGGACATGGCCCGAATGGTGCCCTCGTGGCAGTACTGTGAGGGGCGCGAGCGAGTGAAGCAGGCCGAGCGAGTGAAGCAGGTCGAGCGATGGCGCAATCTGGGCCAAGGACAGGCTGAGGCAGGCGATGATGGCAGGGCCTCGCAATGTGGGTTCATCCAGGACATCGATGGTGCAATCCGCGCTATGCCCTTTGTGACCAGGGCAGTGGCGCTGATTGGCCTGAGGGTCAAAATCTGCTACGGTACCTCGCAGTGACAAGCGGCCGGTGCTGTGCTGAAAGGGGTCCCTCTGGCAGAGGAAGGCGTGGCGGGTGGGCTGGCCGGCTCGTTTTGCGAGTGCGTGACAAGTCCGGGGCCGCGCATGGGATTACTTGAGCAGATCTGCATCTGCCGCGAAAAGTCGCCTGGCGGATCTGGGGGGCCTCGCGTGCTCTGCAAAGACATGTCGTCGCTCGGAAAGTACAGCGCACAAGCATCCCGAAGTTTTCCCTGCAGCGATCAGCGCCTAATTTACCACATACGGAATTGTACTCGTTAACTCGTTTCTTAGCGATTCATATGGGCTTAAGTTGCCCAACTACAACGGTACATATAAAGTATATATCGTCTTTGTTGGATGGGTCACGTATTGCAATACGAGTGGGGTGTTGTTCTTGTATTTCTCTCTGTCTCAAGTAGTGGGTGCAGTGGGCGTAGCCCGCCAGCTATCTCGGGTCTATATAGTGGGTGGTAGTTGCTTAGTAAGCAACTACGCCCTCTGGCTACAGTACGGTGGCTGTAGCGATAGCCCACCAATGTGCTGTTGCACACTACTATTGCCACACTGGTAGTCTTTTCTTTTAAAAATCATAGTAAAAAAAAATCCTAGGCATGGGGTTGAACCCACGCTCTCGCTATTGTAATAAGAACAAAAGAATTGCTATATTCATCATTAGAATCCCTGTGTTGCTATTGCTTTTGGTTATAGCAGCCTCTTTACTAAGTTCGTTAAATATACCGTTATGCTAAGTGCCCATTAAATACAGGCACCTGGAGAGGCCTAGCGTGTTATAGCGGTCCCTACTTCCTCTGGAAGCTAGGAGCCCGTGATTGTACGGTCTAGCACAATATAGTGCTTTCCTTATATAAAATGTTTGCTTCCATTAATATATATTGCCTATTTATTATCTTTAGTACTTAAGGGTTTCAAAAGAAATGTGTGATAAGGACTCATGCTTCCTTTGCCTATAGGCTATAGGTTGAATAAGGATTTGCCTAGAGCTAGAATAATAATTACCCAGACTCCCTAGAACTGGAATAACAACTATCCGGCCTTCTAGACCCCTTCTCTCTCTTTACTAAGTATTAACAATTAACTAAATTAAGTATAGTCCAGATCAGCTGCTAATCCAATGGCAGATATTAATAATAAGTTTTAATAATAACTTGATCTATAAAAGCCCTCTTTGCCCGAGGCCATTTAGGGGAAGAATACTTAGTAAAGCCCTCTCCATTAGAGGCTAATAGCAAGAGTTGGTAGGTATAAATGAGGTAGTAGTTAGGTTAGGTAGGGATTGTAGTAGATGGTAATAAATAGCATATTGGAGCTAACTTGTTAATAAAATGCATAGCAAAGCATATAATATTTAATGCCGCTCTTGGTAAGTATGTAAAACATATGTTAAGTAGGAGTTAAGACTGCGAAATCTTGACTGGGGACGCCTGATATGCATAGCTAGCAACTTAAGTGCCCGTGGGATAGTGGTAACCCTTGTTACCTAAACCCTTAGTGTGTAGGCACTACTGTAAAAATCTTGGCTATAAGGTCTCGCCCTTAGGATGGATTTGAACTATATACTGGCTAACTGTATAGCTCCTTAGGGTAAGATGCAGGTAACTAGTTGATGGGGATTTGAATTTTTGCTGGTTGTTAGTATTATGTAATCCCTTTTTATATCTTAAGGTACTTATTAACTTTTATCTGGGGCTTAGGGTGCTGGGAAGTGGTGATTCTTCCTTTATATAGGACAGCATTAGTATTGCGTTAGTATATTACTAACTAAGTTACATTAGTTAGTTAATTACCATTAAGTATGCTCCTGCTGGGTAAGTTAGTATATAGCTATTCTTATAATAATTATTATAATCCCTTATATAGTGTTTAGGTAGAGGAAGGGGTTATTGCTAACTAGCTATAGTCTATATATCCTTCTACCTTAATAATGAGGGTATTATTATTAATAAGGCATTCTAGCGCCTTATTTAGTATACTCTTTGTGAAGGCATCTGCTGGGTTATAGTCCCTAGTAATCTACTGGATCTTATAGATCTCACGCTTCTCATATGACTGCCTTAATGCCATTATATTAATCATTAGGCGTTTCTCTTTTATTATCCCTAGCTTAACCAAACACTTATATAATTAGTATAAGTCTATATAAATAATAAGAGGGATCTCTAGTAGACTTAGGCATTTAGTAATCTGGCGCAAAGTGGCTGATATTATAATCCCTATATTAAAGCTATTAACTATACTATAAATCTTAGAAGTAAGTATGCTATATATAACTCTCTTATACTTTATTAATAACTAATGAAGGATATTTCTAGTGATCTTCTATATAGATGGTTACTTGATTTGCTTTTTATTTACTAGGGTAATTATATAGCTAATTTAGGAACTGAGGTCCTTATTATTAGCAAAAGACCCGTTTATAAAGATCATCAACTTGGCTGCTGCGAGGTCTAGAGGAATATAGTTAAGGCCACGGTTAAGGTAGTCTGCTTACCACTTTAGCTGCTTATTCAACTTAGCATAGTCCTCTTCTTTGGGGTCTTGAATTTATACTGCAATAGAGAGGTTAAATGCTACTTCCAGATAGTAAATAGAAGCTAGATATACTCCTTATACATATTATTCTATATATTATTGAATGCAATCTATAGCTATACAGTTAACTAGCTATATCTTTGCCCCTTAGCCCTTCTATTCAAGATATATAATGCCGTTATATAATATTGTAATCTTTATGCCATTAAAGTCTAGTAATCTCTTAGGAGTTAATCTGTCCTTTAGCTTATAATGGATCTCCTCCTTCTTAATCTTTTACTCCTTAAGTTTTAAGAAAGCCGGAGTATAGAGGGTAAGGGTATCATTAGTCTGCATAGCAGTAATACTAAAGATATCCTCGCTACCCTTACTACTATAGTTAGTTATCAGGAGGCATGGGTCATATGCAGACACAATCATCCCCAGCTTCTTAATATAGTGTTTATGGTATATGGCCTACTAGTGTATGCTGGCTTTAGTAACGCTATATAGAGGCTTGATTACCCTCATAATCATGCTAACTGGGTATTTAACCCTTATTTTAGGAGGAAGGTAGCATAAGATGGGCCTCTTGAGTGTGGATTTTATCTATAAATAAGCCTGGGTAATGTTATAAAGTTTAAGATATAGTCCCTTAGTCATTAAAGAAGACATAAGGGCAAGAAGGAGTTGATAACTTATATATTGTTATATCTATAGGCTTATAGTAGGGGCATCTATAATGTGTAGATCCTAAGCTACGCGATCAATTATGGCGGGACTCTTTAATCGCTTTTTAGTTTTGCCGCTCTATTCCTATAATTGAGGACTAAAGATTCTATGTATCTTTTATATTGGTCGCTCTTATTAAACTACTCTTACAACTAGATATTACTCCTTAGCCAATAGGCTTAAATAGCTTCCGCTATTATTTCTAACTCTTAAAGGGGTCACGGGTGTTAATATGCTATTCTAGCGAAAGGCTCTAAAGGCAAGTTCATCGGGAATTCTGTTTAATTTATGGGCCCGGGATATTAGGAAAGCGAATACATAGCAATAAATCTTATCTTCGCACTTATTATCATTATTATATAGCAAGCCAGGGTTATTATTATCGTTATCCTAATGTAATCAACCGGCCTTCTGCTTGCTCTAATTCCCTATAGTCATCCTTATTATGTAAGGGACTACCTGGGTCTAGGATAGCCAGTATAGGGGTCTAGCTCAAGATACTACGCCCTCAGGAGATATTATTTAGGGTTTAGGCAGATCAATAGGTCCTTCTTCTATCCCAGTAGTATAGCTATAAAGGAATTTAACCAATAAAACAACTGGTTCATTTTAGTAGTTTCAATTATTATATTCATTGTATTATAGAAGCATTTTAGTATTAAAGGCCTTACCTGACCGACAGTCTTTTCTTGCCATACGCATACTTCGCTCTAGAGTAAAAGGCTTAAAATTCCTAATATATTCTAGGCCGTCCTTACTACGTAATTCACGCTTATGTAATTTACATACTGGCATTAATTCTCTAATCTCCTTATATTTGTCTTCTATATCTGCCTGCCTAAGCTTCTTCCGTTGGATGTAGATAGCATTAGGTGGTCAAAGTCTTCTCATTACACATAGGTTATCTCTAACATACTACCGGAAAGTTTATGCATAAGCCATCCGGGCGCAACCATATTAATTAACTGCTACATAAGTCTATCAGTAGTTCATAAGGGACGCTTTCCTTTAGTAAATATTCTTGATGAATGTTGGCTATATGAAAGCATCAGTTCAGCGTGTTTTTGTTTCGGCAGGGTCGCATTGTGGTGCTCTGAGGCGAGTTCGGACAATTGACAGTGGTTTGGACAACTTTGTATTGATTTAAGTTGGGCTTCTGTATGCCCTCCTTATATACCCTTTGATGTTGTCTTACCCCTGGGCATGCTGCGTTAGGCTCTGGTGCAAATTTCGGAAAATTCGCCCTTCCCACACACCATCTTTAGTTCAAAGCAACCAGCTCCAATGCAAATAGGGCCCAGCCAACAACCTCTAATTAAGACATATAAACTGTCAGAAACAAGCTAATCGGCAATTGGGCATCTCTAGGTCATATACTTTTTTGGGTAAGAAATAAGGGTAATGGAGAGGTCTTGAATAATGGTGCAATTGCAGCGAAAATAATCGACTTATGGCTATCAAACTCATCTTGCGTCGAGCACGCACTGGGCGTACTTAGCGAAAATCGCCCTGACTTCGCAAGTCTAGGGTAACTCCTTGCTAGAAGGTCTAGGGTAACTCCTTAAAACAAAGTCTAGGGTAACTCCTTGGCACGAGTACTCAACGCCTGCTGAGCGTTTCGTTTAACAAATATATGTTAAATTAACTGCAGGCATATAAGATTATTAACAAGCCCTATAATGATAAGAGCAATGATATTGCTTTACACTTTACTAATTTACCCCCCTAATAGTCTTTTCTAAGTATCTTATTTATATATAATCCCTATAATACATACTATATTCTTAAACTTACTGGAAGTAAAGTTAGTCCCTATATCAGATATAAGGCAGTTTAGGGGACCCATATATATATTCAATTCTAACTACGTCATATGGCTTTTGCTTTATATACTTGTGGAAAGAAATAGTAATAATATCCTGATTTTAGAAGAAGTCTAGCTAAGTTATATATATGTTATTAGTATATGTTATACGGAACCGCTCAGCAGGGTGTTGGTACTCCGTGCAAGGAGTAACCCTAGACTTCGTTGTAAGGAGTTACGCTAGACTTTGCTTAGGCAGGAGTTACCCTAGACTTCCTGCGAGTCAGGCGATTTTCGCTTAGTACGCCCAGTGCGTGCGTGACGGCAAGATGAGTTTGTGGCCGTAAGTTGATTATTTTGGTTTGCATTTGCACCTTAATTTTAGACCTCTGCATTACCCTATTTCTTACCCAAAAAAGTATATATAATCTAGTGCATTAGATAGCCTGGTTTCGAAGTTTTGTATGTACCTAATTTGGTCATTGCTAGGGCTATGGTCTGGCTGGTCTTAGAACTAAAGATGGTGTGCTGGAAGGGCGAATTTTGCGGCATTTGCAAATTTGCAACAGAGACGAGACTGCAGCGTGCCCAGGGGCGAGACGACGTCGGAGGGAATACAAGGAGGGCTTACAGAAGCCCAAACTTAATTCAATACAAAGTGGTCCAGACCACTGTCAATTGTCGGAATTCGCCTCAGAGCACAACACTGCGACCCTGCCGAAAAAACACACGCTGAACTGAATGATATTTTATAGCACATATTCATCAGAATTATCAAGGTTATTATTGTTACTTTAACTTCTATCCTTTATTTATAATTCACCTATTCTACTCCCTATTGTTATTGCCTTGCCCTATAGTATATAACTGGGAGGGGCATTAAGGCCCTAATAATGTAGCACAATAACGGAGCATATCACACACTTTATTAGTAGTAGCTAGGGCTATTAGCTTAATAAAGTAGAACTTAGGTATACTATATATAATATAGATAAGGTTATCATATAGTAGTTTATCTCCTAGTGCTTCTTTATAGCCAAGTATTCAGAAGTATTACTTTATATTTTTAATCAAGATTTCCACTATTTCTAATAAGGTTTTACCCTTATTCTTCTACTATATTAATATAAAAGTAGTAGTATTCCATATTATTAAATATACTCATTATCTACCATCTATATTAAATTATTACTTAAGTTTAGCATATACTATAGCAAAGGTATCCTTATTTATAATTAACTATATATAAAAATCCTTAGCTTTACCCTTTAATATTATAAGTAATACTACCCAGAAGTAAGTTAGGTATAGGTGGTTATTTTTATAAATATTATAAAAGAGATGGATTTTATTATTAAGTATTTCATCTATTGCTCTAGTGAATTTCTCATTATCTAAGTAATGCTTGGCTATATTAGCAGACATGCCCTTCTCTAGTAGTATAACATATAGCTATTACAGAAGGATCATAGCGTGCTTCTCATAGGCAGCTCAGAATTCCTCCCACTTGAGTATTAATCCATAGCCATCAGAAGTCTCATAGTTATACATGCCCTATAGCTAATGGGATAAGGACTGAGATCTGGGTATAGCTGGGGCAATAGGTTATAATATAGGTCTATAGATACTTAGGCCTATCCCTCTATTACTACTTGGTGATAATTAGTGTTCCTTAAATAATAAACTATTATTAAAGAGGACATAATTATAATATCTCTTCAACCATATTATCTATTAGTACTAATATTATGCAAATACTAGGGCTTTTAATAGGGAATCTATCTCTAATAGTTCTATAAAGGCCTTTATATTATTATTAACCTATAGATATATTCCCTTACTTTATAATATCTTCTTAAGGGCAGTAAGGATATTATAATAGATTACTTTAAATGTTTGCTCTTTCCAATCCCTAAAGTTATTCTTAAAGTTAATATAGACTTCCTAGCTGGTATGCCTTATATATGCTTAGTAGCATACTTGCATATAGGTATTAAGATGAATTGCATATAGTCTTGGGTTACTTAGAGCATCTGGATCTGGGTCTACCCCCTATAGACTAGGGTTAAGGCTCATCTTAGTAGTGGCCTCCCTAAGTAATATATCCTTAATTATATCTAACAAGTTAATAGGGTTAAGACTAGTAGTGACTATTGGTACGGCTGTTAATACTAATAGCATAAGGGTGTTATCTTTTTTATAGGAGTTTGCTATTATAATATGCAGATTATATAGTTAGTATATGATATTATAGCAAAGAATAGAGGTATACTGGGGCAAAGTAGGGGTAAAAAAGATAGTAATAAGGGGTAGTAAGTATATAGGGGTAAGCTATTAGCAGGAGTAGTAAAGATATGCTGGCTGGTAAGGTTAACCTCAGCTAGTATAGCTGATTGCTAAGGGGATTGCCGGGGTAGTTACTAACAGGTGCTAAAGTAGTGATATCTCTAGCGTTATCTTTAAGAGTAGTTATAGGTTAGCAACATTATGCAGCCTTATGCATTCTGCAATTGCTTTCTAATAATATTTAGGGCGTAATATTATAAGCTAATATACATTAGCAACTGACTACCGCAGAAGATAACCCCATAGGATGGGAAATGGCTCCCGAAAAGGTCGTCCCGCCTAATCCAATCAGTAATGCTACCTTATTAGGGTTAGAGTCTAGCTTATAATGCTTAATTGCAAGCCATATAAGCCTGCTTGAAGGATAAAGTATTAAGCCTTGTGTAATAGCTTAATGGCTCGGTATGCAAGCCTGCAAGCTACTAAAGAGTTAGAATATATATATAAATATAATTATTACTATAGTAGATAGTTTTTATAAAACAGACTCTTTAGTTATTAATCTAAGTATTTAATTGCAATATTAGATAACCTTATAGCTAGTAATTATTATTAGTTAATAATATTACTTAATAACTGCCTAATAATATATTCTAAATATAAACTTTTAATCTTTTAGATTTAATATACTTAGAAACCCTTTAATTATTACATTTTAATGATTTTTATTTATATATTATTATGCAGACTTTAAGTAATATTATACATGGAACCCTTTATAATATTGGACTTTAGAATAATTACCCCTACTTATAACCTTCTTTATAAGCTGAATGAACTCGCTAATAACAAGGCTATAGACCCCTGTATCCAGGAACTAGTTAATAAGGTTAGGCAGTTGCGCCTCCTTATAGAAAGTTAAGCTTAATATAATGCAGAAGTTAAATAGCTTTAATAGAAGATCACTACTCTTTAAGCTAAAGCTAACATTATTAATACCTTAATCTAAATAAAGGAATATATTAAGCTTAATACTCTAGCCCCTTATAATGGAACTACTGGATAACTTCAGGCATACTTAATGCAGGTTAGGGCCTACTAGTGCTTCTATAGGCTAGATATACAGCTTAGTAGAAAAAGGGTTATATATGCATTCTCTTTCCTTAAAGGATAAGCCTTAGCTTGGTTTAAACTTTATCTAACCAACTTTATTAATATGGAATCATTTAAAGCCTGTAAGCTTGAAATGCAATAGATTTTTAGTAGCTATAAAGGCTATAAGGATGCCCTTAGGTCCCTATTTCAGGACCTAAATAAAGAATAGCAGGCAGAAAGGGACCTAGTGAATTATAAATAGTGCGGTTTAATAATTAACTATATGGTAGAATTCCGGTAAATCTATACTAAAATTAACTATACTAATAATGTAAAGAAATTCATATTCTACTATAGATTAAAGGATAAAGTAAAAAATAAACTTAGTAAAGTTATAGATTAACCTAATAATTTTCTATACTATATAGAAA
>NQMI01000157.1:90165-101111 GCA_002270565.1 Stenocarpella maydis
GAGGAAAACCAGCCTTAGCATCCCCCCCCCTCCAAGACTATAAGAAGGGGCCTTCCTGCATTGCTTTTAAGAAATTTCTAGTCCTAGAGAATCAATCTTTTTATACCCTATGAATTTATATCTATCAGATATATACATATATACTATAAAACTATTTCTTATGCCCTCTTTTTCTGCCTCTCCTTTTTAGCACCCTCTATTCCCCTCATAACTCTCCTATCACATCAGGGGCTCCTCTTCTTATCTTCCACGCTCCTCTTGGGGTGGTTACTTAATCAGGGCTCTAGCAGAATATATGCCTTTTTGTATATAAGGAGGTTTTATCCTCTCGCTCTCCCTCTGGGCCCGTTTTCACTAGTATCTGCCCCATAAATCAAACATAGGTTTCTTTAGCTAATAAGGTTTCTTTAGCCATTATGAAGTTCCCCAGCTTTTAGGCCTAAATTCCCTATTTTATTTATAAGGTTATCAGCTACTTCAAGGGAGTAAATCTCCATACTTCTAATACCATTTAATTCTAATCAGAGCTATAGTGCTCTCTCACTCCTAACAGAGGATTTTGCTATCATGCAAAGGCTAGATTTACCCTCCCAAGTCGCCCACAGTTAACCCAGTGGCGATAGGAGCAGGTATGTGCAAGGCTAGTCTGATCTCTATACCAAGCTAACTCCATCACCTCAGCTATATCTTGGACCCCCTCCCAGCATACCTAATTCAGTAGTAAAGTATGAAACCTCTAGCCTAGCCACATATTCCTAGAAAAGCTACTAAGGGATTTATATCCTTAAGCTTTAGAAATTCATTCCAATCGGATTTAATAGCATCTAATTAGGGCTTATTTCCTTAGAAGGGATATAAAGGACTAATATTAAGAAGGTTTGGTGAATCCCAACCGCCTATATTACCTAAAACTCTCTTGCCCTTAGATATAGCACCCAAAGGTTTAGTATGCTAATTCCCTAATATAGGTAAACTAAGTATAATAAAGCCCTAGTTTAACTAATTAGGCCCCTCTTTAGTTTTCCCTTTTAAGTTATTATTATAATATCTAGTTACCCTATTAAATATTATATTTAAGATATTATCTGATATTATATAATGTTAGGTTAGGCAATAGTAATACTAGATATCACATGCTTCTGTAGGGAGTTAAAGAGGTTCCTGCCCTACTGACTGCTATCCTTCTGATCGGTAAGCTCGGAGCTTCCGCTAGTATTAGCACCCCCCTGCGGTTAGGATAGCTAGCATTAGCAGCATAAGGGTATTCCGGGTATCTATATTGTCCTCTCCTGTAAGACTAGCGGTTAAGTAGCTCCTGCCTTTACTTATAGCAAGACTTTATAATACTTAATATAACCCTCTATACTAATACCTTTCACTCTAATTATACCTAGTTATTCCTATATATATCTTAGTAAACTTTAGATGGTACTTATGCTCTTATTTCTTTTAAATACGCCTAGTATAAAGAAATATTTGATACCTTTAAATAGCACTTATATCTTGCCTCTCCTAAAGAACCTTTAGTATTAAGAAACATTCAACTTTACTATTACCGCAAGGGAGTGATCAGAACCTAACCTATCCTATATATATCTCTATAAACCCCAAATAGTACTTATATCTTTACTTCTCCTAGATATACTTGTTATAGAGAAACATTTAATAATCTTGGATAGCACTTATATCTTGCCTTTTTAGCTATAGCGCTAGTATAGAAAAACATTTACCTTTATTATTATAGTAAGGGATAGATTAGAACCTATATTTTCTATTTTTTTAATAGGGGATATTCATTTTACTCCCCCATCTATTAGAGGTTCGCCCTCTAGGGGAAGGGAGCAGGATATAGATAAGGCAAGGGGGCTCTTATTAAAGAAAGGTCCACCTTAAGGATGCCGGTTTCCTTAGGAACCTGCCCCCACCCTATCTAGGACCTCAGATTAGGAGCATTATGCTCTTATACCACCTATTTAGGCAACTTCTCAGCCTATTATTCCTTTAATGCCCTTTAGAAATGCTACCCTTTGGACCTTACTATTCCTTAGCTCTTAAGAGGATATTTATAAAGGTAGGTCTGATTAGCTTAATCCTATAGCTATAGCTTTCTATAGGGATATAGAATATTATAGCATTAAGAAGTTTGCTAAAGGCTATCTGGAATTTTTACTTTAAAAAGGAAGGACAAGCTTACCTTGTATTTAGAGATATTAGTCTTTAATTGCTAATTGCCCTGAACTTAAGGGTAATATATTTTTTAGGGAATTAAAGAATGATTTCTAATAAAGAAGAGGTAGTGCTAGAAATGTAGTAAGGGACTTCTACTATAGCTGGGGAGGGGAAAAGTAAAATAAAGGGTAATCTAATTAGTCTGAGCAAGACCAAAAAGTTAACTAAAGCTAAGCCTAAATAAGGACCCCTGATCCCCTAGACCCCTAAAGCTAAGGCTATGAATGCCATCCTTACCACCTTGATTAAAATGCTAATTTCAGATATTCTTGCGCTTAGTAAGACTAATGCTATTCTAATTAGAGAGCTCCTTACTTATAGGGACAATACCTCTCTTAATAAGTAGCCTTTTAAGCCAGTCCCAGATAGGGATATACCTTAAGCTATAGGTTTGAGACTCAGTATAGTCTCTGCTTTATCTAAAATTAGATATAAGTAATGCTTAAGCTTTAATTAGATGCATATTATTAGGTATGAGGTAAATTCGATATTATCTTAAACTGCTGATGTAATGAACTATAGTTGCTGCGGATCTGCCTACCTAAATGTTAGAATTGCTTTAGAGAGCTATAAGATCCTCCCAGCCCTGCTAGATATAGGTGCTAAGATGAATCTTCTTCCTTTATTTTATTACTGCCGGAATAAATTATCTTATGCTTTACTTTAAGATATAAACTCTATAGTTATAATGGACTGTTACTTATACTAATTGGAGTAATTAAGGAGTGGGTATGCATTAGCTATAACAGGATAAGGGCTATTTTCTTCATTATAGATAATAAAACGTATAACACCACTTATAATATCCTTTTAGGGATGCCTTTCTTTTAAATATAAATTTAACTTTTGAGTAATTAAGGGGGTTCCTTTTTGCATATATTACTCTTAATGGGTTGCGAGTGATGTGTGGGCTGGGGAGGAGGAACTAGAAGCCCTTTTAGGTGGCTGCTACTAAAGTAGTCTTCTATTCGGATGGGTATATACTTTAAAGACCTACAACCTAATTCTAGCTAGACCTAGAAAAGGGGGCAGATCCCTATTAATAGGACCTATCCCCTAATGCACCTAAAGAAATTTATCTATAAGAGGGGAATTTGGGAGCCAGTAGTGCCTTTTTTTTGGGAGGATAACCCTCCTGAAAGTTAATAAACCAGGAGGAAGCTATTAGAGGTAGCTGGATATAATGTCTTCCTAAACATGCTGGATAACATACTCTATCCTACTACCCCTGATTAGGATAATGATAATTAGTACCAAGACTAGTCTCTTCCTAGCCGAATGATCCCCTAAGCGCAGGTATATTTGGATATAAATAGCTTATATAATTTGGATTTATTGGATTTAGCTGATTAGACTTAAAGGATAATACTACATATAGATATTCTGCTTATTAACCCTAATAACCCTAAGCTAAAGGAATATGAATTCTAAGATAAGATATAAAAAAGTTAAGATATAAAAAAGTTAAGATATAAAAAAGTTAAGATAATATTATATCTTTGATTAGATAAGTGTACTTCTCTTGGGACTATATGTGAGATAAAAATCATTAGTTCTTAATTTACTGCTAAAAGAAGTGTTAGCAACCTGAAAAACTGGATCTACTCCTGCCTTGCCTGACCCTTCTAATTACCTTATAACCATAACTGGAGATCTGTGGGCTTGTACTTGAACTTCCTGGGCATACGTCTGGTGATCTCGCCTATGGCATCTATATGAGTTTCCTTATATCCTATCTTAGTAGCTGCCTTATTATACTTGCCTAGTGAGAGCTCTAAAGGAAGTATATTTGGAGGCTTGTTGATTAGATTGGGATGTATATTAGTAATGTAGTTATAACTGCTCTTGGAAATCTTTAGTATCTTGAAATTATAAAGGTAACCCTTAATATAATAGATATAATTAGTATAAGCGTTATCTTGAAATCCTTAGAGCAATTAGCACTTAAAGAAAGGGATTATGATAGAAATGATGCTTTAGAGAGTTATTTAGTTATAGTTAGCCCCTATCTACTGCATATAATAGTTGCATAGGTTTGCATTATGATGACTAAAGAAGGCAATAAGGAGAGCCAGGCCCTAATAAAGGTTATTCCCCTGGCATAGTTGAGATATGTACTTCTTATAAGGGCTACTATTTGTGTGCTTAATAAAAATGTTGTTTGGACCTCCTTTGATTAGAATGCTGAGGTAAGACTATAGGTACTTATGAGCCTCTGGGGCTTTTAGGAAGGGAAAGAACAGTTTAAGCAGCTTAGATTTACATATTAAGGAGAGGGTCCATAGGACATAAAGACCCTTGCCTTTACTCTTAATATTATATATCTTAATATTTGTTATAAAGGCCTTATAAAGTGGTAATTTATGGACCTGGTTTTATAAGAGGATTGCATTCAGCTGGAAGTAAGTATAGATGCCCTCTTTATAAATAGGAGGAGGATTATATATTTTAAAGACCCTAATAACAGGAGGTAATTGCTCGTTACCCTTTCCCTTTTCTTCTTAGCTTGGTTGAGAAGGAGAAGATATAGTAATAGTAAAGCTTATCTAATTAGAGAGGCTTAATGGTTTAATAATAAGATTAATGATTAATAGTTAATAATGCTATTAGGGGGAAGTTAAAGAAAAGGATTAATAGGGGAAAAGTAACTTTAAATATAAAAAGTTAGAGAGGGGAGCTCTTATTAGAAGCATTTAAAGTAGTAAAGGTTGCTGCCTAATAGAAAAGGGAAGGAAGTTAAGTGATTTACTAGCTTGAGTAATTTACCCATCTTAAGGCTCCCCTTCTAATAAAAGCCTACCTTTCTGCTATAACCTCTAACCCAACTACTTCTTCTATAACTACTATACCTCAGCTGATTTCTAATTAGCATAGTACAACTTGCATCATTAAGACTTAAAAGCTGCTATAACTATCAACCTCTACTCTCAAAACTCATTACCTCCCTTCCGTTACCTAATTTCTCCTTACCTTAGCACCCTTTTCCCCAGTTTAACTAATTAGAAAGATATCTTCCTTAAGCTAGCAAACGATAAAGAAAGATAAGGGAAAGAAGAAGGAATCCCTATTAATCCAGTTTACAGCTATTAATAGTCCAAAAGGCTAAGTCAGCCCCATGAATAATCCCGATGCCCCCGTGCCTACTATTAAGTATCCAGACCCTTCTAATTAGGTTGGCCTTAAAGCATAACTTTTAATATTGCTCTTTATTATAAATTTTAATAATATTAACCCTATATAGTAGCTAAGATTTCCCAACCTATATAATATTTATAATTAAGAAAACTGGGATTATAGAGCTAGTATAAACTTAATAAAAGACTCATTTAAAACTAGAATCCTTAACAACGGGTTAGCATTCTCCTAAGCTTTTAATATATCAGACCTTTTAGTACGCCCGTTATTCTTTTAGAACCAAAAATGGGGGCATAGTAATTATATATAGCGGGTGGTAGATATATATTTTAAGGGCATTAATCCCTATCCTCAGTTTAGAGACCCCCCTGGGTAGAAGAACCTGTTTAGCACTTACTATAGTAACTTCCTTATAACCCTTTATAATGCAGAAGGTCTCCTAGCTTAAAAGGTATGCCTGCATACTAATTATATTCTAAAACTTATTAATTAGCAGCTAATTGATTTTAGCGATCTGGTCTTTATAGTACCCATAACCTATAATATTAATGGAGAACCCCTTAGATTATAAAGATACTACTTACTAAAGCATAGCTAGAGGTTCATTATCTAAGTTATGCATACCCCAGGCTATTAAGTATTAAGTATCTTTAATAGGAATACTAAATAATTTAATATAATTAATACTTATCCCTATTAGAGAACTTATAATAAGATATACCCCCATATAAGGGACTATATTATATACTTCCTTACCCTTGGGCTACCTAAAGGATTCTTAAAATAGGCATATATGGTAATCCAAGTAAAGGTAATACTGCAGCTAGGATTAACTACCTGTGGACTTCTTATAGCTACCTATGTTGCCTTCTTCTTCTAGGAGAATCATGGAAAGAATGGCTGGGAGTTTGGAGACTGGATTAAGACCAGGCTGCTTGAATCTGCCCCTCCTAGCTTACCTGCTAAGAAAGCCTTAGCTCTTATCTAGGGTTTTGCTATCCGATCAGAAATCAATAGATTCAGGCATCTAATTAGGGGCATCTAGAATACTCTAATTATTAGCTACAATAAGTATAAGAGGCTTATAGCAGGAAAGAATATTATATACTCTCAAGCTAATATCTTAGGGATAAATAAGGGGGAGACTAAGTATTACACTATACCTAGTATAAGATTAGAGCTGGGATAAAATCTACTGGGCTTCCTTATAGCGAGATTTAATAAGGCTAATCTTTTAAGGCCTATTAACATCCAGACTTCTAGGTCAAGCAAAACTCCCATTACCTCTAATAACTTAAAGAATTAGCTACCTATTCTAATATTTAAGATACCTAATACAGCTATAAAGGATCTAATTATAATATCTAAGCTTAAACTTTATAAGGACCCATCTAAGATACCTAAGCCTCTGCCTTAGGTAGATGGGGCATGGATATATAGAGAAGATAGTCTTAGGATACTAAATAAAGTAAGAACTACTTTATGAATGCCTAATTGAAGCAGGGCCGGAATGCTATAGGGTGACCCTATTAAACTTCTCTTACAGCAAATATTAGAGGCAAACATTAGAAATATATCCCCAAGAGGAAACATAAATATAGATGAAATAACCCCTAAGCAATCAGGTATCTTAAGGTCTTTATCATCATCTCTATCCTCTATTCCAGCTACACCACTATTACATTACCTATTGCCTGCCGCAATAAGAATTATATTAATTTAAAAGTATAACTAAAATGTAAGCAAGTGAGTAGGGATTAAGGAAGCGAATTACTAGGTTCCCATACTAGCGATTAGTAACAGCTATTAATTCTAGGCTTATAAGAAGGCAGCTGAGTAAGAGGAGAAGGATTATAAATCAAGCATGCTGCAGCAGAATGAGAGTAGGGATAAGCGGGCCAGGAATTAAGAGCTATAAAGGGTCTAATAGAGCTGAATTTAGATAGCTTATCTAATTAGAGGAGGAAAGTAATTTTAGTTGTTTCAGGCGGACTATTGCTTATTCTTTATAATAATTTGGAGAGGGGTATATTCCAGGGTCTAGGGGAACCAGCATATTTTAGAATCCAGAGGAAAACTAGCCTTAGCATCCCCCCCCCCTTCCTTTAAGGCTATAAGAAGGGGCCTTCCTGCATTGCTTTTGAGAAATTTCTAGTCCTAGAGAATCAATCTTTTTATACCCTATGAATTTATATCTATCAGATATATACATATATACTATAAAACTATTTCTTATGCCCTCTTTTTCTGCCTCTCCATTTTGGCACCCTCTATTCCCCTTATAACTCTCCTATCGCGTCAGGGGCTCCTCTTCTTGCCTTCCACGCTCCTCTTGGGGTGGTTGCTTGATCAGGGCTCTGGCAGAATGTGTGCCTTTTTGTGTGTGTGGAGGTTTTGTCCTCTCGCTCCCTCCCCTTTGGGCCCGTTTTCAGTATGCTTTAAATATAAGGAGAGTTAGTATAAGATTATCTGGGCCAATTATGTTGTTAATTGCACTAAAGCTTGCCTGTAGTATAGCTTCTTTAGTAAATGTGGTTGATAACTTGGTATATGATATGTTAAAAGCCCTATATAAAGGAGTATAATATTGCTTTACTTTGCTGATTAATTAGTATGCTTCCGTAGGTATTTATTTATATGTAATCCTTATGATATGTGTAGTACTCTTGAACTTGCTAGAAGTAAAGTTAGTCCCTATATTAAATGTAAGATGGTTTGGGGGACCTATGTATATATTAATTTAGTAGCTCTATAGGGCTTCCTATGTATCTTTAGTAGAGAGAGAAGCTAAGAATTATCCGGCTTAGAAGGAGGTAGCTAAGTTAATAATGTATAGTATAGGGAGCCCTATTAAGTATATTATATTTATAATAACTTTATAGTTAAAGTTAATATTATTATAGAGGTTAAACTTGAATCTTTAGGGCGCGGGAGAGTGTATTTGGTAATAGTAGCAGAACTTAGTAATAGCCTCTAGTGCTAAGGAATTAATATTGTAGCTAGCGCCTGCTAGTAGCTGAGAGAGCCTCTTAATTGATGGGTGCCCAAATTGTCTGTGTAGTTGCTGTAACTTGGTTTCTATAAGGAAGAGAATGGGGGCGTTGCTGCCCTTGTTGATATCTGTGAGGAACTATGGATGTCCCTACTTCTAAGTGATAGGAAATGTCCTTTTGTGCTACTAATTTGGCTTGTGTTATATGACTTCATTGGTTGTGTTCCGTATTAAGAGTAAGTGTGTATTTATGTTTTATATATATAAGAGGAAGGGGGTTAGCATCTTTATTATGTGGAATGTTAAGTTGCTAGCTATTATATTAACTATAGTTACCCCTATTAATTATAGTAGTTCTTCTAGCCTAAAGCAGATTATTGCTTCTCTTGCGCGGGATGTATTAAGAGTGATAGGTATAAGTTGCTGTAGTGCAGTATATTGATTATGCTTAATAGTGGAGTAGTTAGCTATACTAGTATTTGGGAGAATCCCTTGGAAACACTAATATAAGTAGTTGTTTATTATGAAGATCTTCTTAATATTACTGGCTCCTTTGCTGGTCTTAGTATTATTAGTGTTAACATTATTCCTGCTAGTTATAGGGCTGGGGTTGTCCTGGTCCTCCTTATTGTTATTAATGCTAAAAGTATGAAGGAAGGCTTGGTCTACTAACTATATGTAGTTTTTATAGCTTTTGGTACTGCTAATAAATATACTGGTGCTTTCTTGATTATTACTCTTGTAGTTAATGCCCTTATAGTTAATAAGAAATGAGTAGAATTCCTTATCTAAGCTGCTATATATATATATATATGTGCCTTTGGCTCTCTAGTGCTCTTGGAAGGAGTGATTTGATGACTAATACCCCTCCTTCTGGCAGATATAGTATTTTTTTTTATCTGGGGGGTTGTCTCTCCTGCGCCTTCCGTATGGGTAGTTGTCTCCTCTAGGGGGTAGTTGGAAGTTGCCTTGGGGGCGATAGTTGCTTTAGGGATGGTAGTTGCCTTGTCCTGGGGGGTATTGCCTATATACAGAGCCTTATAAGTAGTTGCCTTTATGCTGCTGGTTATTATTATACTAGCGGTTAAGGTAGTACTAGTTATTATTGGGGTGCTTAGAGTAATAAAATTAATTATTATTAGGGTAGTTAAAGTGCTTATTATTGCCCTAATTTTTCTTATTATTATAGTTGCTATCTAGCTAATTATTATTGCCTTGCCCTATAGTATATTGTTGGGAGGGGCGCTAAGGTCCTGATGATGCAGCATAATGATGGAGTATGTTATATACTTTATTGGTAGTAGCCGGGGCTGTTACCTTAATGTAGTAGAACTTGGGTACATTATATATTGTGCATATGAGGTTGTTATATAGTGGTTTATCTCTAAGTGCTCTTTTATAGCTAAGTATTCGGGTGTATTACTTTATGTTTTTGATTAGAATCTCTACTACTTCTAATGGGGTTTTGTCCTTATTCCTTTGCTATATTAATGCAAAAGTAGTAGTATTCTATATGATTAAATATACTTATTGTTTGCTATCTATATTAAATTGTTGCTTGAGTTTGGCATATGCTATAGTAAAGGTATCTCTATTTGTGATTAACTGGATATAAAAGTCCTTGGCCTTACCCTTTAATATTATAGGTAATGCTGCCTAGAAGTAGGTAGGGTATAGGTGATTATTCTTATAGATATTATAAAAAAGATGAATCTTATTATTAAGCACTTTATTTATTGCCCCGGTAAACTTCTTGTTATTTGAGTAGTATTTAGCTAAGTTGGCGGATATCCCTTTTTCTAATGGTATGCTATTTAGTGGTATTGGAGGGATTGTTGTGTACTTCTTATAGGACACTTGGAATTCTTCCCACTTGGGTGATGACTTGTAGCCGTTAGAGGTCTTAAAGGCATAGATGCTGCGTGGCTGATGGGATGGTGGTTGAGGTTTAGGTATAGCTGGTGCAGTGGGTTGTAGTATGGGTCCCTGAGTACTTGGGCCTGTTCTCTGGTTGTTGCTTAGTACTAGTGTGTATTTTTTAAATGATCTGTTATTATTAAAAGGGATATAATTATAATATCTCTTTAATTAAATTATTTATTGATACTAGTATTATATAGATGCTGGGGCTCTTAATAGGGATTCTGACTCTAATAGTTCTATAAAGGCCTTTATATTATTATTAACCTATAGGTGTATTCCTTTATATTATAGCATCTTCTTAAGGGCCAAGAGGACATTGTGATGGATTGCCTTAAATGCTAATTCTTCCTAACTCTGGAAGTCGTTCTTGAACTCCTTATAGATATCTTAGCTAGTGAGTCTTGTATATGCTTAATAGCGCTATTATATATAGGTACTCAGGTGCATTATATGTTGTCTTGGGTTACTTAGGGCCTCTGGATCTGGGTCTATTCCCTATAGGTTGGCGTTGAGATTTGATTTAGCGGCGGCTTCCTTAAGTGATATTTCCTTAATTATATTTTATAAGTTGATTGGGCTAAGACTAGTGGCACCCGCTAGTGCAGTTGTTAATGTTAATGGCGTAGGGGTGTTATCTTCGCTAGCTATCGTAATGTATGGGTTGTAT
>NQMI01000158.1:0-49992 GCA_002270565.1 Stenocarpella maydis
AAAAAAAAAAAAAAAAAAAAAAAAAAAAAAAACCAGCGGCCCAATTAATTAATGATCAATTGATAATATATCGATCGGTCATGATTTTAATTGCCAGTGTCTCTGACGCAAGAACCTCTCTGGTTCTACTATCGACCTGCATTGTCGCTCCCTCACTAGCGGCGGGCCAGATCTCCCATCCCGGGAGACGGAGGAGGAGGCGGCGGCGGCGCAATTGAGGCTCGCAGCGGCAGGGCCTGTGACGGGCGGGAGGGCGCAGCCAGCAAGGCAGCAAGCCAGTCTATCCGCAGGCATGGCTGAGACCTTCCGACGTGACGACGCGACGTGACGGCGGGTCGGGACCAGAGCTCGCGGTTCTCTGGGTGCGCAATATCACCAGGAACAAAAAGCATAACGTCAGGCGGTGGGCAACGCAAGTGGTGAGGAGTGATGATCGGTCTGTTAAGCAATCGACCATGTGCCGCGGGGTCCAAAGGGGCAAAGGTCTGGCGGCTTGCAGTTGGGGACATGCATATACCGCGCCATAATAATCTATTGCTGCCGTTCACACATGCACAGGTCGCACCTAAGAAAAGATTTACATGCATTCATACCTAAATTGTGGGTAGGCAGGGGAAGGGGGTGGGAGAAAGAGGCCGCGGGCAGCCGTGCCTTGCATGCCACCTTTGGGCCTTCTCGCTCGCTTTGCCCGCGTGCGCGACCGAACAGGTCCAAGGAGGGAACAGCTGCCCTGCTCTAACCCGAAACACCTCGCGTTCTAGTTGGGCCGGAGGGAGAAGCAAAAGGCTAGAGGAACCAGGGGTGCAGAGATGTTAACAAGGGCAACGGCGGCCTTGTCAACTCAACCTCTCCTCCCACAGCTCGACGACACCCTTCTCGGCCAGTTCCGGCACCAGCCTGACTAGCACGAGCTCCAGGGCCCCGTACATGAGGTGTCTGTTGCAGTAGGGATCGCTGAAGACGTCCAGGATTCCAGTCTCGATTTCGGAAATGATGCGCGCGTCCGGGGCCTGCTCAAGGTGTTGGGGCAGCTGGTGGCCAACCCCT
Organism: Stenocarpella maydis; assembly: GCA_002270565.1. Classification (NCBI taxonomy): domain Eukaryota; kingdom Fungi; phylum Ascomycota; class Sordariomycetes; order Diaporthales; family Diaporthaceae; genus Stenocarpella; species Stenocarpella maydis. Next base: position 1,048 of record NQMI01000158.1, read on the forward strand.
GTGCTGCCGGCGTTGACATGAGCCTGTTTGTGAGTGGAGGTGGCAGGGGGGTCACGGACGTTGTCAACGGGTCCATTGTCGCTGCGGGTGTTGGGGGCCGGATCGGACCGCGGCAGCGGCAGCGGCAGCGGCAGCGGCAGCGGCAGTGACAAGTGGCGACCGGCGGCCTGGTTGAGCCATCGCGCCAACCACGACGCGGCGCTGCCGGCAAAGAACAGCCTGCCGGCGGTCTTGGGGGCGATGGCCCACAGCGCGCCGGCACACCTGCGTCGCAGCGCGAGCAGCTCGTGGTGCGACTCGGGCGGGAAGAGAGTTGGTGACCCCATGGCATTGTTGGGAAACAGCGCCCCGCGCAGGTTGCGAAGCGTGGTAGGCACGGCTGCCGGGTCGAGGACGTGGCGCCGAATCGAATCGGAGAGGAACCTGCATCACGGGGTGGGCGCGGGCGCCGCATGGTTAGCAAGAGTCAAGGTAGCACAACGGGGAACAACAGGCCGAACCCGGTTCGATCGGGGGGGGCAGAGGTGCGGGTGGGGCAGCGAGAGGATCGCTCGCTGGATTGCCAGGGCTGTCGGGGATGGGTGGATAGAAGAAAAGACAGGGGGGGAGGGCAGGAGACTGCGATCTCATAACCACAGGCAGCACAGGCGGCATGGTGGGCTAGCCTAGCCATCGCCCGAGGCCTTCACAGCGCAAAGTGCGGCACAAGAAGATGCCTTGGTGGGGGAGGGGCTGCGCAGGCAGGGCGAGCAGCATCGAGCCCACCTGATGCCGTGCGGGGACGGGTCCGAGATGGTGTGCAGGACACGGCTCGGCGGTCAGGGTCGAATAGGGCCAAGCCGATGGATGGACAGACAGGCAGGCAGACAGCTTGCTGGGAGCCCTGCAGCCGGTCGGCCCTCCCACTCGTCCCTGAGCAGAGGCCCAGAGCCCGCCCTGTCTCTGTCAACCCGCAGGCCCATGCGGCATTCCGCAGGGCGGTCGGGGTGGAATTTGCGCTTTGCGCCCACGACGAGAGGCGAGAGGGTGGGTGGGCGACGGGCGCCGTCACCGCTCTGCATCGACAGAGCACGGCAGCTCGACGGCGCAATGTCAACGCAACGTGCGCCGTTTTCGCGCCGCACGGTCGTGGGTCTGGATGGAGCCCACGACACCCATTGGGAATGGTCGGGGCCAACTCCCGCAAGTCTGGCAGGCCCATGGCCGGATAAAGAAGGCAGATGGAAACAAATGCAACGCGCAGGGCGGCTGGCAGGCTGGCTAGTGGAGCTCGCTCGCATGCGTCCATCCATCCCAGGGCAGGGAGAGGGCGCGGGACGCAAGGAGAGAGGCACGGCGAGGGGTGGTTGATCAGCCCGTCGACCCTTGCAAGCGAGCCCTGGGCCTGGATGACGGGCGCGTAACCGCAGCTCGCTGATGGACCGCCGTGCAAGCCCGCCGAGGGCCCATGGCTCAATCGGAAGCGTGCATGACGGCCGCATGCCGCAATTGGCCAGCCGGGCCAGCCATCTGGAGAGGGCCTGCATGATGAACCCAGGCACATCGAATAGGGCCGTGGCTCTGGCCGGGGCTTTTGTGGCTGCCGATTTGGCCGCAGGACATCTCCGAGGCGTGTTCCACGGCATGCCCTGGTGACTGCTTGCTTGTATAGTCGCCCGGTTCCTCCGCCCTCGCCGCGCGCGCGCATTGGCCGGCAGCCATCCGGTCCACACACCACCTCGCCCCCAGCGCCGCACAAAGCTTCCCGACGGGGTGCGCACCCGGATGGGGCCACAGCCAACGGCAGAGCCAGCCCACTGCGGGCAGCCCGGAGGGTGGGCACTGCCCACCCCGTGCACTTGCGACGACGGCCTGGTTTCCCAAGCCGGGGCGCAGGACGCAGAGTCAAGTGACCAGTCCCGCATGCGGTGTAACGCCCAGGGCGTGGGGTGGTGGCTGAGCAGGGTGGGTGCTGTGCTGGGCTCGTCTGACAAAACACGGAGATGGATTCCTACCTGTCAACAACTCCATCGAAGCCGGCCACGCGCCCAGGCCCGGCGACCGCCAGCCACTGCAGCAGCGATAGGTTACCGCAGAGCCAGGGCATGCGCTTGTCGATCTCCAACCAGTTCGAGATGGCGGGCCATATGCTGAAGGCCAAGACGGGTGTTTTGGTAGCCTCTGAGGATAATTCGGCCGAGGCATGAGCACCCCTGGCCATCTTTTCTGAGCCATCAATGTCACGGGTTGACGCGTTCACGCCCGGGGGCCATGCCCGCCCCCTGGAGGGGAGGGCCCGGCTTTTGGCTAGGGTCATGACCAAGACTCGGACGAAGGTGGTGAAGGCGAAGAGGTAGTGTACGAGAGACCAGAACAGCCGTGGGATGGACAGGCCCTTGGCGCCCTGCCCAAAAGAGACACTCGTCATGCGCGATATGCGGGCCTCCTGCTGTTTTCGCTGTAGGACGTCTGACAGGATTGTCAGGCCGGTCCAGATCATCCATGGCTCCGACAGCTTTTTGGCAACGACGCCGCCAATGATCATCTCGGAAAGGATCTCGCCGACCAGGGAGGTCAGGCACTCGTTCTCCAGGTCTTCGGTCGGGAGGAGCACGGCCAGCACGCCCTGGACGAGCAGCTGCCGATATGCCACCTCGTTCTCGGCCTGTTTGGAGATGGTGTCGGGGTTGTCGCCATCAGGGATCGGTGACAGCTGGGGCATGGGGCATAGGGCATGGTAGATGGCGCGAGGGTCGGCCTGGACGGGGGGCTGTACAATAGGTGTGCGAGAAGCTCGATATGCTACAACAGGCGCGGGGCCGCCGTCAGCTGCTGCCTCCCTTCCTACGTGCTCAGGCCCGCTACCAAGCCCGTCAGAGGCGGTGTTTTTGGCTGGGGAAACTGACCCTCAATATGTCTGTCCAGCAGATCTGGGAGCTCGTCCAGGAGCAGGCTCTCGACATCGATCTTCCTCAGCCTCTGTTCCAAGGCTCGCGTGCAATGTGCGATGATGTGGACGATTTCGGCAACAAATGTCTCGTCCGGGGTGATCTTGCTGTACCAGGCCTGCACAAAGTCGCGGAGTATGATGGCGATGATGGCGTAGAGCTGCAGATCGACGTCGTTGCGGCTGGTCAGGGGCGGCAGGACGTCGTGGACGGGGGCGGGAGTTGCCCGGCCCCGGTCCGCGGCCTGCTGCGGGCAGAGGACACGGCGGATCAGCTGGGCCGTCGCCTTGTCGGAGAGGAAGTCTGTGGGCGTAGCACTGGAGCGAGGGCTGCGGCGTTTCGAGACGTTGGAGCTGGTGCGTGAGTGCTTGGAGCCTGGCCGCCTGGAGGGGGTCGTCACGATGGTGGTGGTCGCGGTCAAGGGGTCGATCCCTCCGGCAGCGGCCGACAGGCTGGAACTGGAGCTCGAGTTGGAGCGGTCGAGGGTGCCGAGCTGCGCATCGTTTGCCATGGCGGTGATGTGCAGCCTCGCAGCATCTTCAGGAGTGCTGTGTATGGCCTGTCATCTGGTCATCTCCACGAGCGCGAGCGGGGGTGGCGATATCGGCGTAGATGTCGCTGTCGGTATCGATGGGGAAAGGAAGCTCGCGATCGGGGGCAGTCTTCGGTGACGTCGGTATGGATGTTGAGGTGAGCTTATCGTGTAGTCCGCTCGGCAGGCATGGAGCTTTGCCCTGTTGTTGCTCCTCTGGCGCCGATGTTGATGATTATGTAAGCAACGACGGTGCCCCGGTCGACGGTATAAATCTAATAATCACATGGGGTTTATAAATCTAATATCACATGGGGAAGCAGCCTTGCGATGTGCGTATTCAGATGTATTTTACTGGCTCGTGGATCCAGAACACGCCCAGGAAGCCCACGCAATTCAAGACGCGGTTCAATTAGAGTTTTCGAGTCATCAGTTTGTCTGCAGGCTCAAGACCCACCACCGCCGCCCTGGACGACGAGCGGGTGATCGACACCGGGCACCGGGGTCATGATGCCATGCCACACTCTCTTTCGCCTCTATCCAGATGGGATTTATTTCGACTGTTTATAAACCCAAGAGCAAGCCTGGGAAGCTGACGATGCCCACAAAATCGGTCCGAGGCCAGACATCGGGACATGACTGACTGCATGTGGTCAGATTTGATTTCGAACTCTACACAATATGGCACCATCTTGCCTAATTCCGGGCAAGACTTATGATAGTCCCGGTGCAAACCGACCGACGGGAAAGAGCGATAAAACCAAGAGTATTGTGGGAAGCGAGACCAGCTGGCGGAGAATACAGCAGGCACTCGGAAAGGTTCCCATCAATAGGGAGAGGCTTTGCTTACCTGGAACACCGAACGAACCGTCCAGGCAGCGCGGGACGTATTCATTCTTCACGCCTCAGTCCTGGCCAGTCTATAACCGCAACGGCATCGCTACCTGGTTCGCCAGAGCGTCCTGGTCGTCCAGGCCCCAGAAGTTGGTCTCCCACTCATTCATGCGATACATGTCCTGCCAGAAGGCGCCCTCGGGGTCCTGCATGAAATCGAGCACGGCCGGCTCGGCGCCTGCCGCGAGCTGCTGCCCCCCTCCGGGAGGGAGATGCGCCGTCACGGCCTGCCCGGACCCGGCGCCGCCCTCGCCCTCGCCCTCAGCCGCGGCGAGCAGCTCGGCCTGCAGGGGCACGCGCAGCTCCAGGAGCCGCTTGTACAGCGTCTCGAGCGGGTCGAGCGTGGGGCCGGCCCCGGCGACGCCGCCGCCCCCCTTGTTTCCTCTCTCGTAGTCCTCGGCCCGCCACGCACCGCGGCTCCGCTTCTCCAGGAGCCACCTGACCTCCTGGATCTGCACGTCGAGGAACTTGCCCGCGTCGAGCTCGCGCCTGACGAGCCCGAGGTCCCAGCCAGGCAGCGCGAGCGTCGACAGCCTGAGCGAGGTGAGCATGGCATAGGTGTAGTCGAAGGATGCGAGGCACGTCTGCCGCGGTCGCTCCACCATCGGGACCTCGAAGCGCGCCTCGAGCATCGACCGCGTCGCCCGGAGGCACTCCCACAGCAGCTCGAGGCGCTCCGTCGACGTGAGGGACGCAGACAGCTCTTCCTGGAGCCCGACCTCGTACAGGAGGATCTCGGCTATGTGGAGCTGGGTCTTGATGGTGGCTGTGCTGTGGTATTAGTCGCGTCCTCACTGTAGGATGGAATGGGGATAAGACGGCTTCACTAACCCTGTTTCTTGACCCTCTCGGGTATCGAGGCCCGCAACTGCGCGATCTGCTCTTGGAAACTCTTGACGATCATGGATAGTGGCAGGCTGGTGTTGCGGAAGGCTAATGTCATGGATATGGACTGCGACAGCAGCTGCGTCCGGGTGAGATACGCAACAAGCTCGTCTGTCGGGTATTCCATCTTCTCTTGGATAACTCTACAACAAAACTCAAGGTAACTGGTATTCATGAAGGCGTCTGGCTTCTTGTTCGTAGTGAATATCCTATCGTGAAAAGATCAGCTCTGTTCCTTCCTCTGGGTATCATTTGTGGGGGAGAGACCCACATTGTGACCAGATAGTAAACGCCCATGAAAGCCCGTTTGTGCTCCAGGCTGGTCGAATCATGCTCCTGATCCTTCATCGCCTCTTGCGACTCAGAAAAGCCGAGTGATGCGCACATGGAGCGCATCAGATAGAGTAGATTGGTTATTTGGAAACTTTGCAGCTTCACATGGAACCTAACGCCCTCTCCGTCAGATTCGGATTGCCTCTCCCTCTTCAGCCCACACAACACTCACCAGGTGACAAGAATCTCTAGGCCCTGCAAAAGATCAAAGCTCTTCTTCGGCTGCAGGAAACACGACGTGACAATATCATTCAGCAGCTCGTTCCCCAGCGGGAGTTGACGGCCCACGTCCAGACATAGCGTCTGCATCATCGCTGCCCTCCACAGGTATGGCCTCTGCTTGCGCAGCTGCTCCGAGTCCATATGCCTCGGGATGACAACAAACGGGAAGATAGGCTCCATGTGCTCGCGATACTCGGCTAGGAGGCGGTCGGCCTCCTCCCCTCTGGGCCATCCGGCCACGGGTTTGGGGTTACCCTGGCTACCAGGTGATGATGCCGCTGCGTCCAGGTACTGGGGGAAACCGAAATACCAGCCCTGCCTCAGATGGTACGAAGGAGAGGAGGGGGCTTTCCTGTCCCGAGCGTCCCATAGCACAGGCGTTGCCACGCCGAGCGTCTTTTGCGAGACCACCGGGCTGTGGGACGGGCGGTGCCGGCTGGAGGTGTCCTCGCCGGCCTCGGCCTCGGCCTGGCTCTCGCTCCCGTCCCGCCCAAAGACGTACCCAAATGCGGGCATCGCGGCGCCCGAGACCCAGATCCGGCTCTTCTTCGCAGCAGGCGGCGGCGCTGCGCCGCTGTGGCCCTCGGCAGGACCTGCCGGGGAACCACGGTCTGACGGCGTCGGGGGCAGGGCCTGCCTTGACTCGACGCGGGCACTGAGGTCCTCGAGCCTCTTCTCCAGCTCTGCGACCCGGGTTGGCCTGGAAGCCTTCCTCTTGCGAGGGGGTGCTGGTGTTTGTTCTGAGCAGGGTTTGCTCAGGCGGTCGCACCTGTGTTAGAGTCCTCGTCAGCCACGCTCCGGCATTCCAGGCTGCTACGGACATGTCCATCCCATGGTGATTGACTGTTTCAAATGGTCACTCGCCATCTCGTTACGAGTGAGATATGATGAGTCCTGCGGCGCCAGCCAGAATATGGCATGACGCCGGGGATTCGTTTCCAGTGTGGCGTCCCAAGAAAGATGACCAGACAGCGACCAGTAGCAGTTTCCAAAAGTAATCCTCTACGGCGGAGAATGAAGACATGTGCCACCGGGGGAGTTCAAGTTTGTCCAAGGCGAACCATGCGACCCACAAATAAAGTCTTCTACATTGGTGGATGTAAATCCGGGTTGGTCGGGCACTCACCTCTCGCAGACACCCTCTCTGGGGCCGGGGATGCAACGGGATTTGGCCTATGGAGCCGGGGGTATGTAATCAGCACCGAGACTACCTGCGACCGCACACATACGGACGCTTGACCTACTTTGGCACAGGTAGTGCACGCCTTTGGTCCCTTATTCGGCTTGACGGGCTGATCGCCGCCCATCTTGTGGTGTAAGTGAGGCTGGCTTATTATACCTCGGCTGCTTCGGAGGGACCGAGTTACCAGGACGGGATAACAACACCACCAGTTGTATGGGAAGACCGATAGGAATTTGGCAATATTCAAATCATGAGAGATCAAGATACCGAAAAGGAAGGACTCCCCTCCGATCATCTCAAGCACGTTCAGAATGGGCGGCCTTCCGGCTCTGTCTGCTTGCTTCGTGGAGCGGAGTCGGATGAAAAGCGCTGGTCCGTTGGAGTAACTCGCACCGGGTCCGCCTCCGCTCATTCCCAAACGGAGCATTCACGCCCCAGACATGTTTACATAAGCACGGGGACAACAATCCAGCTGTCGTATCCTCACTGCCACATAAATGCAATTAAGCTTTTTCACGAACAGTCATTGCTTAGGAATTCGTGATTGGTGTATTGCATCACCGGGAGGACGTGTGGAGCGCACAGGTGGTGTTTGATGGTACGGTATCGTGCTTCTACTGCAGATATGGCGTGGCACCTCGCAAACACTCATCTCGTTTTGCCTGCCTAGCCCGTTGGGACTATAGTATGCTGAACCTACTGTTATCGGCATTGTGTTTATTAAGAAGCGTTGGGCCTTGGGCGTTTATGACTGTATGAAGGTACGGCCTGCAACTCCCTCTCCCTCTCCCTCTAAGTCTCCCCCCCCCCAATGCACCCCTCTATTGTTATTTGAAAAAGCATTGCAGCTACCCAGAAGCTACTTGCACCGGTGCATGCAAAAGTAGGCCCAGGAAATACCCATTAATGGGTACCCGTGCACGGACACCGGGTCCTGGGTACCCATTGTGTATAGGTACCCACGCGTGGGTATTTCCTGGGCCTAGTCAGTCCAAGAGCAGCTGCGCTCTACGGACTTGGACCAGCTCAGAGATCGCGGTATCCGTCCGAGTTTGCAATGGCTTTAGTCGCAGAACCCCCTCTATGAGGAACTTGGCGTTGAAGTATGTCGCATTAATGACCTGCGTGGAGATTACTGCCAGCTTTGTAGGCCGGATCGTATGGCCTATCTCCCGCACAGGGATTGTTGGAAGGTTGCCTTCTCAAGCCACCGCTGGTCCTATTTGGATTGGTCCCGCTTGGCTGTCCAGACCCGACCGTTTGAGACCCGTTCTTACACGTACAACGAGATGTTAGAAGCTTAACATAAGGTTCCGGGAACACCTATTCTCAGCTCACTGGCGCCTGATAGCTTACTGTTCTAGACCAACACTCATCTTGGAACGCTTCTAGCAAGAACACGCACCCTTCCCCCGGAGCTTTAAATACAGAAAATTAACCTCGTGACGGGAACTTTGTTCGCCTCGCTGTTGCAGACCAAGAAACATATCTCTGAGATGCTGCCTCATCTGCATGACTTGAAGGTTTTTAATTGTACAATTCAACCACACACGATACCTCTCATAACGGACCGTGAGGGATACAACAGCGTTCTCTCGTGTCGATCGACGAACATCTACGATTCAACCTACTTGAGCGAATTGGTGCTTGGGAGTCTCAGCGACCCTACATCCTACATAAAAATATCGGGTAGAAATGTCCGAGGTCTGCAGTTTGCTCTGGGAAGATTCGGGATTCGCGGTGTTCGGGTTGCGTATGCCGATGATTCATATTATTCCTCCTGGCTTGGCGACTTTTCATCTTGCTGGATAGGAACAGTCTGCTGCTTTAACCTCTCCAAGCTGAATGTAATTGCAGATGTGAGTGCTCTTTTTTTTTTGTCCGCCTCTAGAGAAAGTGCCCGGGGCGCCGGGGGTCTTGGGTTGGGATTTCTGACGCGTTCACTTGACAGGAGTTGCGGATTTTACGTGTAGATACGAGTGAAGACTCTGCCTTCCGTCGCAAAAATCCAGTCATGTGGTGGAGGGAGCGCCCTCCAACCTCTTGTACTATTACACGGCACGTCACAAGGCCTCTCACAGAAGTCCTGCATTTTTACCCGAGCTGGAGACAGTACCAGTACTTCCCACTCAGCTTTGGCGACGAGTACACTTCCGGATTGTCAGTGTATATGAGCTGGGGATTCCCATATGTTATTGGTCTTGTCTCCCATGGACCTTCTGACTTCAAGTTCGGCGAAACTAATTTCAACGACGGATGCCCAATTCATTTCGTTTTAAATCTAGGGGGATATATTACTTCTGCTTAGGTACATACCAAATATAGATCTCGCCGTTTATACGGGCCACTCGCGGTAAGATATATCATTACAATACGTGGGGGGCCAGCTTGAAATAGATACTGATAATTCCGTTGGGCATGTAGTTGGGCACAAACTTTGGCCGGTTTCGTAATTTTGGAAGCCACTCATTGGCTAGTCAAGCGGATATATCAAGGGAATTTGCGTTTGGGGAGAGCGAATCGTCCGGGGTCCGTCTTAGTCTGGAGCGACCCGCAAAGGTACACGGATTCGCCCTTGAAGTGCCCCAGCACACAAAGCTTTTCGGGACTTATTAAAGGGCTAGGAGCCACACAAGATGCCTCTCTTGAAACCCAAGACAATGCACTAATCAGTCCTCCACCCCTGTCTATTCACCTCAAAGGGGCCCACGCTACCCTCGCCAGATTTCTTCCATCACGTTCGCAGGCAGAAAAACGCATCTGGCTTTACAACAGCTTCGCTGGATAATATTATGAGCCTATATGTGCGCAAGAGGACTTTAGAAGTCGACAACAAGTGAAAACATGGCTACGTTGAACTACGCATAGTTCACCACGACTCAACTATCGAGATACTAGGGCCATGGGACCCGCGTGAAAAAGGATCCATCTCGAAGTTGTACGACTCTAAAGATGGTATTCTGACCAGTTTCTTCATTATGGGAAGAATTGGAAGGTCGAATCACGTGGAAAACATCACCGTGGGCGTTGCGGACAATCCACTGGACGTCCACCCCCTGAACACGCCATCCGTGATCCCAACAGATCCCCTGGACTATGGCCCGTGGGAAGTTGATGGTTACGCATACTACCCGAAGGCATTGGAAACAATGAGGGAATTCGACTGCTCACAGAGTGGCCAGGTAAGCATGCTAATCGCTCCCTGAGACGCTACTAGTAGGGCTGACGACGAGTTTAAAGCGGGCTGCTTGGCTGTTTACATTTAATTACGATGACATAGTCTGTGACCATGGATGACAAGAGATTTATGACAAAGATAATACCGATCTAGTTTTTAGCAGTGGACAGTATGAGGCACTGGAAATAGACTGATGTGAGCTTAGCTGAGGGCGGACATCTGGATTCTATCTAATGGCACCATCTATTTTGTAGTATTTTGTAAGTCAATGAAAAGACTAAACTCTCAAGGTAGAGCAGCGATCGGAGTCATGGAATTGCTGTTTCTGCCAGCCAATCCCATTTGCTGCTATGTGCCCTGGGACCGTGGGTGCTAGAGAATACAGTCTCTTCAGGCAATTCTCTACTGTATTATCACTTCCTTCATGATATTCTCAGACTCTCTCATCTAGATGAGGGGTGCAACATCGTTTAGAAGAACTCAACATAGCTTACACGGGAAAGCAAAGGACTCAGGAGAAATGTGACGGTGCTGAGGAATATCGACAGAACCGTGGATTTGTGATGGTATGATTGTGCTGCTGGGGACCAGTCAGGGGAGTGGCTATTCCTGTCTTCCCACTGACATGAATGATCGATAGCAGTACAGTTTCGCATCACGTCAGAATCTTGTGGCAAGAGGATCAGTATGAAGTCTAAAACGAAAGAAATCATGCCGTGGAGGCGAAGAGAAGCAAGATACAAGCCCCGTCAAGTCTCATGGTCTTTTTTGTTGCACCTGAGACTTCGGCCGACTAAGTCTTCCTGACAACATCACAGTGACACTGGGCTCAGTGACGAACGTAAGTAAAATAACACTAATACTATGGGATGAAAGTTAAACTATATATCACAATCCCTAGGTATGTTATGCTTGGCTAATGCCGAGTACTTCTCCCTACCGTTCCCAGCACTCTAGTAGTTGTTTGGATTTATACTGAAGCTGTGGTCCTCAAAAATGCAATTTGTCGGCTCTACCAACTATTCTAATACGTCTCTGGTGACTTTCGTCTAGCGTAGTGCTTATGCCAGGGGTGAGGAACCAGGATTCAGCTGAGCATGTGGTCTTGGCGTTGGTTGCGTGGCCTGGACTTGCCCTCAAATCGGGGAATCTTCCTATCCACGATAGGCAGAACGTCTACGCCATGACAGAGCAGGACATCTACCACCCTCTTACAGAGAAGGAATTCCGCCTCCTGATTCTGGAACCAGGCCCGCGAGAGCTCGATGCGGATTCAAGCATCTCCGTTCGTCTCGTTCAATCCCGGCTGCAATCCCCTCCAACCTATGACGCTTTGTCCTACGTCTGGGGGGACCAGAGTATAAAGACCACAATAGCGCTAGACGGGGTGCAGTTTCAAATATCGAAAAACCTCCACTGGGCTCTTCAGAGGACGCGAGATCCACACGAGGCGCAAGTGCTCTGGGCAGACGCAATATGCATCAACCAGCTCGACCTCCAGGAGCGAAGCCAGCAGGTCGCGATGATGGGCAGCATCTTCAACCAGGCACGCAAGGTCCTCGTCTGCATGGGCGATCCGCCGCACAGCGGCGAGGACGAGGACGTCTCCTCCCTGATGAACGGCTTCGAACTCCTCTGGGGCAAGCACCCGTACATCCCGGCCCTGAGCGATCACGACCGGCTGCGGACCGACCCCCGCTGGCGGAGCGTCGCGGAGTTCATGCAGCTCCCGTGGTTCCGCCGAGCCTGGGTGGTCCAAGAGGTTGGGCTCGCCCGCGACCCCCGTGTCCTTTACGGCCGCTGCGAGTTCGGCTACAGGGAGATGATCCGGGTCATGAGGTGGGTTGGCGGCCAGGCGTGGGCTCTCCAGTTTGCCATCCCCTCGCTGCTGGTGCACCGGTTTTGGCACGACTGGAACCAGCCAAGCCACCAGTTCACCTTCGTTGACCTGCTCAACCACGGCGCTCTGTTGGAGTGCAGCGATCCCAGGGACCGCGTCTACTCATTCCTCGGTCACCCCCTGGCGAGAAACCAAGACGGAAGCCCCTTGGTCGCCCCGGACTACGTCAAGTCGGTGGAACAGGTCTACTTGGAAGTGACCTGCATTCTGTTGTCGCGTTTCGGGCTGCGCCTGTTGTCATCCGTCGAGCACCGAGAGTCGACGATCACAGAGGAGCTCCCCTCATGGGTCGTGCGTTGGGACGTTTCGGTGGTGATGAATGATATCGCCCGCTATCCACAACTGTACCGAGCCACACCTCCCCAATGGGCGCCGAATCTCGCAGACGCTATCACAGGAAACAATCTTCAGCTTACCGGAATTATACTGGACAAGATCTCCAAGGCTTATTGCATCGACGTGAGGTCAACCCCGGAGATTTCTTTGCGTTTCATTGATGTCACCGATATCTCGCGAAACCTGAGCTGGTCCAATATCCTCGAGGAGTTCCCTGATAGAGCCGATGCGTCGAGTGCAGTCCTGAAGGCTCTGTGCGCCCGGGACGACCTTGATCCGGGTAAGCTTTCTATCCCAGAGAACAAAGAAAAGTTTGAGCACGACGTAAAAGACGTAGGCATCAACAGATGCCTGTTTGCAACTTCCAAAGGGGGTTTTGGAATAGGACCGCTCATAACCAAACCAGGGGATGTCTGTTGTGTGTTATTTGGGGCTGATGTTGCTTTCGTGCTGCGCCCGAGTTCAAGCCCCTCCAAATACAGGTTGTTAGGTGAGGCATTTGTCCATGGAGTCATGAACGGCGAGATTGAAGGGATGTTGAATAGTGGGCAGGTTTTCCCACAAGCCATTACGATTATTTAAGAACTCGAGTCGAAGTGCCTGGCTCAGTAGCTGAGGACTATCTGTCACTCAACTCAGGCCCAGTCGCCATGGCCCTATCAAACTCAACCTGTGCGATCAATACTTCTTCAAAGCCACCAACTGTTGGCCACGATGGAGATAGCAGTGCCTTTGATAGGGATGCCCTTACCAAATGCCCCCCCCCTCCCCCCGTCTCTCTTCACACGTAGAGCAGCCGAGATCATCACGCGTTTGGATTTTTTATCCACCAGTAAGCAGTGAGCGCCGAGGACCCTTTCCCCGAAGACAAGTCTTGTTTTGTTGGATATTTAATTGTTGGCTATATACTGCAGAATAGCATTTCTCATGACACATACGTTGTAGCAATTTAGCAACAAACCAAATTTCATGGGACTCAAATCAGTTTGTTCCCATCATTTCACAAGCCGGCCGCTCAATTTCCTCTTACTTTGTTAGCAAAGATCCTGTAGGACCAATTAACCCGTGTACACTCGACCTTTACTGTGCCGGCCCTCACATGGTCGTGTCAATATTGCGGTAGACCTTCCCGCCTAGCCTAGACATTGAGCCACATGCCAGGGTTCTTGTGGTCACGGCATGAGGGTTTGTGAGCCTTCCAATGGGCCTTCTGGCAGTCCTATGTTCATCGCAATAGCCTTATTATTCTTCCAATGTGTGCCTGGGAGACACCATACCTGACCGCAGTACGAAGCCACCTTGCATCTCGCGCAGACAGACAGCTCCTTGCCCAGGTCTGCCTCGATCTTGCCGCAGTGGTAGCAGCTATTCGCAGGTTGTCAGTATACACATGCGTTTAGATCTCTCTTCTGGGAGGAAAGACGTGAGAAAACTGCAGGGTACCGACCTCGGCTCGCAAAAGGTGCGTGGCGTGCCCGGCTTGTAGTGCTCCAAGGCAGCGAGGAACTCCGAGCGTCCGGGGTCGCGGAAGCCCCCGTCATTGAGCGGCCAAGCGTAGCCCGGGCTGGAGTGGATGCGCGGGACAATGTCGCGCAGGTGCTGGATATTCTCGTCGCTGATCTTTGCTCCGCTCTGCATGACCATGGCGGCGAGGATGACAGTGTACATCTTGCGGTCGGGGATCCAGAAGGTGTTCTCCTTGCTGCGGAACTCCTTGAACAGCTTATCGCAGAGGCCGGCGTTCAGCTTGTCACGGAAGGCCGTAGAAGTCAGCTCTTCGTCAGGGTCGTACTCGTCGTCGTCGCTGGTGAGGCCCATGGCGTAGGCGGTCTCGCCACGGATGCCGAGGTCCTGGTCGCCCTGTAACAGGCCTGTGGCGGAGTGTCAGCATCTATCTGTCTCGCTCACGCAGCCTGGGGCATTCCAGACTGTCGTCCAGCGGGAGAGGGCTTACACATTCCCCAGCGGCCCATGGTGGTGGTGGGAGTGTTGACGTGCCGATGGGGTTGATGGTTTTGAAAGGCCAGTTTAATGCGAGAACGGAGGACGAAAGCTGATTTGGGTGATTTGGTGATTTGGATGCAGTTGATGTCTGAGCTGGTAGAGGATTCAGCAAAGTTGAGAGGTGTGCTTGAAGTACGCAGGTGTGCGGTTTTGCTCGTTCGTGGTGGCAGGGAGCTTGGGAAGGAGCCCCAGAAACGAACGGATGCACCTCCGTATTCTGCCGTATTCTGAACTTCGTGCAAACTGTTTGTCTCCGTCTAATATAAACAGGAAACGGTACCGACGTGCTATTGATGGGTTTCTTCAAATGTTTATAGCTACAACAAGAGTCTGCTGCCTATATGGGCGATCCTAAGACACGTCCACCATAACTCCTCAAGTTGAGATGGCCCTCACGTTACCGTATGGATTCACGATTTCCCCATCCTCCCTCCCAATTACGACCCCGTTTGACATCTGCAAGCCAACTGGCAGCCCTCTGATATAGTTGTCAGTGTATGCCGTGTGTCTTTGCTCAGCCAAACTCTCCTCGATATCCTTGTACATATCATAGCTTCAGGAACCAGTCAGCAGCTTTTCTATATCTCTCAGAACTACTCCGACTTAGCATAGAAAGACGTACGCATTCATCTCCTCAATGGTCAACTTCTCCCTCTCATCTGCAACCTTGTACCCCTTGAAGTTGGTATTACTGGAGAATCCTAAAGTCTTTCGTCAGTATAAAAGAGGAAGGCCTTCCAGATATTTCTTCTAAATGCTGGAGAACTTCTGACATACCGATTCTTTCATTGATATTGACAGCTGCCTTTGCCGCAGAGGCTTGAACCTTTGTAGCTCGCGGCAGCCTGATCTTTTGATACACCTCCAAGGCCTCAGCGACATCACCTTTGAAGTAAGCCCTGCTGAACAATATGCCCAGCGCTGCTGCGTCCTCAATGGCCATACAGGCGCCTTGGCTCTGATGAGGGAACATCTTGATGGTAAAATCAGCTCGATGTCCAAAAGCACGTCAAGGGGTTAGATCCAAGCGCACCGGGTGGCCTGCATCACCGAGCAAGCATGTTGTGTTCTTGATGAGGTAAGGGTAAGGCTGGCTAAATATTGGCAGATTAATTACCATGCGAGCTTCAAATCCGTTGGGAGTTGAATCCTTACTGTACCCACAACCGCCACGGCTGAATATCAGTAGAGATGGCCAGGTGATCCCTGACTTGCTTGTCCAGCTGGGGAAACGGAGCGAGGAGCTCTTCAACTGGCCTGTCCTCTCCGCCCCAGCTTTGGCTCGTGTAGTCGCCAGCCTCGCGCGGGAAGAAACAGTAATAGGACAGCAGCTTGCCGCCGTTGCACGGGCTGAGCACAATCTTGTCCCACTTGTCCTCTTGGCCACCCCAGTACTCTAGAGCCGAATCCTTTGAATAGTCAACGAGACCTAGGCGGACAGCGTCTTCTGTCCGCACGTTGGCGTGGAGACACGACGAGTCCGCTGGCTTTTTATCCGGGGTGAGGCCAATGAGTCTGCGCACTACCGAGCCGATCCCGTCAGCGCCGATTATAAGGTCATGCCGAGCTGTCTGGCCGTTGGTGAAGGTGACGAGGCCGGCTTCGAGATCAATTTTCTCACACTGTGCTGAAAATTAGCTCCTCATAATCGCAGAGGCGGTTCTTTGAGACTTGCCCTATGGTTCACACACAACCTAGCGGGCTCTCCGGCCCCCTCCTCCTGCAAGGCGCAATCCTTTAATATCATATGCAGGTATTGTCGGTGGAACATATAGTAATGGTATCCCCATCTCTCCTTATAGTCACCCAGATCATAGACGCTGACCGGCTCGCCCGTGTCCCAGCTCCTGTTAATCAGCTTCTTCAGTATGACGGGGTCACCCTTCTCAACGTCGACATCCCACTCGTGTAGCCAGCGCGCCCCGTTGGCAGCGCAGGATACTGATGCTCCGACCTCTCCAACAAAGTCATTGCGCTCGTAGATTGTCACCCTGTGGCCGGCACGGCGGAGGGCAATGGCAGCGGACATGCCACCGATACCACCTCCGACAACACCCACCTCGAGGTGGCGCCACGCAGGGCTCGGATCGAATTGAGAGCCCATTTCGCGTGATGGACTGGATCATATAATCTGAAATGGGAATAGCAGCACAACAATTGTTGGTGAATATAGGCTTATGACCAGGGCTTGCTGCCAGGCAAGTACATGTACTGTGTCAGTCGATGCACAATATTTGGCTCTATCTTGAAGATATCGGCTCCCATTATAACGAATGTAGAAAACATGACAACCCTTTCTACGCGGATAGCGCAAAGATGCTTGGATTTTGCGGATATTCTTCGTTCGTTCGCCGACCAAGACCTCCGCCCTCCAAGCGCGGTTATCATACCCTGGTCTGGCGGTGAAGAGAGTTTCAGCGCCTGCGGATAATGCACTCAAGGTTACCAGTCTTGGAGCAGGGGCCTTGCCGCAAGAGGTCGGCAATGGGCGCTCTTATCTCTCCGCGCTGCCCTTCGGCTGAACCCCCTCCTCCAGAACCGCAGGCCTGATTTCAACAGCCGAACGTTGCTCCGTACAGGCAGAAGAGCGTGAAACTCTTTCCGCAGCGGGAAACGCGTGCGAATCCATCCAGGCCCGGTTCCGCTCCTGTCTATCCGCCAGTGGGTCGTCTGCTTCAACAAGCCCTCCCGCGACCTCCGTTCCGCCGTGTGTGAGGCGACCGACTAACTACGTCGCTGACTTGAGCCATGCCACGACCCAAGGTCAAGCCGCAGGACAGGCAGCGCTCGGCAAGAGCATGCGACGCCTGCAAGGCCTCGAAGAAAAGGTGTGATGCGAATCAGCCTTGTCGACTATGTCTCAAGAAGGGGACCCAGGACACGTGCGCGTTCACGCCGACGGCCAGGGACAGGCGAGGCCGGCGCTCCCAGTCAAAGTCGTCCCAGGCAAACTCGATTGCTGTTGCCACCCGTGCCCCTCGGGTGGAGTTCGGACCAGTAGTCGCCATCCCATCTCAAGGGGCAAGGTCTCATTTTGACGACCCATCTCTTGCGTCGGAAGACGCGGATGGCGACGAGGTAGTAGATGAGGATGCCGACAGTGAGACCGACTACGCTCCGGACTCGAGAGGCTCTAGGGAGACAACTAATCAGCAGCGGCCGTTGATGCTGCACAATTCGAGTGGTGACAAAGGTATTAAGCAGCCCCTAGATTGGCGACCAACACAAGGCTTGCTGCCTTGAATTTACAACCCCCCACCCCACCACCCTTCTCTCAACCCCGGTGATATATGGCTCAGTTATACCAATCCTAAATTAACTCCCCTGGCATAACTAGTCTTCGTTGGCAACACAGCGGCACTCTCATTCTTGAGATTCTTACAAAAGACCTTGAAGCATTATGTTGGACCATCCGGCTTCACCAACCGACAACATACTCATAACTGGTTTGAGACGACCGAATCGGATGTCGGTGGCGGAACCTTCTACGATGGCTTGGGCGAAGCCGAAAAGAAGAATTCCATCCAATGCTTTTTGGATGCCGTATGTCGCATGCCCCTGGGGCCTGTCCAAGAGTTACTTGCCAACTAAGAGTCTTGCAGTCGAGTGGGTTTTTAGACCTGTACACCCAAGACGAGATCTCCGAGCTTGTGAGCTTGGCCAAGCAGGAACAGAACGCGCACAAATCACCAGGTTCCCGCCCAGCAGACAGGGCAGCACTTGCTTCGCTGTACCTCATGGTCGCCATCGGTTGTCAGGTTAGAGGCGGCTCCAGGGACGACCACGTGCTTGCAGCCAGGTACTTCAACCAGGGCAGGCACATGGCCTTTGAGAAGATGCTCGAGGACCCAACGATAAATCTGGCCAGGGCATTTGTCCTGCTCGCGTTCTACATGCTCGGGGCCTGCCGCCGGAACTCGGCTTTTATGTACCTCGGCGTCGCAGCCAAGTCTGCCGATATTCTCGGGCTCCACGCCGCTGCCAAACACAAGCACACGTCGGAGGCTGAACAGGATTCTCGGTCAGTTAGTCTCCGGCACGGATCTAAATGACTCTCGAGTAGATGATTCTGACCTTCGCAGACTCAGGGTGGCCAAGAGTATCAGGGTTTTCGACATCATATGCTCGTCGATCCTGGGACGACGAGGCAGTGCTTCATCGCTGAGGTCGGTCGATGTTACATCTGGCGACATCGAGCAAGAACACAACGCCAGCTCCCACCGAGCGCTGGCTCTCAGGGCCACCTATGAATCATGTTCGATCCTGGAGACGGTGGTCGGCAAGTTTGCTGACGACGGAGCACTGGATTCCTCCTCAGCCGAGCACTTTCTCCAGCTTTTACAAGAGTGGAGCCAAGTACTACCCTTACCCCTTCGCCAACGGCCGCGAAGAGGGGACGGACATTTGCAGGATGACCCAGGCTACCGAGAGAAGATGATTGCAAACGTCCACGCGGCCGGGACGTACTATTTTGGTATCATACTCGTCACCAGGCAATTTCTAATTCAGCACGTCATGCCTCAGATGCACGGCCACCTATCTAGCTCAAAACATCACCAACAACAGGATGTCCGAAACGACAACACGGGGATGGGCTCCGTGGCGGAGCTGTCCCGGTCCTGCATCGGAGCCGCGACCTACATGGCCCAGATGTGCCGGGAGGCCGTCGACTCGGGCGTCCTCCTGGGCAACATGTGCATCATCAAGGCATGGGTATTCGCAGCCGGGCTGGTGCTAGGGTTCGCACTTCTGGCGGACGGCCTCTCCGACAGCGAGGCCCGGGAGGCGTTCCGCGCATCCCAGCACGTCCTCTCCGTCCTCGGCCGGCTGAGCGCGCAGGCGCGGCAGTACCACAGGATCCTCGCCGCCTTCTCCGACGCCATCGACAACTACAGGCGGCAGATGCGCAAGGAGAGGAGGGAGTCGGGCGTCCCCCGCGTCGAGCAGATACTGGCGTATGATTTTGCCTCTGCCGTGAGCGCACAGGAACAGGAAGAGGGGGGCCACGAGGGGCGCAGCGGAGGAGACGGGATCTCAGTTGATACGAGGCAGGCCAGGTCACGAATGTCTGTCGGGGGCGGCGGCGCCGCTATGTCGCCGGGGCTAAACGTCGAGGACGGTCTCGCTGGGCCGGCGGAGCCCTGGGATGGAAGTGACAGCCTCAGCTCGTTTACCGAGTTCATCCCGGACCAGTGGTCATCGCCGGCAGACAACGAGCTCATGTTGCGGATCCTTTGGGATGGGTATACCATGAGCTTTGATGACCCTCTGCAGCAATGTGCTCCTATGAGCGCTGCCGTGTGAGGTGTTTATTTATTTAGGTAGATGTGTAAGGAGGTGATCATCGTGTGCTTGAGCGTCAATCTTGCTTCGAAGGCAGCGTTGGGGATTTGCTTACTGTGAATGTTCACCTCGAGCCCGACCATTCCAAAGCCATTATTTGTTTCAAGTTCATATATATTGGTAGCCGCACTTGTTTACTGTAGTATTTACATCACGCCATCAGGCGATGGCCTGGCCCACATCATGGGAACGAAAAGCATGCGTGCACTCGTCAAAAGAAACAGGGTGCCAGTGAACAGATGCTTCAGCAGAAATCGGATCTTGGCCAAGAGAACATTATAGAATTGATACTTGGGAACATTTATTTCTACGGAACTCAAAGCTCCCGAACCCTGAAATTGAACATTCCGTTCGAAGGGCCCGCAGTCCTGTCCCTCATCTTGTGTGTGGTCTCGATACCTGCTACTGGCAGGCGATACTCGAAAGATTTGCCTGAATCCGCCTCCGTTCCCCCCCGTATGGGATACGGAAAGGGGAGATATTCCGGCAAGAGGCCAAGCTGCCACAAGACGCTGCTTTGGTCCCACAATATATGTTCGTGGTATAACCTGTCGCCACGAATATTGACGACGGCCGTGAAAGGCACTTCAACTTTCTTGTGTGTTGGAGGCACGCCAGGCAGCCTATGATGAGTTTAGTGGGGGATTCCGTCACGCAGCAAAACAGATAGTTGACTAGTAGACCATGAAAGCAAAGAGATCAACATACATCCAGTCGAGCATCTGATCGTGGGTGAACTTGAAAATGAACTCATCAACGATGCGGTCAATGCCTTTAGTTCGACTTATCAATTCCAGCTCTGTGTCGGCGGAGTTGTTGAAAATGAAGTTGTGTTGATAGAAACTGGAGAGGCTCAGACGGCCAATGCCGCCGGTCATCTAAGTACCGCGGTTAGTTCCCTACCACCAATTCACTTTCAATTATTGGGTGACCGGATTGACCCACTGTTGGTACATGATTCACGTATGGCTCATCGACCATCGTGCTCATTGTATGCTCCATGGACCGATCCGCAAACTCGTAATAAGTGTGCTCTTCCCAGATAGTCTCCAAGTCAAAGTATGGGCCGCCCATCTTCTCCTTCAGGAGGGTCAAGTTTCTAGTGTGAGAAATGCTTTCGGTATTATAGTGGAAGGAGGCTTGAAAAGGCGTAGCGAATTTGTAGGAGACGGCGTCGGGATAAAAATACGGCCTCAGCGCCTCTGACTTTGGCGGTACAGCAGGTCCTTTGCCAGCGAGATGGTGGATCACTGGGATCGTGGCGCCAGCAAGGGGCTTGGTTGGACTGGTGTCACTAGGAGCGTCTGCATACACTGCGGCCGCAACAATGGAGGGATGGCCTGAAAGTGCTGATGCTACTGCATTCCACATGTCGGGCTCATAGGCTTTGTGTTCTTGGTCAGACCTGGCAAAAGAGAATCGCCAGTGCTGTCTGGGAGTGGAGATACTGACCAATGAGCCCAACCTTGCCTTTTGGTTCACATTTCCCGCAAGACCTGAGGGCCCCGAGGGCAGATTTGATAACTTCAGTTGGAGATTGAACAATTCCTCCGCCACAAGTGCTGAGTGCTCTGGCCTGAACCTCAACGACTGCATATCCTTCCTCTGCCCATTTGACCAACGGTGATGGCACGCCCTCGTTGATAGCCAACGAGCCCTCGTAGTTGTGCGTTAGAATGATCACCCCGGGACCAGTGCCACGGCGACTTAAAGGTTGGAGCAAGGACACGCCGGGCATGAGCTCTGTAAGGCCGGGGCTCGGCAGTGGAGGAGGGGGCTTGCTGATGTCGTTGAACATGGTGAGGCACCTATTTCGGGTATTGCGACAAGTGTTGATGGTAAGACAACGTCCGTCCGCAGTTATTAACTTCTGCATGCAACCCCTTTGAGCTTTTGGCGTTTTGTATATTTGTTTCTGTGTCCGGCTTTCTCTCTCGGCACTGGCCTCCGTGATAACACCGGGCAACGGGCCGACAGCTTATCTGTCATCACCAAGCCCTTGTTGAGCGGAGATAGATGTTGTGGCATAGGATCCAAGCGTTCCTGCGTCGGCTTCGGCGGCAACTGCCAAGCGGCCCCAGTGAGTGCATTAGCCGCCGATGCCATCCCTGGCGAAAGTCAAACCTCCAACCCCCTCTCGCTTCGAAGCCCTGCTGCTCCCGAGAGTCCAACTACTTGTTGTTACCCATACCTCCCGAATAGCACCCGGCGCAGTCTGGAAAGCTCGTGTCGAGACCCTAGGGACCACATTACCTCAGACTGGACACAAGAGAAAGATTTGTGACAATGTCCTACCCTCTAGAAGATGTTCGACCCATGTTCGAACTGCGCGGGCGCAATTACGTTGTGACAGGAGGCGCGCAGGGGATCGGCTTCGCCGTAACACGGGCGATTTGTGAAATGGGCGGCAACGTTGCCGTTATGGACATTCAAGACAAGCCCGTCGACGAGAAGGAGTGGAACAACCTCGGCCAAAGATTCGGCGCCAAGGCTGTTTACATCCAGACCGATGTCACGAAACAGGAGAGTCTGAACGCCGCGTTCGCCAAAGCTATCCACGGCCTGGGCTCTATAGATGGACTGGTACCTGCGGCTGGCATTGCCATTGATAAGCCCTTCATAGAGCAGACGTGGGAGGAGTTTACCAAGATACAGGAGATAAATGTGAGTGTGTCCCTTGTGGCCTGGAGAGAAGTTTTGCTAATGCAAAGTCTAGGTTAGGGGTACATTTTTCGCCGCACAGCTGGCTACCAAGCAGTTTTTGTCGCAAGGCAAAGGCGGCAGCATTGTCCTCATTGCGTCGCAGTCAAGCCACATTGCTCTGCCCGGATAGTAAGTCTCACAACTGGAGGATTGATTAGCCTCAAAGTGCACACAAGATTTCTGGTTTCGCATGGTTCTTTACTACAATAACTCGTCGAACTTAAAAGACAACCTCATACCGCCTGTGCCATTAGGCACAGTCAATATACACGAAGAGAAAATATATCGTACTGACGGTAACCAGTCGTATGGCAGCATATAATGCAAGCAAGGGCGGCATACTGATGCTGTCCAAAGCCCTGGCCGTCGAGCTTGCCCCACACAACATCCGAGTGAACACTATTTCCCCCGGCTTTGTGGATAGTGAGATGACGAGGACAGTGAGGGATATGAAGAGTAAGAGAGAAGGTGATCAGATGTGGCTGGCTCCACCACTGCAGAGACTCAGTACGCAGAACGACCTCACGGGAGCGGTGGTGTATCTCTTGAGCGATGCAAGTAGACACACGACCGCGGCGGACATCCAGATCACGGGCGGCTTGCATGCTGGAACCATCGACGGAGTAATTAGCTACGAGTAGGAAATTATTGTAGTCCTTGTGGTTGAACTATTGGAAAACTATCACTTGTATGCTTTAATGACGCAGTTCTGGTCAAAACCCCCAAAGCTCGGATGCTCACTTCGAGCTATTTCCTCCAGATCCTGCAATGACTTGCCAGCTTGGACGTTAAAAGTTGATATGATTGTGCACTAAATGCCAGCGAGACTCTCAAAGATGTAGCACATCAGAATTGTCTCTTGGGGTTGATGAGCTTTTGGCCCCATCACCGTTCAATACCGGCACACAGTAAGTACTAGTAGTGCCTAGGGTGTATTGAAATTGTATGACTGTACCAACAGGCAGGTGGATTATTGATCCCTGCGCATCTGGTGTCACCACCGATGCTAGGGCCAGGCGGGTGTGGCAGAGTACTACGCTTATCATCAAAAATCCTGTATGACTGACTTAATAACATCCAATGTACAAGACCACCGGAACATCGAGGAAGGCCTCGGCGTACGTTTTAGAGATCGAGGGCCACCTTAAACGAAAGCACACACCCGGAAATCGGTTCGGTTGACTTCCTAACATGACACGCGGCTATGACTGAGCTATAGTGACCAGGATCAGAAGCTTTCAGGATTTCCTCACCTATTCAGTTCTGCTGTCAAGAATTAGAGCTCGATCTATGGCTTCTCTTTATCTACCAAGGCAAGGAGCAGTGTGGACAAGGCTGTTACTATCTTATCCGCAATTTTACAGCACGTTGACAAAGAGGGTGGAAACTCGGAGTACGGATGAAGATTTAGCGGTCATCGTTCATGCACCCAGCTTAAACTGTACGCGCACCCAGCATTTTCCTATAGGCGCGCCCAGTACAAGAAATTAAGCGTGCAGCCTACTACAAATTCTTGTACCTCCCCCACCCTCAAGCCCCTCAATACGCCCCTCCAAAGGGCCCCTCCGTGTGCCCCTTTTCGCCCCTTCAAAAGCCCATCTGTGGGCGTGTGGACAGCCTTCCTCTGAGCACCCAGTGGCCTGTGCGCCGCCAATTGGCACCCAGCTAAGGGTGAGGTGGGGCCTAAACGCGGGGTTGAGGAGCCGGCGGTACAAGGGAACTAGGTGTGCTGCACGCTTAATTTCTTGTACTGGGTGCGCCTATAGGAGAATGCTGGGTGCGTGAACGATAGCCGATATTTACCTGGGTAAGTACTGAGTAGCTAGGGCTAGAAGACTACCGCTGGCTCTCAATGAGGACGCAGGACCAAAGAGCAACACGATTGAACTGAACTACGTGATCCTGGCAGGGGCCAGTGCGCGGGGAGAATTAAAAGTCGTTGCAAGCAAGGGAGGTACCTTGCTCTGCCAATCTCCGGCACTCCGCACAAGAACCTTATTATTGTAGGATGGTGAGTCAAGTAATCGGGTCTGTGAGCGTTTATGAGTGGATGAAGGGGCTGCCGCAGCTCTTTCCCTCTTCTTCTGTTTCTTCTTCCTTATTTTTTTTTAAAATAAATAATAGGGCTTACTTGTGATCGGATGAAGAACGAAACCGACGAATAGGATGGTGAGCAAGATATCGCCTCCCGAACGGCGACGTCCCTAATTGACAGTCTTATCGCACTGATATAGTTGATCAGTCGTTGAATTATCGCTCGTTTTCCCTTTCACGTCACGGCTCGAGATAACATTGCGCTTTCCCGGAAAAGAACATTGAACAGTTGAACGAGTTACCCCCGTCGCGAAGATGGTCAAACCAAGCAACCTGTACGCTGCCATGGCAGGCACAATCCAGGCCTTCTTCGCCGACTATGACAGGGCACCCGAAGACGGCCCATCAGTCCTTTCAAACACTCTTGCCCCAGACTGCCGCCGCTATCTACGTCCCTTTACCCTCACCGATGCCTTCGGTTTCCCGCGAGACTTCTACTTCAACAACACAGCGTATGAGAAGGGAATAGCCGCCGAGTTGACCGTCACCCAGACGGCCAACTGGACCGTACTGTTCACTTCGATAGACGTGCAGAACCTCAAGGCGTCTGCGTTCTCCGAGTATAGGGTTCGCCTGTGCGGGACGGATGAGTACCTGATTGAGGTTTCGTGGTTTTGGGACTTCGTCGAGAATGGTACCAAGATTCGGAATATTATTGAGGTCCTTGAGCCTATCACCACGCTTAATTATTCGGCAAAGGCTGTGGAGATAGAAGCGACGGGCCAGAGATGTTAAGTAGGCCGGGCGTGGCATATATGTTGTACACAGCTATTGGTTTCTCTGGTCGCGCTGCTGCATGCCGTCATTCTCATCGTGAACAGGAGGCTACTTTGGATCGGCCTCCTCATCCTGCACCTTTATTAGAAAAAATGACGATGATAATACCAAGAGCTTAGCTGGAAGGGCTAATCATCATAACTCCTCAAGTTTACCTTCCAAGTTTGGCGGAAGTGGTGCTAACGTTAGGTCATAATTGCTCTGCTAGAGCTTACAAGGGACAACTGAGACTGGCCCTCACAAAAGCAGCTAACACCACAAATAGGGAGTACGGGAAGGATGGCAAACGAGGATGATGACTATACCACTACGGACTAGTGCAGCAGGATGTGCTTGTTATCAACAGGTGCAACAGCCGACAGACAGGTCGGTGACACCCCAACGGTCGGCGTTATCTCGAATTCTATTCAGCCTACAATTAGCGAGTCCAGGATCCTTCCCAGCCACGAGGCCGCCATTGGAGATACACAATCACACGACAACGCCTCAGAGATAGGGTGAACTCTAATTCGAGGGCGCGTCAGGGTGCGGCGCTGACTATTTCTATTCCATGGTTCCAGATAGCGGCGTCGGGTATGGGCCTGATAATGGTGTTCAGTAGCCCGGTAGCCGCCAACTCCATTGAGGCCAGTGTATCTCCTTATTAACCATAAAGACGGCACGGGGTGGGGCCCAAACGACACCTGAGATGCCTCTTTGAACAACCCAACTGCGCTTGTCACCAATTAAGCAACATTATTGGGGGCTTTCTCTCATCCTTTGACGATAAGTCGAGTTGGGTCACATCGACTGCAAATCCAGTATGGCGGACTGGACTTATGATATGGTGGTAGTTGGAGCCGGTAAGTCTCCTGTCCTCCAAATTGTTGGCCTTGCTCCTAACGCAATTCCCAGGCTGGTTCGGCTTAGCAGCTGCCAGAGCTTATATCGAGAATCATGCGCACGAGCGTATCGCTGTTCTGGAGTCCGCCGAGAGTTGCGGGGGCACTTGGTCACAGGCCCGGCTCTACCCAGGGCTCAAGTCCAACAACATGGCGGGATCGTACGAATATCCTGATTTTCCCATGTCGGAAGATGTCTACGGGGTCAAAGAGGGCAGTCATATCCCAGGCGCCGTGCTTCATCGGTACCTGACGGATTTTGCGAAGAAGTATGGTGTGCTGGAGCGCATCCAGTTCCACACAGCGGTTGACCACGTCGAGGCCCTCCGCTCCCCTGAGTCCGGATCCGACGATATCACGGGCTGGAGGCTCACTGTCACCACCACCAGCACCGAGCACACCCAGCACCAAGTCACGACCAAGAAGCTCATTCTCGCCACCGGCCTCACCTCCACGCCCAACTTCCCTCGGTACGATGGGGCCGAGGCCTTCGATAGGCCACTATTCCATGCCAAGGACTTCTGCCGCCGCGCCTCCGAATTTAAGAATGCCGAAAAGGCCGTCGTCGTGGGCGGTGCGAAATCCGCATACGACGTCGCCTACGCGCTTGCCCAGGGCGGTGCCACGGTGGACCTAGTCATCCGGCCGAACGGGCATGGGCCGGTGTGGATCGGACCGGCGTTCGTGACACCGTTGAAGCGCAGGCTGGACACGCTGCTTAATACGCGTTGTCTGACGTGGTTTAGCCCATGTCCGTGGGGCGCAGAGGGCGGTTACGGGGGGGTGACCAGTTTCCTGCACGGGACGAGACTCGGCAGGTTTTTGGTAGATTCGTTCTGGAGGATCTTGCAGGCAGACGTGCTAGGGGCGATCCGCTACGATTCACACCCCGAGCTGGCTAAACTGAAGCCGTGGCACTCGGCGTTCTGGATCGGGAGCGGGCTGAGTATCCTGAACTATGATACCCCTCTCTTTGACTTGGTAAAAGAGGGCAGGATCCGGGTCCACATCGACAACATCGACCATCTTGAGCCAGGAAAAGTGGTTCTGTCCTCTGGAGAAATCCTGGAAACAGATGGTATGGTTTGCTCCACCGGGTGGAGGAAACAATCATCCATCAAGTTCAGCGGCCTCGGTAACGTGGGTCTCGGTCTGTCACAAGCACTCATTGAGGCCGACAAGCTCAAGCTCAACGCTAAGGCCGATAGCGATGTCCTAAACATGTTCCCACGTCTAAAGGACCAACCTCAGCTACGCTTTCAACCCAAGGAGGCTGATCCTTTGCGGTATTACCGCTTTATCGTCCCATCGTCCATGCTAAAATCGAGGAATCTCGCCTTTGCAGGCATGGTCTCCTCGGTCAGCACAGCTATATGCGCCACAGTCCAGGCCGCCTGGATCTCAGCCTTCCTTGACGGAAAGCTGGACAGAATCCTGAAGACGCCGGAGGAGGTCACGCAAGAGATCATGCTCCACACTCAATGGGGAAAGTGGCGGTACCCCTGTGGCTACGGGGCAAGTCTTCCCGACTTCGTCTTTGAAGGATTGCCTTATGTCAATATGTTGATGAACGACATGGGGCTCAAGACGCATCGGAAAACGTCTTGGATGAAGGAATTGCTTGAGCCGTACACACCTCCTGATTTTGCTGGCATTTTGGATGAATGGGCGGACAGTCATCCAGCCAAGGTTTGAAGATGTTTGAAACCTCGGGTCTGCATTTCTTTCCCCGAAAGTTCCGCTCTTCTTCGCGATAGCTGCTGGTATCGTTTTCCATCCGGTTACAATCCCCCCCCCCCTTTTTTTTTAAAAAAAAAAAGAGCTGTGGCTGTCCCTTGGCATTGTAATAACTGAGGATCAAGCAATCCGAAAATACGCCGATCTATTTAAGTATCTTGCAGTAACTAGTTGTTGTCTGCACAATTTCTCACCGCGAGACGCGTGCGGTATTCCATTTCAATACAATCTTTGAGGCAGATTTCAGCACCTAGAGGCTCTTGTATTTGACAACTACGGTTGACCCAGACCCACGAATTTGGTCCCCTTGCCAAATATCTGTGTACCTAGGTAATCAAGGTTCTGGACCTCTCATTACCAGCACATCGTACATACCTTGTTACAAATCCGGAGGTGAAATATGGATGGTGACAAGAGAACGGCCACAGAATCGACTGAAGAAATACCACTGTTGGTAGATCTCGGATATGGGGGAATCAAGATTTTGCCAAGCAGGCGTAGTGACAGCGGATGCATCAATCCGTTCATTGGAGATCGTCGTTCACCGACATGGGCTGCGGAACTTTGCGCACGATTTAATCATACATAATACGAAGATCTTATGAACTAGTGAATCCAATGCACCAGGGGTCCAGTATTTGTCCGCTGGCGTCGGGTGTGTTCCCCTACCTCTCGGGAGGAGGTGACGAGCGGCTGAGGGATGGGGGGCCCTGCAGTTTTACCCCAGACCATTTTTTGCATACTAGCCGTGCTTATACCCTCATCATCACTTCTTAGTGGCTTCTCAGGCAATAGCAAGGAGCTCCCCGGCTATGGCGGCTTTCTGCGTGTATTAGAGCTCTAATGAGTATGGGTTTGAAGTTTCCAAATGATAATAAAAAGAGGTTCACCCTGTACTGCCTAGTATTGACCGGCGGATGTGGGATAAAAACTTCAGGACCGCCTCCGTTTCCGCCCTCGGATAGGGGACTGCGCATGTGCGGAAAGTCAAATCGCAACCAAAGGATGGCACGCGAGCATTTTATTGACGTTGCGAGCCGGAGACCCTGTGGGGTATGCGTCTCCGAGGTAAATAGAGTTCTAGCTGTTTGCGATATTTAAGGTCGGGTGCTGTATGCAGAGTAGACGCATATCTAGGTACCTACTCAAGTACGTTGACCACAATACAATTCCAGCAGTAGCTAGGACATCAGCCATATCCAATCATACCATATCTCCCTGAACCACAATGCACGGCAAGGTCATTCTCGAGGAGGCTTTTGACCTCCCTCGCCTCTCTAAGAAGGCTCGATGGTGGGCTGGTCTCTTCAGCCCAGACCCAGATCGCCACCTACAGGAGATAATGGATCTCACAGACATCCGCATCAAGCAGGCAGACAAACATGGGGTCGGGTACACCATCCTTTCCTATACTGCTCCCGGTGTCCAAGACGTCAGTGATCCCAAAGAGGCCCAAGCCCTGGCTTTGGAGATCAATGACTATGTGGCCGAGCAAATCAAAGGACATGAGGACCGTCTAGGTGCATTCACGTGAGTGCGCACCCTTCACATCATATCGGGTACACGATTTCACTAACCACCAGTAAAGGACCCTCTCGATGCACGACCCCAAGGAGGCGGCTGCTGAGCTTCGCCGCTGCGTTACTCAGTACGGGTTCAAGGGCGCATTGGTAAACGACACCCAGCGCGCGGGAAAGGATGGAGACGACATGATCTTTTACGATAAGCCCGAGTGGGATGTCTTCTGGCAGACGTGTACCGAGCTCGATGTCCCCTTTTACCTCCACCCTCGCAACCCGACAGGAAGTGTCTATGAGAAACTGTGGAAGGACCGCCATTGGCTCGTCGGGCCTCCTCTCTCATTTGCGCATGGAGTGTCTCTGCATCTGCTTGGTATGGTGACGAACGGAGTCTTCGACCGCCATCCCAAGTTGCAAGTCATCCTCGGGCATTTGGGGGAGCATATCCCGTTCG
Organism: Stenocarpella maydis; assembly: GCA_002270565.1. Taxonomy (NCBI): domain Eukaryota; kingdom Fungi; phylum Ascomycota; class Sordariomycetes; order Diaporthales; family Diaporthaceae; genus Stenocarpella; species Stenocarpella maydis. The sequence goes on from NQMI01000158.1 coordinate 30,951, forward strand.
ATCTCTGGCGAATCAACCATTGGTTTGAAGATGTCAAGAAGCCGCTAGGCCTCGACTGCAAAAGGACAATTCGAGAGTATTTCAACGACAATATCTGGATCACCACAAGCGGCCACTTCTCTTCTACCACGCTCAACTTCTGCATGAACGAGGTTGGATCCGACAGAATTCTGTTCTCGGTGGACTATCCCTTCGAGAAGTTCGAGCCTGCCTGTAACTGGTTTGACAATGCGGAGATGAGCATCGCGGACAGGTCTAAAATCGGCAGGGAGAATGCAAAGAGGCTGTTCAAACTAGCGGAATACAAGGACTGCAATGCCAAGGTGACCTAACATAAACGTCCTGACAGCGATAAGCTTGGGAAGTTGGGATGCGTCCAAATCTATATGTCTTCGAGGGTGTCTGATTGGATACGAAGTAGTTAATGGTGGACAGCAGAAGTTGAAAGGACCGGAATTAGCTACATCCTTGTCTCCAATAAACCTCAGATCGACCCTAGTCAAGCCAGTCTATATAAATTCTCCAGGCCGTTCTCTTTATTCTCCAGCTCTTCTTTCAGTGAGTCGTAGGATCTCGGATTGGTTTCGTATTCAGCCGGAGGAGATCTCCTCAAGCTACAACACACGGCGCAAGGCCTCGAAGTGCACGCTATCCTGGGCTTCATCCAGCACGGCTTCCTATTTCCGGAACCCTTTTGGCTTCTATAATGACCAGCGCCCCGGTAGGCTTTCCGTTCTCGGCATGACCGTGGTAGTCAGGGTTCCTCACCTCGAGAAGCTTGCCTTCAACACGGTTTCCTGTACCCGCTTCGGGCGGAAGACCGCCGAGTCCATGTGCTTCAGACACGACAGACCTCGTTCCGACGCTTTGCAGCGTACGTCTCGTGAGATTGCGTTGGCGGCCTCAACGAACTGTTCGGACAGGACATTGATAACGCATTCGCCAGTCTGTTCCAGGTTTCTTTGAGTGTCTTTAGGCTTCGTGGTGCATGCTGATAAGCTAAATACAAGAATCACCGCGTCGTGGTCAACGACCGCGTGATTCGATATCATGCGCCGGACCTCCTGTTGGTTTGGATCAACCCTGACGTGGTGCTTCACTAGAGATGACTGGTCGCTGGCACCCGTCAACCTCCAGGCCTCTCCGCAAATACTTGTTTGAAGTTGACTCTCGTTGTTCGCCATGAGACGTTCGATATTCGCAGCTCACGGAACAATCCTGACAATGGAAGCACGAAGGATACGCTCCATCACACTGAAAGATCATGTCAGCACCTACCTGAAGGAGCAGGGCTACTTGGTGAGCATCATAGACATCTTGATTTTCCTTGCGCGACACCGGCTGCAGGCAAGCGCTGTTCGTTGCCGTTTAGGCACAGGCTTTCAGGTCCTGCATCATGAGATATGTGACGATATTCTTCAGCAGGAGATTCCAAATAGAGCAAATAGTCTGGTATTCTAGTCTATACACAATAGAGCGGGGGAAGCCCGTTCTTATAGAATGGAGCACAATAGATACCCAATATCAGAGGCCCTGAAACGAGCGCCTGACACGTGACAAGATACATAGGTACCCTATGCTGATCGGCCAGGGATTGCAGGTTTTAATATGAGAGGCTTTCTTCTATGTCTCCTTAAGTGGGCAAGATCCTCAAGTTGGCGTTCTTGGCACTGAGCATGTTGTTGTCCCTCCCATGTCCATTGTAGATGCACCGGGTCCTTGGTAGCGAGATATGGTGCGTCCAGGGAGATCCTATTAATTGTTCGGGTTGGGACAAGCCTGGGTCGGCTTCATTGGACTAATTCAAGCGCGAGTCAAGTCATGGTAATCAGTCTGAAGTGTTGGTCTGATTGCGGGGTGGTAAGTTGCCTGAACAGAGCCCCCCGTAACTTTTCTTAGGACCCGTCACGCGGCTCTTGGTGCCTCTTTGGAGCCCTGGCAATTGAGATCCCTACCGAGCGTAAGCACCTTATCTGGGTCTATACTTGTCAAGTTGTTCACCTGTGAGCTACGTGGGCTGTATATGACGGCCTACATGCCGATGCTGGCTTGTCTCAGCCAGCCCGGACCATCATACAAAAAGGAGCGGATGTGGCATTGCACACGCCGCTGCCAAGCTCTCAAAAGAGCAACTCGGCAGGCACACTCCATCATATATAAAAGAAAGACCTGTATGCAATCGATATTATAAAGTCTATTTATCATTGGTAGTATGCTATTCACCATGGGCATGCACACCCTCATCCTCGCAGCTTGCTCTTGGCGAGGACTTGTTTCCCAAACTTGAGCGTGTGTGTACATGTATGTTATGAAGGGAAGCCATGGATAGCCTCACTCATCCCCAAGTTACATTTTACAAACGAGAGGCCAGGTTTCTTTTCGCGTATAACTGTTCGCCAATGTTCGAGTCTAAACGCGGCTTGAAGTTAGTCTTAACTAGCCTCACGAGTATTACAAAGCTATTACGATTTTATCAGTAGTAGGCCACCCTTGCTTTTCTCAAATTTATTATTATCAGTAATATGTTTCCTATTAAACGCTAGATCTTTAAGCGGTTATGACTATATGAAGGGACCACTGCAGCTAAGGGAATTGTGACCGGATTAGAAACGAAACCAGCTAACCGCAACGCCAATCCTCCACCTCTTATTACTCCGCTTGCCGTTGGATATCCTTTTATCTATATTCTATAAGTGGTGACACTAATAGACCACACTCTAAAATGGGTGCAGACACAAAACAGGCCTTGTTTCAAAGACGCCCACCCTCGGGCCCGACGAACTCAGCCATGACCAAGTTGCAAGAGCACATTTGTCAAGGCAGATTGAACATCATTGATCTATGATGAACCTTGTCAGTATGCCCCGCGGGAATTGAATGTGAATTAGGGGTGAGTACACTTACCAATGGCGGCGACATAATGGAGAAGTGATTTCCAGGTATGCAACGGGCCGACACTCCCCTTCGAGTCAGCTTGTCCCACCCGGCAGCACCGAAATCCTTCCTCTTCCCAAGCAGCCAGTCCCTAGCCTCCCCTGCTATCTCGTCACCGCTCATCACGGCATCCCTCTTGGCCTGGTCAACAACGCCCTCGAGCACGCTGTCCTTGGCCCAGACAGCAACCACCTTGCCCAGTGCGGCCGACGCCGGAATCTCCTGGGGGGTATAGTGCTCTAGGGCGCGGACGCTGGCAAGAAAGTGCCTCCTTGTCGACGCCGAGACGCTGCTCTTGCCGTCGATGCCGGAAAACAGACCAGCCTTGTCCAAAACATCCAGGGTCGGCGCCGGGAGCGGCGGCAGGGTCCGCGGGCAGGGGCTGTCTATCAGGCCCAGCATTTCGACGGCCTCGCCGGCGGCCAGGAGCTGTCGCACCGCCTCGTAGGCGAGGATACCGCCCATCGACCACCCTGCGATCATGTAGGGGCCGGAGGGTTGGATGTCTCGGACGGTGCGGAGCATAATGGCTGCGACCTCTGGGAGGCTCAGGTCATAGGCGTCCGGATCCGAGATGAAGGGCGAGAAGAGTGCGTAAACCGGGAGGGAAGACGCTTTCGTCACCGGCGGCAGGTTAATGTAGGATAGGGCTGAACCGGAGCCGTCTGGAAGGAGAAATAGAGCTTGACCGTCAGGACGGGGTGTGCCTTGGATCAGGATTGGCTTGCTTTCATACCGTGAGTCTCCTGTCTCAAGAGTTTGGCCTCTAGATATAAGTGTTGATTGCTTTCGCAATTCGGGGCCACACTCGAAATCTTCGGACACCGCCGACGGCAATGTAGATTGCTTCGAGGTATGCAGGGTAGCGTCGACGTCGTTGGGGGTTGGGTGGTCGTTGAAAAACGATGACGGGAGGTTTATGCCGGCCTCTTGCCTGAACATCGCCAAGACAGTAATGGTGAGCAACGAGTCCAGGCCCAGCTCAGAGAACTTTGTCCATGGCGAGATCTCGGCTCTGCTGACACCCACCTCTCTTGCTATGATTGAGAGGAGCAGCTCAGCCGAGTCTGAGGGCTCGCTGCTCCTGCTACCCATGTCAATTGCGCTGTCGGACTCGGATGACCTGGAGCTTGAAGAGACAGAGGTACACGTCCTCAGCCTGCTGACAGCCGCGGGTAGAAACGACCTGGATCGCGCCCTGCTCGAACAGGAGGTGTCCCTGGGTCTGCAGGGTCGTGCCTCAGGCTCGGCAGTGCTCTTGGCCTCGGCCTGGTTCTGGAAAAAGTGCTTGAGCTCTCCTACAGTTGGGTATTGGGTAAACAAGGAGCTGGCAAAGTCCATGTTGGTGAGCCTCCGAAGTTCCTCGAGGATTGTGATAGTGAGCAGCGAGTCAATTCCAAGGTTCGACCACTCTGTCGAAGGATCAGAAACATCGCTCCCCTCTAGTCCTGCCGCTTCTGTAATCACCTCCAGGACATCTAAAAAGCTCACGGTAGGCTTTCGAGTCTCGAGAACTGGGAACGGAGTTGCGTCTTGGGAGCGAGCAGTGTTGACGCGACTGAGCGGCGCGGCTGATGGAGATCGGGACAGGCTTGGCGGTGTTGGTGGCGCCGACGGAGACAACTTGCTTGGTAGGGCGTGGCCAAGCAGGTTGTAGAGAAGTGGCCTTCGCATCTGCTTAAACTTGAGGCCCATGCATAGTGCAACCACCGTGTTGCCACTGTAGACATAGACATCTCCAGACCACACTCCTGGCTGTGCCTCTGAGGGCTGCATGCAGACGTAGCATGAGTAGTCTTCCTGCTCTGATAGGCGACGCAGGATCCGCATGCTCTGCCAACCATGGGATATATATACGTCGTCTTTTCCAGAGGGAGGGTTGACATTGAGTGAGAAGCCTCCGAGCTGGGCCAGAGTATCAATCCAGAATGGATTATGAACGAAGTTCTCTGGCTCAGCCGGCGTGTCGAAGGAAAGCCGGGCGCACGACTCCGGGCGGTCTGAGTTCAAGAGGAGGTCTTCCATGCCGAAATACCGTGGCGAATAGTCAACCACTGTCTTGAAAAGCTTGTACACCATCTTTTTCTTGAGCTTATGAACGTCGCCCTCTGGCTCTTTGCGCCGCATCAACTCAGCTCGGTCCTGGACGAGGTAAAGGTTCTTGCTGGCCTCTGAGAAGCCAGCCGCCTTGGATGTAAGATGGACGACACACCGCGCATTTTGACGGTACGTCTCCTCATCGTCGTACGAGGTGCTAAATAAAAGCTCCACGGGACTGGACGGAGAGTGCTGCGTGGCTGTAACCAGCAAGACTTGTCGCTGGTCTACATCGGTCGAGACAACGCAGGGGCTAAAAATCTCCATGTCGGATAGGTCCATGGGAGGGACCTCATCATCACCAAGCGTGGCATCGCGCCTCTGGAAGATGTACAGGGCACACGAAAATGCCATTGAAGCGTAGACTGAACTTGGGCAGAGACTTATTCCACCCACTGCATGGCCGTGTACCATAGCAGCAAGCTCAGGTCGGTTCAAGTCGCTGATGAATTTGACTGATGCTTCCGACGCACCGAAGTTCTCGTCCTCGATCTCCTGCCAGCATGGCGATGAGAATTTGGGCGCTGGCTTGGATGCGACTGCCCCGGCTGAAGACGTTACACGGTCTTTGCGGCTGGTATATTCAAGCCAGTAATTCTTCAGGTCGAATGAATAATGCGGGAGGCTGATCACAGACAAATTGTGCTTGTAGTCTCGGTGGAAGTCAGCCCAGTTGATGTCGATACCACGGGAGTAGAGTGTAGCCAATGTTGAGGATATCCCCTCCCAGATCCCTTTCTTGCTGTCGAGTGTGGACAGTGTATTCGCTGCAGCGGTACCAAGAGACTGCCTCACCAGAGACGCACATGTGGATCCAGGGCCCATCTCCAACCAAACGGTGTTTTGGTCCACCTTTTGTGATGTCTGACATGCTGTCACCGCCTGGGAGAAAAGAACCGGCTCCCTCGCTTGACGTGCAAGGTATGCTGAGTTGAAAATGCCATCTTGCTCAACGATGGATCCTAGGCGACTGGATGCGACAGGTATCTTGGGCTCCACGAAGTTGACAGCAGTCGTGCTGCTCTCGTATGCGTCAAGGATAGGATCCAGCTGTGCCGAGTGGAAAGCGTAGGGAACATCCAGGAAGACCCCAGTTACACCAGCAGCCTGTTGATGTTTCATGAACAACTTCAAGTCTTCTGCTGACCCTGCAACAACTGTGGAGGTCGGTCCATTCATGCAAGTGATCTCCAGCGACGGCAATGCAGCCGCCTCTAGCGAAGCCCTGACATCCTCTGGTGACATGCGCAACGACAGCATCTTGTGTGTACCACGCGAACACATCTCCTGCATGAGCGTCGCCCTCTTGGCAACGAGGAATACCACGTCCGCCGCAGATATGACACCTGCAGCGTACAGGGCGGCGTACTCGCCAAGACTGTGGCCGACGACAAGATTTGGCTTGACACCCCAAGACTTCCAAAGCCGCACCAGGGCGACCTCAAGGAGGACCATGCAGAGCTGGCTCTCCAGCGGTGAGGGATCAGAGCCGGATGGCCCTCCCAATAGTGGTGGAAGAATGGATGGCAGGCCCTGAGCCTGACACAGAGAGTCTAACTCGTCAATTATGCGCTTGAATGACAGAGAGCTGTCATACAGCACCGTTGCAGTGCCCACAATGCTGCTGCCCTGGCCTGGGAAGGCGAAGACGAGAGAGGGGGGCTTCTGTGATGAACTTGCCACGCATTTCGATTCGGCCCAGGCCGTGCAGTCGTTTTCGAGTTTAGTAGTCAATTCCTCGGCAGATCTGACGGCGTATGATGTCCTGAGTGGATGATGCAGCCTTCTGGCGGTGCTGGTGTAAGCAATGTTTGCCAAGGAAACAGACGATGAGGATTGCAGCATGAAATTCCGGAGCCGCTCGACATTTCCTCGAAGCGAGGCGGGAGTTTTGGCAGAAATAGTGACCACGTGTGAAGTGCGTGGATCTAAGATGCCATCGACAGCGTCACTCCTGACGCTCAAAGCCGCGTCCTCGAGAACAATGCTTGTATTCCCGCCAGCGGCGCTGAAGTTGTTGACCATGAGCTTTCTGGTCTTGCCTTGTTGGCGCGTGAATGGAGCGTGCGTCGCAATCCGGTACTTGTCTGCGAAGGGGGGCAACTTGGGGTTTATTTCACCCCTGACCCCGACGTGTGGCAGATATGTATCTCTCTGAAGCATCATGATGCTCTTGATCAGCGACGACACACCCGCTGCGGCTTCGCCATGGCCAATGTTGGGTTTTATCGACCCGATCACCAGAGGCTGCTGGCGTGGGATATTGCAGAGGGCGTTGTAGACGGACGTGGACTCGGCCCCGTCCCCAGCCTGGGTCCCGGTGCCATGGCATTCCACGTAATCGACCTCAGCAGGCTCAATTCCTGCTTGGGCGAGGACATCCCGGAACAGGCGCTCCTGGGTTCCGACGTGTGGATGCGTGATGGACACCGCCTTGGCTGAGTGATTTGTCGCCGAGGATCTGATCACCGCAAGAATGGGGTCACGGTTGGCCACGGCGTCGGAGAGGCGTTTCATGATAATTACGCCCACACCCTCTCCTCTGCAGTATCCATCTGCAGCGCTATCGAATGTCTTGCAGGACCCCGTCTTGGAGAGGAAGCTACCCCTGGTCAGACCGTCATACATGTTGCACCCCGTGAGGATGTTTGACCCGCCAGCAACAGCCATATTTGACTCTCCGGAGCGCAGCGAGTTGCATGCGAGCTGGATGGCAAGCAGGCTAGAGGAGCAGGCGCTATCCACGCTATAGGATGGGCCATCCCACTTGAAGTGATAGTTGACACGACCTGCGCTGAACGCCCGGATGCCACCGGTGACATAGTACATGTCAACGCTCTCAGCGGCGTTGTACTCTTTCCAGTCGTCAATGGTTTGTCCGAAGAAAGTGCCCACTCTCGTGTCTCTCTCTTCCTCGCGTGGTGCCTGGGTATAGCCAGCCATCTCAAGAGCCTCGTAGGTCGACATGAGCAGGAGTCGCTGGCCGGGGTCCGTGGAGGCCGCCTCACGAGGTGACATGTTGAACAGGCGGGCATCAAACATCCCTGGCCTGTTGATGAAGCACCCGTAAGGCGAGCTAGATGGTGTGTCTGGGGCATCCTGATTGTGCGCTTTGACGTCGAACCGATCGCTGGGTATCTCACGGCAGAGGTCCATTCCTTGCTCAAGGACGGTCCAGAACTCGTCAAGAGACTCCGCCCCAGGGAACCTGCCCGACATGCCGATGATTGCAACCCCTTCAGCTGATGACTGAGCCTCTTTCGCGGATGCATGTGGGGGTTGAGAAGAAGTAGAAGGTGACTTGAGAAGATTATAGTGAGCTGCTCCAAGGTGGGACTCGAGGCGCCGGTGCAGGCCAGCTGCTATTATCGGTAGAAGTTGAATGGGTCGTGTCTCATTCAGTGAGCTCCTGCATGCTTCCAGCAGCTGGCTCTCTCGGATTTGGTTGTGGAAGATATCTTTGATTATTTGTGGGAGAAGGTCCTGGAAGGTCTCTCCAGCCATCGACGTTCCAGTACTTGAGGAAAGCAAGAGTCTTCTTATTGTGAGGTTTGATGCTTCCTTCTCGATAGCAGAGTGGAAGAGATCGTCGTGTGCGATTACGTTGGGGAGGTGGTCTCCGTGGAATGGAGCGGCGATCTGGAGAGTGACTATTGGTTGCTTGCGGCCCCGATTCTGAAAGGCTTGTGACGAGAAGAGTACATCCAATGTCGAAGGAGGGCCGCTGACTGTGCATGATGTCGAAGTGGTCGCGCTGATGTACGCAGCTTTTAAGGGTGGGATATTCTACATAGATAAAATAATTAGTCGATCGTGTCCAAGGGCAAATTGGAGCAGAGAGTTGTCCACGGCACTTACACTGCTGGAGTTAAAACGACTCAAAATATCGCCGACTTCCTTCTCAGACAGGCCGCTAACGACTCTAGCCCAGCTTGCATCACTTCTCTCTACTATCTCTGCCCGCTTGTATGCTTCGATCCCAAGTCCAACGGCGATGTTGACTACTTGCGGAGAGATCTCAAGGACTTGGACCATAGAATTTGAACAAGCGGCCACGGCAGCAGGCAGAAGCCCCGTACACCAGCCGACTGAGATGGAATCCCGAAGGCATTCTGGATCATCTTCAAGTCTCCTGTAATCAAGCAATCAGCAAGGGGGTTCTTTCTTTCACTCCACTCCCAGTCCACGTACAATACAAGATGCCCAAGCTGCGCAACGCACAGGAGAAGCGTTTGTACAACCACATCAGGACATTTCCTGGTTGCGGATTCCTCAGCTAATGCCAAGAACGAGTCGAAGTAAAATTTGACCTTGTCTGAGCCGGTGCAGTGCTGCTCAAGACTCCGGCGCGCAGCGTCAGAGGAGACTTGAAGAAAATGTTGGATGTATATAGAAGATGGGGCTCGCTTATATAAGCTGTGTATGGCCGGAAGCACACTCTCTGTCTGGTCCCCGAAAAGTATGATACGCTGGGGCTGGGTCGATGGCTCCATGGTGATGTCGGGAACACTTAGTTGATAGTGATGGCCCGTGAAGTGATCTGCTTGGTGCGGCTCATCGATCATCTAATGAGGGGATTCATCCTGATAGATATGCTGTTAACTACGCGATATATCCCCTTGCGAATAATGGGTACTGGACAATGATTAGCTAGAGTGGAACACCGAAGGCTGGCATAGGCACCGTTCATGCATGGCCTTGTTGGAGCTAAGGCTATGAGACTTGAAGCCTTGCGGTCGGTCGCCATGTGAAGTGTAAGAGCCCCTGGGCAAGGGCCATTGGCATCCAACTTTTTGTACCTGACAGACATGATACTGGTTTCAATGTTGGGATGATGTGGTTTTGGAATCAACTTGGACGAGTCAGAAAACGATGAGATAGGGACACCGAGGACCTATCACAAGCCCTAGATTCGAGATGGTAATCTAATAAAACCGTATAACCTTGAGTCTATCGGCTTTGACATTCCTGAAAGCGTGAAAAAAAGATGAATCATCCAATCTTCACCCGATTAGCGTCGCCTCAAACTCGGCTTGGCAGATGACAGATGCACATTCTTTCGGAGGTATTTTCTTTACGGAGTACACCAGCCTGGGAAAAGACGTGACCGTTCTATGTAAGATATGTTTCAAGGTGATAATCTAAAGTGGAGCTGCTAAGCTGCTCCAGGTGGCAGTTTAATGCTTACCGTATGGAGGGGAGCGCAGCTTGTTATACCGCACGGGATGCCCGAAAGGACAACGCGGCAAGATCCCACCTGTGCTGCACCTCTGCAGGGGTCACAAACGTTAAATTTTGTTGTACATTTTCTATTAGTAGTCAAGTCCACATTTAAGGTTTGGGATCACGGCAGGGTGTACCCTCGACCGGCTTTAATTCTGTTGGTTCTGTTTTGGAATCCCCTCATCGGTTGCCGACTTGGCTAACCCCCAGACACACCCTCTTTTTTATCGGGTAATTATGGGGAACAGGTCGCAGGACTTCTTTAGCTATAGAGTTTAAGAGCAGACTTGATGTTCTACACCCCCCACGTATCCATCTCATGTGAAGCTCCACAAATTAAAGCCGGTCAGGTATAACGGCAGCAGGGTAGGATTAATCGGCGTGGGACCACCACTCCGACTTCGTCTCAAAATAAAGGACGAAACCACTGGGTGGGTGCGGTCAGAGTGAAATTCTCCGACTTAGGAAATTCTACGCACATGGATGATCAGTGATCAATGATCAGTGATCAGTGATCAGTCTCGTGGATCAGAAACGGTCATGCAGCAGAAATCTCCACAGAAGGCTCTGATCATGGCAAGCTTGACGATGCTGCGTTTCATCGTCCAAGACACCCTCGTCCATGTCAATAGCCAAGCTATCCAACGCATTGGCGTCCTTTTTGCCTTCCACATCCTGCTCACACAGCCCTCTCGATCAGGTTTCTCATCGTCTATTCACCAGTTCAGTATCAAGCACCAAAAATGCAGAGTGTAAGTCCCATAGCCCATTATTTGGGTAACTACACTTGCTAATGGTGTATTCGGAAAGGTTATCATTGTGGGCGCGGGTCCGTCCGGCCTCCTGCTGGCCTTGTATCTTTCACGAGCAGGCATCAATGTCCGGGTCCTCGAGGCCGCCACCGAGCCAGATAAGCAGCCACGAGCAACACACTATGGTCCGGCTGCTGTACACGAGCTGCGCCGGTCCGGGATCTTGGAGAGGATGAAAACGAAGGGCAGCTTCTCGCCCAAGAGTGTATCATGGCGTGCGCATGACGGGTCTTTACTCGCCGCGCTACCCAAACCCCCTTCTCCTTCTGCTTCTGATGGAAATGCCGGACAGCCTGATGGGGTGATCAGCTTGCCACTCAATATGATGGTTGAGATTCTGATGGAGGCTGTGAGCGAGCAGCCGACTGCTCAACTCGAATTTGGCTGCCGTGTCGTCGACGTCGGTCAGGATACCCAGGACGGCTCTGCGTGGGTAGATATAGTGAGAGGGGGTGACGAAGGAAACCCAACTCGCATTGAGGCTTCCTACGTCGTCGGGTGTGATGGCGCCAGCAGTTCAGTCCGGGGGTCACTCTTTGACAGGTCGTTCCCAGGCCACACCTGGGACACCTGGCTTGTTGCCGCCAATGTCCGCTTCCATGATCCCGCCGCATGGGGAGCGTTTTCTGATGTCAACTTTTTCATCCACCCTACAGACTGGTGCATGGTAGCTCGGATCGGGGGACCAGGCAACCTTTTCAGAGTCACGTACGGAGAGCAGGCTAGCATGTCGAAAGAAGCCTGCGCCACCCCGGAAAGAGCTGTCGAACGGCTGCAAACTATCCTCCCGGCACCGCTGTCAGACTCATCCCAGTTTGAGATCGTGTCATCAAGCCCATATCGGGTTCATCAGCGCTGCGCGCCAAGTTTCCGCGTTGGGCGTGTCCTGCTCGCAGCAGACGCGGCTCACTTGTGCAATCCCATGGGCGGCTTTGGTCTTACAAACGGGATGGTGGATGTCGGCGGCCTGGCAGATTGCCTTATTGGAATTCACCAGGGGCTTGCTGGTGAGGACATCCTTGACAAATACGACTCTGTTCGCAGGGCCATATTCCAGGACGTTGTCGATGTCATCACTACCGCAAACCTCAAGCGAATCATGCAGGATCCAGAGCAAGCCATTGCCGGGGATCCATTCCTTCAAGCCTGCCGTGAGGCGGCAGAGAACGATGAAAAGGCCGCCACGTTGGCCAACGTCATGAGGGTGAGCAAACCATATCTCCTTGTTGACAGGCTGGACGACTAACTCCATGACCCGATTTAGGCCCCGGCAAAATTGAAGCATGATTTCACCCAGTACTACTTTTCCAGTGGCCAGGCCGGTACCTAAAGCCTCAGCATTTGCAACATATCATCTGTAGACAGGGCTAGAGCCCCCGCTGCTTGAGCTGGAATGTGCATAGCATAACCTCGTGACGGCTACTCTAGTATAATTGTGTGCACGCAAATACATCGAATATTGAAGCTCATTAAATTGTGCCACCACTATCTCCAAATGACAAGTGTGTGAGTCTGACTCTGAAGTCACTTGTGATGTTCATCAGGCAGTGTTTCAATGTTAGCAGAAGATAAAACGTACCGCACCCAGGCCTTCAGCCTTGTTCTCAGCCGTCGGGCCTCCTTCACCCCTTGTGCGCGGCCAGCCGATTACGCCTCGGGGCATCGACAAATCACACAGCGCCGCCAATCTCACGCTATAGCTACAAGCACCATAATACAGCCACAGCGCGCGTTGTCAGTAGATATTAGCCTGAAACCCCAACCTCAAGTGTGGTTCAGACTGTTCGTGATCGCCGGCAGACAAGCACCCAGGGAGTAACGGGGCAAGCGGAAACGGGCAATAGCCAGGCCAAACCTCTATGGAATAAGTAATAAACAGAGCAGGTATGTACAGGGTGTGTTCTTAGCTGAGACGTTGCTAATCTGTAATGGGCTGAAACCTCCACGTCAAGACCACTGACTCGGGGGTCACCATGCCTTGCGCAGACCAGGGTAAGGCTGTACTCCAAGACATCGAGACCCCTGGCGTGGTCGAGACAGCCTTACCGGGGCCCTGCCTCTTTAACGTATCAAATGCTGATATTCATAGTACTCAGTCCCTGCTTCGAGGCGCCGTCGAGGTCGGCGGTCCTCTGCCAGCCAAGTCACCGCGAAAATTACCTAGGTGCCCGCCATCCCTCGAGTGTCTTGTTCTGTGGAGTGCGGTTTATGTCTTGGCTCTCTCTCTGTGAGATGCATCATCCTGAACCAAGGCCATCTCCAGCCTGTTTTGCTATGAACTTTCCATGGCCGATGACCAGCCCGCTCGAGTATCGCACTGGCGCCTCGTCCGCGAGCCTGCGCTGGTAACCCGTGAGATAGTCACGCATGACTGGAAAGGCGAAGGGACCGCCGATGACCCTTACCTTATTGACTTTATTCCTAATGACCCGCGAAATCCAGTAAGTTACTTTGACAAAGGGATGGTCCTCGAGAGAGGGAAAAAAAAAAAAAAAAAAAAAAAAGTCATAAGCTTTGCTTCTTGAAGTTTCCCATCCCCTTTTCGCATCTCATGTCCCATCACCCCCACGGCCTCAGAGAGATATCTTGCTAACAAAAGCCACCAGGTCAACATGCCCACGGGCATGCGCTGGCTCGTGGCAGCCCTCAACGCCCTCGCGACGCTCGCCATGACCTTCGCCTCGTCCGCCTACACGAGCAGCGTCCCAGACCTCGAGCGCGAGCTCGGCGTCAGCAGCGAGACCGCGTTCCTGGGGACCTCGCTCTTCGTGCTGGGGTTCGCCCTGGGCCCGCTGGTATGGGCCCCGCTGAGCGAGGCCTTTGGCCGCCGGCCCGTCTTCCTGGCCACGTACGGCGCCTTTGTCGCCTGCGACGCCGCCGCGGCGCTGCCGGACAACATCCTCGTCATCATCGTGTTCCGCGGGCTCGCGGGCGCGCTGGGGTCGTCGGCGCTCGTCAACTCGGGCACCGTCGTGGCGGACATGTTCTCGCTCGCGGACCGGGGCCGCGTCAGCGCCGTCTTCGCCGGTGCTCCTTTCCTGGGCCCGGTGCTTGGTCCCATCGTCGGTGGGTTCCTGAGCCAGAGCTCGGGGTGGAAGGGCGTTGGCGTCCTCATCGCCGGGTTGACGGGTGCCCTGTGGATGTTGTACTACTTTCTTGTCCCCGAGACATACGCGCCTGTCCTCCTGAGGCAGCGAGCTGTGCTGCTCACCAGGACGGACCCACGGGGGAAGGTCTTCATGTCCCGCATGGACAAGACCAAAGGGGTCAAGTCCACGGGGGAGATCCTGCGCACGTCCATGGTCCGGCCGTTCTTGCTCCTGTTCTCGGAGACCATCGTCAGCATCCTCTCTCTTTACATGGCCATCATATTCGGCGCCATGTATATGATGTTTGCCGAGTTCCCAATTGTCTTCCAGCAAGGCTTTGGCTTATCGCCCGCATTTGGCGGCCTTGCGTTCCTGGGAATAGCGATCGGGATGGTGTTTGCCCTTGTCTTTATGCTCTTTCAAAACAAGTCATACATCAAGGTGGCAAAGGCCTCCCCGGGGGGCAGGGCACCTCCTGAGACCCGACTTGGACCGGCACGCCTGGGGGCAGCCATGGCTCCCATTGGGCTGGCCATCTTCGCCGTGACCAACTCTCCAGGCTTCTCATTTGTCGTGCCCGTCGCAGCAACAGTCCCCTTCGGCTTCGGCATGGTGGTGATATTCCTCAGCCTCCTCAACTACCTGGTCGACACCTACACCGTCTACGCCGGGTCGGCGATTGCTGCAGCTACCGCGATCCGGTCTATATTTGGGGCTGTGTTCCCATTATTCACGAGGATCATGTTCGAAAAGCTGGGGGTGCATGCTGGTGCAGCCGTGCCTGCAGCTCTAGCAGCAGTATGCGTCCCATTCCCATTCCTGTTCATCAGGTACGGCAAGCAGATACGAGAGAAGGCCAAGTTCGCCACGGAGGCGAGGGCGCTGGCATTGAAGATGCTGGGACCACCCAAGACTGACGAGAAGAAGCCGCGACCTCTGTCTGACGGCCATGGCCCCACGGGCATGGGGGAGTGGCAGTGCTATGGGAGGTATTGCCTAGGGTGTAGCATAGACGATGATAATCTGTTCATTTGTAGGAATGCAGGGTTGTATGAGGACAAGTGGAATGGGAGTTTGTCTGACGAGAAGATGCCCGAGAGGGTGCGGGAGGGGGGGTTGGCTGCTAGTAACTAACTGCATAATAGAAAAAAAAAAAAAATACCCTTCACAAATGTTTACATCTATAAGATTTATTTCCAGGCGCCGATCCTCATCATTGCTTTTCCCCAGCATGCTTAGGCCGGGGTAGTCATGCTGTGCTGCCGTCAGTCATGATGCATCGGAAGCCGACAGCATGTGGTCTAGGTATTTGTCAGTCATTTGAAGAAAGCATCCGTATATGTTGATTTTCCGAGACACCGTGATGAGTTTTGTGAACAGTGCTGAGGTTGTGGAATATGGGAGATTTACTCTTACCCACGGGCTGTAGGAAACGAAGATGCTTCACTTGTTAAATATGGCACGATTGAGTGCAGGCGTGGATGGTGCGGTTCCGAAAATTTTGGCGACGAGCGATTTTGGCCTGTCCGATTGGACCTCTGGTTGCATCAACAACCTCCACGACCATCAGTCCCTGCACGACCCCAAACCCACTGCACCATGGCGGACTACACGCTCTACCTGGTGACCGACTCCACGCCCGCGATCCTCGGCGGCAGGGACATCTGTGACGTCGTCGACCGCGCCATCCGCGGGGGCGTCACGGTCGTGCAGCACCGCGACAAGACCAGCGACACGGGCGACCTGATCTCGACGGCGAGGAGGCTGCACGCCGTCACGAGGAGCCACAGCGTGCCGCTGCTCATCAACGACCGGGTCGATGTCGCGCTGGCTGTGGGCTGCGAGGGCGTGCACCTGGGCCAGGATGACATGGGTCAGTCCAGCTCTCTCACGGCTGCTCGACTACTGCTACCATGGCGGACGCGAGACGAGGAGGGCCTCTGCTGAGACATGACTGCATCCAGACATAGGCACTGCCAGGAAGCTGCTCGGGGGCGGCAAGATCATCGGCATCACGGCCAACACGGCCGACGAGGCCCTCGCGGCCTGCGAGCAGGGCGCCAGCTACCTGGGCATCGGGACCATCTTCTCCACACAGACGCGCGTCACACCCCGCCAACTCCTTTCCGTCTCGTGGTCATCTCGAGGCGATGATGGTGCTGACTCTGGGCCCCCCTTGCAGAAAGACCAACACCAAGAACATCATTGGCCCAGAGGGCCTCCGGCACGCCCTCGCCGTCCTCGCCGACAAGGGCCATGGAGACGTCCCCACCGTGTGCATCGGCGGCATCAATGCCTCCAACATCCCGCAGGTGCTGTTCCGCGGCAGCCCTCCCGAGAAGCCACTGGACGGCGTCGCCGTGGTCAGCGCCATCATGGCGGCCGAGGACCCGGAGGCCGAGTCGAGGCGGCTGCTGCGGCTGGTCCGGGAGGCGGCCGAGCGTGGCACGCGGCCGAGGGCGGGCCCGGCGGCGGCACCGACCAAGGCGGAGCTGTTGAAGCTTGTGCCGGGCGCCATCAGGGCGGTGCACGAGTCGAAGCCGCTGTCGCATAACATGATGAACCTGGTACGAGCTCCAGGGCGGTATTCCATGAGAGATGCCAGGCTGATGTGGTTCTACACAGGTGGTCCAGAACTTCGCGGCAAACGTGGCTCTCTGTATCGGGGCGTCGCCCATCATGGCCAACTACGGAGAGGAAGCAGCAGACCTCGCCAAGCTCGGCGGTGCACTTGTCATCAACATGGGCACGGTGACGCCCGAAGGGCTGGACAACTACGTCAAGGCCCTCAGGGCATACAACGCGGCCGGGCGACCGGTCATCTTCGACCCAGTAGGGTACGTCTGAACCCCCACACCCCCCGTATCGGTGGACTACTTGCACATGCTCCTATTCACACCTATACATCACAGTGCCGGGGCGACAGCCGTCCGCAGGGCAGCAGTCAGGGCCATCCTCTCAGCAGGCTACATTGACGTGATCAAGGGCAACGAGAGCGAGATCAAGGCCGTGTTCGGCGGCGGCACCGAGAGCCAGCGCGGCGTCGACAGCAGCAGCACGCTCTCCGACGCGGACAGGGCCCGCCTGGTCCGGAGCCTGGCCGCGCGCGAGCAGGCCGTCGTGCTCATGACGGGCAGGACGGACGTGGTGTCGGACGGGTCGCGCGTGCTGGCCGTGCGCAACGGGCACGAGTACCTCGGCATGATCACGGGGACGGGCTGCACGCTGGGCACGGCCGTCTCGGCCATGGTGGCCGCGTGCCCGCGCGACGGTGACAGGCTGGCCGCCGTTGTGGCTGGGATACTCCTCTTTGAGATCGCGGCCGAGCAGGCGGCGGGCAGGGGGGGCGTCGATGGCCCTGGGACGTTTGTGCCGGCGTTCTTGGACTCGCTCTACCGCATCCGGACTGCCACTGCTGCGGGAGACATCGGCTGGCTGTCTGCTGAGAAGGTTTCTGTGGTTGAGTGAGCTGGTGTGGAGGGGCTCATCGTGCGGCTGAGGGCTTATTGTGCCCCGGAATTATCAGATGTTTGTTGTGTTGCACCGACAAAGGCAAACACTAGTCAACAGCCGGGGTTATAGATGCACCGGAATTCCAGAGGGAGAATGCGTCCACGAGAAAGACTTGTGTGTAAGGGACGTCCCACGCCTCATGGAGTTGTGTTCCAGCAGCAAACAGAGGGCCACAAGGTGGATCGTGTCACATGCTGCTGCAGTGGGTTTCAGGCTTGACCTCAGGCTATCGGTCCCCCGGCCCAGACCCCTGACCAAGCAGGCTTATTATTACCATTGCCTCGGTGCTACCCCGCGGGGAAGCCTTCTTCCTCCCTCTCCCTTGATGTTCCCGACAGACAACAAGAGTCTGACTTGTCATGGCCCTTGTACTTTAACCTCCAGTTGCGGTCCACTGTGTCTACTATGGTAGTTGCCTCTGCGCACATACGGACAATCACAGCATCACACCTCCCACGCGAATCCGCGCCCCAAGACCGTCCACACGACCTGTTATCCGACCATTCTCCGAGATGCCAGAGCTGGCCAACGCCCGGCGAGGGATGGGTACGCCAACCGCCCTGCTTCAAATGCAACAGCCGAGGCTAACCTGCCCAATTCCTGACAGACAATCCCGCCATCTTGTCAGTGGAGCCCAGACAAGCCCGATGCCGATGATGCCCATCGAACCGCCCTGACGATTGCCCCTCACAGTGTCTGCGACCTGCAGGAGAAGTTCCGAAACGCAATATATGAGTTCGACAAGGTGTAAGCATCACAATGACCACGGGGAACCGCCACGTCCCAGAAGAGACCACATTCTCACAGCGCCTCTCTGCCCCCAGGGTCCTGACCACACAAAAGGTCCTCCGAGCCGCCGAGGCCCTCAACATCCCAATCTTCACGACCACGCAGAACCGCGCGCGGCTGGGCGACACCGTCCCCGAGCTCCAGCAATACCTCGACACCCCGCTGTGCAAGACCCGCTCGGACAAGACCCTCTTCAGCATGCTCGTCCCCTCGGTGACGGCCCAGCTGGGGCCCAGGCCCGCGCAGATCGTGCTGGTCGGCATCGAGGCGCACATCTGCATCACGCAGACGGCCATCGACGCCCGGCGCGCGGGCCACGCCGTCTACGTGCTCGCCGACGGCGTCAGCAGCTGCAACAGGGAGGAGGTGCCCCTCGCGCTGGCGCGCCTGCGGGCCGAGGGCGTCGTCGTCACCACGAGCGAGAGCTGGCTGTACGAGTTCGTGGGCGACGCCGGCCGGCCCGAGTTCAAGTCTATCATTGGGGTCGTCAAGGACACCTCGGCGGATACGAAGACGGCCCTGCAGGCCCTTGCGCCTGTCCATGGGGCGTCGAAAATCTAGGTTTTTTTTTGTTTTTTTTTTGGT
>NQMI01000158.1:50005-98704 GCA_002270565.1 Stenocarpella maydis
GGTGGGGGGGGGGGGGGGGGGGCTGCGCGTTCTGTAGGTAGAGCGTGGCACGGCAACGTAGAGGACCATAGGGGGGGTTTCGAGTCTTATTAGACGACTTTGCTTCCAAATAAGAGATTGCGGGTGGTGCTGCCATGACAAAACCGCACAGTAGAGATTCCTCCATATTGCCTCCTCATACACTTCAGTGTGCCTTTTCAATTTCCTGCTTTCCCGTAGAACAGGAAGCACGAATGGTTACTTGGAAGCAAAACCATGGCATCCTGCACTCCTTTTAAGAAATCTCGCCGTTTTCTGAGCTGATTTCAACCCCGAGTTGAAACAGGACATCTGCAGCCGTCCAGCCGTCAAGCTTCCGGCCGAGCGGGTCCGACTCGACTCCGGTCCTCTCTCCGGAGATTGACTCTTCCTTCCCCTCACGTCAGAGTCAAGCCAGCACATGACCAAGCAACCAGCATACGGGCATACTCGGCTCTCGGTAGTAAAGCTGGTACAGCCGAGACATCACGACCTGCTTCGTCTGCTCGTCGCCTCGGCCCACATCTCAGCTGCTCCTCTGAGGACATCAACCATATATCAAATCGCACCAGGCCAGCCGCTTATAAGTCACAAGTACCGCCACAAGCCATCATGGCCGCCAGCAGCAGCAGCACCACAGAGACCGCCCCCCCGGAGCCGCTCATCACGGGCCTGCACCACATCAACCTCACGGTGCCGCACGGCACCCTCGACCGGGCCAAGTCCTTCTACGCCGGCACCCTCGGCCTGACGCCCCGCCCCGTGCCCGCCGCGCAGGCCCACGAGCTGGCCTGGTTCGACATCGCCGCCTCGGGCCAGCAGGTCCACGTCTCGCTGCCCAAGCACGACGGCGACGGCGACGCCCCCGCCCCCGCCTCGCGCCACCCCTGCTTCCGCGCCGGCTCCGCCGAGGCCCTGCTCGCCCTGCAGCGCCGCGTCCACGACCACTTCCTGCGCGGCGGCGCCGACGCCCCCGCCGCCGCCGACGCGCCGGGGGTCAGCTCCGGGGCCGAGGGGCCCGAGTACCCGAGGAGGTTCTTTGCGAGGGACTTTGCGGGGAACCGCCTCGAGTTTAGTGTCTAGGTTAGTTTTGATTAAATATATGGTAAATAATCTTGTGTAAGATTTACTTTTCTTTTAACATTTTATTACTATTAACATTAGAAAAATGCTAAACTAATAAAACTAATTTCAACCCTGGTAAGCAGGTTCAAGCCTGTGTTGGGGACCTCGCTAGCGGTGACCAGGCCATTGGGGTTGGTGTCGATGAAGGGCTTCTTCTTGGTGTCTTCGAAGCGCAAAGATTTAATCTCCTAGTTAATTCCGAGTTCCTTGAAGAGAAAATTACCTACAGTAGGGGCGATATCAGGAACTCCATGTCATCGAAACGCCTGACACGGTCCCGCTTCCCAAGCTCTCGCCTTCCAAGTGTTGGGCCACACCACCATCAGTGCAAACTGTGTGCTACAGGCATCTTTGTAACCAGCAACGAGAAGAACGAAACCAACGCTACGAAGAATAACAAATTGCCCAACAGACCCCACGCGCCCACACGCGTCGTCCAGTGGGGCCGCGGGTATTGAATGTTCTAAAATCCAGATCCTCCATGCTCACCAACGGGGTCTTCAGCTACAAGGAGGGATGACAGTGGGCATACGTCCGACGGATTTCGCAGCACCGCCTGGTGGCTTTTCCATGCAACATCTTTCCAGGCTTCCGTGACCAGCCGCCCCATGTGGATATGTTCAGAGGCTACGATGTCTGTTAGCGGCACGCGGCACAATCGTGGACTATACATATGTACTGCGCTGACTTACCGTAGCAGATGGCTGTATCCTTCCCCTGTCCTTGCACGACATAACGGAAGAACCCGTTGATCCTGCCCCCTTCTCTTGTACCGTAGCTCAATAGCCGCAACTCCTGCAGTTTTGGTAGGCCAAGAGCTGCCACTCCAACTTGGTTGAGGAGGCGGTTGATAGCTGCGTGGGGAGTGCCCGGCTTGAGGAGCGAACAAGCAAGAGTCAGGGACCGCAAGGCCGGCCAGTGACTGATCCCAGTGGCTCCGGAGACTGGCTTTAAACTCCCGAGATATTCGAAGAACTCTTCTGCCGCGTTCCCACTCGTAGTTATTGAGAGCTCCTGGAGTCCTCTCGTCATGCCGAACCATGCCAGCCGTTGCACAAGAAATCGATATGCACTGATGGTACGTCTCCCGCCGTGGCCCAGGACATGCAGGCGCTTCAGAGCAGCAGGGAATACCGGTGTCAGTTCTGCGATCTGGAAGTGTTTGGTATGCTCGTTGTGATGATGCACATCCTGAAGGCAGAGCTCCTCCATTTCGGGCAGTTTCGAACACAGGCTAATGATTGCGCGAGTATTGATTATTTGCCCCTCTTGGTATCGACCCGAGAAGCTTTTTATTGCTGGAACTTGCCCAACCATGTCGTCGGGACCGCTCTTTTCGGATTGATGAAGCATGTCGAAAGAGCGGTATGCTGCAGGTTTTTGATGAGATCTTGTACGCCTTCCGCTCCGAAGACTGCGAGCAGTGGGCGCAGAAATGCAGGGAGCAAGATGTAAGTTGAGATCCGTGTCCCATTTCTTGAGCAGGCACAGCAGCGAGGCTACAGCCGGAGAAGCCCTTTGCTCTGATGGCTGTGCTGCAGATCCACGGTCGAGGTGAGCACCGTCCCGATCAGACACTTGGAGCGATACTGTCCGGAGCTATTTGCGGCGATCACTGTGAATCGATACTGTGGTTTCAAATTCGGATAAGTCTTCTGGGACAAGATTGAGAGACCGGAAAGTAAGCTGTTCAAATAGGTATTGCCAGTCCTTGTTGACCGCAGCGTACCGGGCAAGGGTGTGGTCCGCCTCTGCTTCTTGGGCAACGTGGCTCAAGATTATGCCAATGACGGCAGGTGGCAACGTGGCCCAGTGATTTTCTATTGGGGATGTTCGGTCCATGACAAGCAAGTACGGTGGCCGGGAGTGAGTGTGCAATATGGAAGTAGGAAAGGTAGGTTGAGATCGGCAGGGCGGGTGGTTATAAAAGTCCAATTCTTCTTATTTTTTTTTCCTTGGCTTGTCCCGGCTAGTAGTTCGGGGTTCTAGTGGCGTGGCGCTTCTCTGATTAAGCAACGCCTAGGCACCCAGTCAACGTCCGCCTACCCAGCTTGACCCTATTCGCCCACCCAGTACAAGCATTAAGCGTGCAGCTTATTAGGAATTCTTGTACCTCTACCCTTTAGATTCTTTACCTAGTAGGCTTTTAGCATACTCAGTAGGCTTTCAGTATACCTATTGGGCTTTCCACACACCCAGTAAGCTTTTAGCATACCTAAAAAAGGGGCCCTCTATATACCTAAAGGAAGGGCCCTTCCTCTAGGTGTATGAAGGGCTCTTCCTCTGGGTGTGTGGACGGCCCTTCCTCCGGGTATATGGAGGGGTTTAAGAGGCATTAAGGGGCTTTAAGATGTATCAAGGGGCTCTAAGAGCTTTCAGGCAGGGGGTTTCAGAGGGGAGGTATAAGAAATTATAGTAGGCTGTATACTAAATTTCTCATACTGGGTGGGTAAACGAGGTCGAGCTGGGCAGGCGGACGTTGACTGAGAAAGTAGAGGGGGATTGGAAATTAGATGATTGTTGTTGATCATACCTAATTTCTATCTACGTCCCCAGGGCCACTGTCAGGATTTCTTGACGCTGTCAACCTGCGTCGCACGGTCACCCGTTCCCACACCGGAGATGAAGGCAGCCCGCATGCTGGCACCCAGGTACACGAAAGGGATATTCCCCCAGTCAATGGCATTCCAGCGGGCAAAGTTCCACGGCAGGTAGATGTCCAGCCCAAGCTGCCGGACAGTCCAGAGGTGGCCCAGATCAGCGACCAGAAGCCCGAATAGAACTGTCTTCCAGACGCGCAGGTCTGAAGTAGAGCGGAGGACGAGAGCCTCGTTCAGCGTAAAGAGCAGGTACAGGTTCGCCAGCTGCGACAGGACAATGGAGGTACCGGTTGGAATTTGGCCGGGAGCCGGGGCGGAGGGGGCGTGGGTTAGGAGGAGGTAGTCATCCTGGCGGAAGTGCGCGTAGTATGCGCCGACGAGGGCGGATACGGGCTCGACATAGAGGAAGAAGAGCCGGTATATCGGAGGGAACCGATCGAAACCTGCTTCTCGACGCTGCTGTTGAGGGGCCATGGCTGCCTGTCTGGAAATGCGTATGGATAAGCCGGCAGGCGCGTCGTAGGCCCGCTGTAATAATGCAAGACTATTCGAATTCGTGGAGTATCTATTCCACAGCACTCGTAGGACGTCAGGAGTGCAGCGATGAGGTGAGGTTGAAGCTCTCCACAATAACGGCACCAACCACTCACTTCTGAGAATGACCAAACGGGCCCAAGTCCAGGCCCACTGCATCAGGACAGGGGTATCCTGGAGGCGACCCGATCGTACTGCTCGGACCCTGGAATTCGGTGCGTACTCTATTAATCAAACTAGTTGACTGCTCAGGCAAAAAAAAAAAAAAGGAAAAAAGACACATGATGTCCTCACGGCCTTCAGCCACGGGACAGGAAAGTCTCAAACGCAGAGAAGGCGACAGGAAAGTTTTAGACGCCCGAGAAAAACTGAATCCCTTGCTGGATGCTAGTGATATCTGGATGTGACTCGGCCTCACAAAGTGAGTGGCCCCGGGTCTATGCTGCGGCACACCTGACCAAGTTCCGCCTGGTAGCCAATTTCTTAGGCCATCGAAAGTCCATCAGACTGGAAGATTTTCGATACTGATACTTGAATAGCAGGGACTATTCAAGTTGTGTTTGTGGACATACAGATTTGCTCAAGCCGAGAACATCTCGGCTGACCCCTGAAGTTCTAAAACACAAAGACAACCAGAGACGACCCCACCATGGGCGAGGCCAGGGGTAGCCGCCCTAGCTCCTTGTCTGATCGGCGTCCCAAAACACTGGCCCAGAGCTGACGTTAATGTTTGAGCCTGGCCTGGAAGACACCTCGACATTTGTTCTCTACTTCACCTAAAATTATCACCTTCCTATTATCCATGGTCCTGTCTTTCCACAAGCCACTTCGAAGAGACTCTAAGTAAGAGGCTGGAATAACTCATCATTTAGCGGTACAACGCCTTTTTGAGGTCACTATTGACGGAAGCACGCCTGGTGTTGGTGGACAGAGCGTGGTACAAGGAAATTCATCACGTCCCCTTGAGGCCAGCCAGACGAAGACTTCTGATTTTATAGTTGGGCAGAGACCCCGCCCTTGGATATCGAGTGAAAGTCACGAGACCGCAGTGTCCTGTCCGTCGATCCTCCCAGAACCGTCCCATCACACCAGAGCCCGGCATGGGTAAACGACCCCGTCCGCTCATCGAGTACTGGCCGGGGTACGGGAGGCTCCCATTCTACTATTCCGTGAGTGTATCCCGTCACGCCAACATGCATATTATGAACGCTTCAGCACTAACCTTGTTATTTGAAGCGTCCTGACCTCAGGCCGCCACGCCTGAACATCCTCACAGCTGACCCCGAGCGGGCGACGCCCGGCTACATCTTTATCTCGCCGTCTTTTGATAGCCCGTATCGGCCAGACTCTGGACCGTATATTTTTGATACCAAGGGCGTAAGATTGGTCTTGTGAAGCCTATCCACCGGCTTATATAATACCTGGGTACACTGACACTGGTTGCAGAACTTGATATGGTCGGGTATTACTGCTGCGGGAGGTGCAGGCAGCACCGACGTGCATGGCCTGTACGTCTGCCAGTATCGCAACGTGCCACATCTTTGTTTCTGGCGAGGCCAGCAACGAGGAACCCATGGCGGTGGCATGGGCGTGATCATGGATACATCCTACAACATCGTCCGCACAATTGCCGCATCCAACCAAGCTCCCGTCGATTTCCACGAGTTCCTCTTGACATCCGATAACACAGCACTCATTACAACATACCCGCCGAAATTCATCGATGCCCTGTG
Source organism: Stenocarpella maydis (assembly GCA_002270565.1). Lineage (NCBI taxonomy): Eukaryota > Fungi > Ascomycota > Sordariomycetes > Diaporthales > Diaporthaceae > Stenocarpella > Stenocarpella maydis. The sequence continues at coordinate 56,016 of NQMI01000158.1, forward strand.
GGTCCTGGACTCATGCATTGAGGATATCCCCCTTTACACTAATGATAATCGCGTGCCGTTTCAGTGGTGTGCGTCCGACCACTTAGACTTGAACGAGAACCCCGGCCGTCAGGAATTCATTGCGGCTCATAAAGGCCAAACACCTGACCGGGCATGGGACCCGGTGCACCTGAACAGTGTTGACAAGACCCCTGCTGGTGACTACTTGATTTCCGCACGGCACCTCGACTCAGTCATGCTCGTATCGCACCTTGATGGGAGTATCATCTGGCGCCTCGGGGGGGCAAAGTCATCGTTCAAGATGGAAGGCTTCAACCTCACGCGCCAGCACGATGCCAGGTTTCTCGCATATGTCAACAACTCGGGCATGATCATCTCGCTATTCGACAACAATAACGACGGCACAAGCCTCAAGGGTAACCCATCGAGAGCCCTGGTAGTTGCGCTCGACACGCAGAGCATGTCAGCCAGAAGAATATCCGAGTACGGTCGGGTCCCGGCTGGAGCAGCCGGATTCAATGGGACAGAGCTGGACGATAGGCGATACATCGACTCGAACGGCATGGGAAACGTCCAGCTCCTCCCCAACGGCCACATTCTGACACACTTCGGCCGTCACGGCGCGCTGGCCGAATACCCGCCCGAGGGCGACAGCGACCCCGTCTTCTTCGCGAACCTACTCCCGGCACAACAGACGCCCTCGCCACCTTCAGAGGCCCTGTCGTGGACCGCAAACAACTACCGCGCCTTCCTCTACCCGCTGGCCAACAACACCAATGCAACTGAGACAACAACAAACACAAATTCGACACCAAATGCCGTGCTACCGACGCAGTGGGAAGGCAGGCCGGCCTCCCGCCCGGACCTCTGGGCCTACTCCCGCACACCAGCCTCGCTGATGACCATGTACGTCTCGTGGAACGGCGACACCCGCACGGCGACATACCGCTTCCACGTCTCCATCCTCGACTCGGCCGCCGCCCAGTCCGGCAGCCTCGAGCCTCCCCCCGACGAGGACTTCCAGTGGGGCGGCGACTGGCCGCGGACGGGCTTCGAGACCAACATGACCATCGGCGGGTCGAGGCCGTGGTCCTTCGCCGAGGCGCTGGACGCGGACGGCAACTCGCTCGCCAACAGCTCCAAGGTCCGCACGTACGTCCCTCCCGCGGGGGGGCGGAAGGCCTGTGGGGACTGGCACTGTTTCCCCGAGATCACGGGGGACGCGGACGTCCTTCCGCTCCTCGAGGGGCTTGGGGGGTCTGATCGCCCTGCGGGTGGGAACGCCGGCCAGGCGCCCGGCCGGGTGGGTGCCGGGGATGTGGGGGTTGGAGTGCTTGGGCTCCTGGAGCATATTTTTGCGCTCCTTGGGCTCGGGCTTTGCGCGTGGTTGGTTTGGAGTCGGGTTTCCTGCAGGGGACGGAGATGGCGAGATTCAACGAAGGGTTATAGACGCGTTGGGAAGGATGAGAATGAAATTGTGGTTTAGGAGAAATAATTCCCGTGGGGCTTCATTCAGACACCACACGTTTGACTCGATCAGGCCGTCAGCGTTCCTGTACCTAATTAGACAACACTATGGGATGCTCAACACGTGCCGGCACCTTGAACGACAGCTTCTCCATATACGACGTCGGGCATGTGCTACGCTCCGTTCCATTTCACTTTTATCGTCCCATATCCTCTTTAGTATGTTTAGTTTGACGACGATGCCAACTTCAACCTGTTGCTCCTACCCCGTAGGCGCCCTATTGTGCTACGGCCCGTTACGAACATCCACCTGGGACAATTCGCCTTTAGTGTGCGTCGATTTTTTGCTTATACTCCCTCACAAACACAAATCATGCCTCTATGCAATTTACATGCCGAACCAGGGAAACCAGACAGGAATTGAGACGTTCACTTATTAGCCATGAAGATCCCCCACAACCACAATACCCCGGCCCCACAACACACCCTCTCACTGAGATAACTAATATCAGCCACGTGAGTTGCGCCGACATTACACCCGAAGTACCCTCCGCACTGGTGGCTGCGGACAGCCGACTCTAGAGCTTCTATAGCATAGTGTCAAAGCCATACCTAGCCGGGCGCTAGAGGGCCACCATAACCTTTGCTCCGTAATTAGACGGCCCAATGAAATGAGGCAGACCGTGCCGAATAAAAGGACCTGCCAGCGGTCATCCAGACTCATGCCCATATCTATGATTTTCTGTGATGTATCGACAACCGAGGCCACAAACCCCCATGGAAACGAAGTACGGATAGATACACAGGTACCCAAGCGCAGGAAGGATACCTGTGCTAGTTTCTCAGCACGGCCGTGATACTGGCCGCTGTCAGCCCTGGCTCGGATGCTGCACCACTGCGCGACCAATGATTGTGCGCGATACCAACGTGTGTGCAGTGCAAGTGGAGCTCATCGATCTGCAAGGCAGTCGGGGCCGCCACGGATTTCACCACTGACCCTCAGGCCCAAGGACATGACACAGTGTGCATGCATCCCCAAGAGCGACTGGACCCCAAAGTGCAACTGTGTAATAATCCGGATCCCTGCACCAGCCTGCAGGCAGACCCGTGGCCGTTCCTTTCTTTTATCTAGCACCTGTTTCCGAGCCCTTCTTCTCGCAACCCCTGACCGGGGGGGTTCCACCATTTCCCCCCAGCTCTGCCCACAGCCGAGAGAGAGAGAGAGGGAGAGCTCCGTCATCACCACATTCCGAGCTTCTCCTCCGCCCCGGGTGATCGAGTGAGAGACCCCGACTCCGGTTCTTCTTGTTGTGTGTATTGAACAGGTCGTCTTTCAATGTCCTGACACCGACCGAGAGAGACTGCTCGCCGCTGCAGCGCGTCCCTAGAGCGGGGACGCTGTCCTTTTCCGGAACTGACGACAGGTGCAACACAGCCGTAGACCCACACATCGCGTGCCGGGACGAGTTCAACGTCTGTCGGGTCCGCAACAAGGCCATCCGGAGTGTCAAGGCCTGAGCGGGCAGCTCATAATCCGGTTGAATCGCCCGTCATGGCCGGTGGTGAAGTGCGAGGGACACCGATCCTGGTGCGGGACGGCACCAACATCGACAGGCGGCAATGCAGACGGGTCGTCCCGATGAAGGTATTGGTGCTGGGTCTCTGCCGCACGGGAACAACGTGTGAGTGCCCGAGATCGAAGCCGGCCACCGAGGTGGACTGGTCACGGCAGGGCGCGACTGGCTAACACGATGCTCGCCCAGCCGTCCGGACGGCCCTGAGGTCCCTGGGATACCTCGAGACATATCACATGCGCGCAGCCAGCACGGAGACGCCCCGCGACTGCGAGCTGTGGATGCAGGCCATCAAGGCCAAGTGGGACGGCGAGGGCAAGTTCGACAAGGAGGACTGGGACCAGCTGCTCGGCCACTGCCAGGCCGTGTGCGACCTGCCCGCCGCAGCATTCGCCCCGGAGCTGATAGCCGCGTATCCCAACGCCAAGGTCATCCTCACGATGCGGGATCCCGAGTCCTGGCACAAGTAAGGCCTCGCAACCCACGCCATGTATGCCTCACCTCGGGGCGGGGGGGCCTCCAGCTGACACACACATGCACTCGCCCAGGTCCACTGCCAAGACCATCTACCAGGGCATCACAGACCCCTCCGCCCAGGTGGTCTCGCACTTCGACTGGGCCTTCTCGCTCTACCGCCCCATGCTGGTGGCCCTCTGGGACCGGCTGTTCGAGGGCGACTTTGAGAACCGCGGCGTCGACGTCTTCAAGAGGCACTACGACCAGGTCCGCCAGCTCGTGCCCAAGGAGCGCCTGCTCGAGTACGAGGTCAGCCAGGGCTGGGGCCCCCTGTGCGAGTTCCTGGGCGAGGAGGCGCCCGCGGCCCCGTTCCCCTTCACAAACACCATCCGCGACTTCCAGAGGGGGTTCCGGGGCCGCAACACGCGCAAGATAAGAGGCGCGATAATCCAGGCGGTCCTGCTGGTGCTCGCCATGGCGTGCATCTGGATCAGCTTTGGGTACATCGCGGAATGGACGGACGGCCTGAGGGCCGGCAGTGGTACCACCATTCCCCGCTGACCCGAGGAGAGGTGGGATATTATCGGAGAGTGGCTGTCTAAAAGTCCAAGTCACAAGAGTCCAGCAGCGAGGCGGCTTTCATCCAGGGATATAATAGGCGCCATCTATGGAACGAATGCTACTTATGCCCGACTAATAACAGGTGAATCTCATTGTTTACATCTAGGATGGCTTTCTGGAGACAACATCCAAAGCCAGGGGCGTATTCGGCACGGATGATATGGGTAGCGTTGTTTTTGAGATGCAGTTTCTAACGATGCATGATATTTTCTTACCTGGGTATAGTTGATGTACTTTGTACCGCAGAAGGATGGTGTAGTTGAATATTGCCGTGAAGCAACTGCAGTGACGTTCCCTGCCTTGCCTGAGTATTGACCTCATTTCCTCTCGCGCTCTTCCTTCAGGTCACGACCGTCTGGGACCGCCAGGGGACAAGAGTCGGTGGGGTCGAAGGCGGGCGCCCGCTGTGCACGTGTGCACGTACACGACGATGACGGACCCCAGAGTCCAGGCCGTGCAGGCTTGGACTGAGCCTTGCTTGAGTACACCAGGCAGCTCCCTGGCACGCGAATACTGCCCGCGTCGGCTACTGCCAGCCTCGATGCCAGTGTTTGTAGCATCGTGTGGCGCATTGGTCATTGCTTCGTGGCGGAAGCCCAGGGATATGCCGCTGTTGTTCGATTTGCCGCGGGATGTAGGTCGCCCGTTCATAGCAGGTCTCCGTACAGCGGATACGAGTGCATTAGCCCTAGGTTGGTCCAAGCTTGCCGGAGTGGTCGCGCTACGATGCTGTGGAAACAGAGAGGAACCCACACGATGAGGGTTGCCATTCCGAGTAGGTGGAACAAGTTTGCACTGGAACTCACTTCCTGATGTCAAAAGACGTGGGCGGTACCACTCTCACTTCCTGATGCCGCATATCTCTGTTACTTTGTATCTTGTGTTTGAGGAACCACGGCATTCACTCATGTGTTGTTGTTAGTCACTGCCCAGCTTGAACCTGTTACATAATTACAAGAAACCGCTCGTGACAGCATGATACAAGTATTCTTTCCCGGTTCCACTGATACTGTCTGCTGATTGCCACATCATTGACCACGATGTTTGCGGGCCACACAACCCCCAGCCAACAACCACAACAATATTAACTTGGACGCTGAGACGATGCGCCGCCGGGCTACAACCGAGCTGATGTCCATAAACATACGGCCACAGCATCCACACCTCAGAACTGGTGAGCAGGACAACGAGGCCGACCAATCGACAGTGCTATTCTGTGTATGTTGCCTACCTAGGCAGCAGTACGTAATATGTCATGATATTAAAATAGTTTTAAAACACTTTTAATATAAGATAATTCAAACTTGACGATTTACAATTACTTGACTCGATAATTATATACCCAAGTTGTATTTATAGAAATATAAGCTTTGTATATATTTTCAAGGGGCATTTCACAGGGTAGAGAAAGGGAACCATGAAGCCTTCGGCCGTATTGTAGTTATTTAAAGCTATTCACTGCCTACTAGGGTCTCCGACTCCTCCCCAGTTGGGAGCTTCTGCAGGAAGTCAGCAATAACTTCGTACATGATTTTGTTTTCGTGTCCGGAACCATGAAATCTCTGCTCAAGTACACGGGTGATGCTACCACCATACCGCCTGTCTCAATTTAAGTTCAAGGACACAGTTTTGTTCGCAGGTTAGCTGCTACAAAATTAAGTGCCTGCTCGCCGTAAATGCGATTTAGAGTCCTGGAAGATTTTCGGATCTTGCGAGTGTCCAGGTGCAGAGCGTGCTCACGGCAACCATCGCATCGAAAGCCATACTCCCTGCCTGTTAAATCCGTCAGTGTTATTTTTCTAAAACTTTAAACGTCGATATGAAGCGCGCATTTTCCTATCTGTAAAACTGCTTTAGCACAAAAAATTGATATGGTTGTGGCTGTAAAAGTGTATCTGTTCGAATGGAGCACTCTATTCTAGCAGGGACTCTGACAAACTCACAAGCTCACATTCCCTTTATTCGCTGGATTGTGACAAAAGCATATCAAAGGCACATCAAAGGTTTATGTAATTCGGTGTCCTTCATCAAGGATTCTTGAACTAAACCACTTCCGGGATGGCCATCGGCCGGCCTTTGAGCATTATTCTCAGTTCGTGTGTCGTCCAATTTTTGTGACCAACGGCGAGTACTTGGTCATGAGGTGACACCTGAATTTGCTCTTACTCTTTCTCCGCGTATAACAACCAGTTTTTCACTCGGGTTTCACCCAGAACTGGAGGATACCCTAAACATGTCCAACGCTACATCCAATCCTCGTCCACCGGTGAGAGCAGGATGGTCAACGGCCCCCTTTACAAACTCCCGCCATCTACGCTCTTTTGCGCCACCCCAGTCAATTGTCCGTCCAGGTGCACCCGCACCTTTCAGTCTTCCTCCAAACGCCGGACCGGGCTTACTGGTATCGAGCTCGGAGGCAAGCAGCGCAGAGGGTGGAGATCCATATTGGGCAGAGTTAAAGGTACTCCTACAAGAGACGTACGTGAGCGACTCCGGGGCTGGAGCACGGCTTACTTGCTAAAAAAAACCTCGCAGTTACTCCTATTTCGATGCCTTTGAACAAGGCTACGCCACACAATGGTTGCAACTTCGTAACACGACGTCCACAGAACAATTTGAGGCGCAATTTAGAAATGAGCCTGTCCCGAGGCAATCGACAGTGCCCCAGATCCAGACGGATGCGGTCACATGGCGTGAGCCCTATCGCGTGCTCCCAGAGCGGCGAGTCGGGGCCGAGATCGCTCAGCAGCTGGATCAGGAGCTTCAAGCCGGGATGCACCCGACGACCCGGGCGCTGGTGCCCCTGTGCATGCGGTACCTCAAGGTCCTGGGCGCAGGCAGCCAGGGGATGGCGGTTCTCTTCGAGATGACTGAGCCTGACGGTACAACACGGAAGCTTGTCGCCAAATACGAAATAAGCAAGGACTCGGGCGGCGAAGATATGCTAATGGAGAAACACTGGATGTGGGTGAGTCAAATGGGGCAAGCACCTCAATCCATCGTGGTCGTGGAATGTCCTTCCGTGCTGGTGACGGCCCCTGTTCCGCGGTTTGGAGGTTGACCCTGAATACTCTTTTCAGATGATGGTTGGTGCAAGGCATATGATACAACGACAGTTCATCCGTGGCTATGATGTTCTGGTCGAAGGGGAGGAATTCTATAACGACCCACACATGTACATTATGGAGTTCATGTTCGTGAGACGCCCCAGCTACCCCACCGAGCCTAAGACATCCTAACGGGCCTGGAAATTGGCTGTTCTGACTGCGAAGTAACAGGAAGCACGGCACTATCGACAAGGTTCTACGCAAGATATCGCGAAGCCAAAATATGATACGGTTGAAGAGCAGTGACTTGTGGAGAGTTTTGCTTTGCCGTGAGTGAAGAGCGCCACCAATTCCCGCTCAAAGACCTGACTTAACGGTAGTATTTCGGGCTTGTATCGCTATGGCCTACCCGGGGCATTGGAGGCACGGCTTAGATCCCGTGAGGGGCGATGCAGTGCCGCTTAGTGAGGAGTTGGTCCCCACGAGCCCAGTTGGGAGGCACATACCCCCATCAGACGCTGTACTAGTCAACTTTGATATTAACTACAATAATGGTAAGTCATCTTTGGGGTCATTACGAGTTAATATGTACAGTTACATGCTGAGAAGGACGCCTTAGTGATGATCGGGGATTACGACACTGATCCAGGGGTACACCCTCACGACGAGGTGCCCACCTTCAAGGTACGCATGCGTTTCCATCAAGTTCCAAGGTTGTCATGAACTTCCCTTCGAACGACAACACACGGTGCCATCACATGACTAAGTAGCCCCGTGCACAATATCATTCGGGGCGGTCAAGTGTTGAACCCTGAATTCATAAGATACATTTTGAAATAACTGGTAGAGGTTTTCGAGGAGCTTATGTGATGTAACGGGCTCCGATGACTCTCGACAAGCCCACTGATCTGTGTGCCTCTTGTCAATTCACCAACAGCCGTTGATATCCGTATGCTCCCCTCGGGTATCTGTTGGCTGCGACGTGCGCTACCATGGGTCCGAGCCGGAACTAACACGGAACGAGGATTCTGAAAATGTTGAGAGCCAGTTGAGCTGACAGATTCCAGGTGGGGGATTTGGGAATCGCCTACCAGTTCGACAATTACGACCGAAATCCATTGTGAGTGTCATCAGCCTCAGATTATTCTACCCCAAGAAGGCATACTCATTGCACACATAGTGCCCACGCAGTGTGCAGCAGAATGGCTGGAAATCCGGGCACCCACACACCTGTAAGTCGTAATGATGATGTCTAGGTTTGTTGTAAAGCCTAGTACAACCGGATTGGAGTACTTAATAATTTAACCTAGGAACAATTCACCCGCACATGGGAGGCCTTCACGGACTGGGAAACCATGATGGCACAAGATGATACCGCTGGTAGATTTGGGTGGTGGACGAATTTGTATCAGATGGGAACGGTAAGAGATAACGGCCTTGCCAGCTGTCTACTCCCTGCCATGTATACTGACCAAATCTATGGCGTTATAGATTATGTGCAGCCTTATCACACAGAACATGTTTGACAAACCACCAGTATGTAGAAGACGAAGGATTTCCGGGTTACTGCAGGGCCAACCTGATTTCGACATCTTGACGGTAAGGACAGCCTTTTGGATTGTTTCCCGAAGCCCCACCTGCCGGCTAGAGCTTGAGATACTCCGGGTGGTTTCAGTACATGCTGCTGAATATTCTCGCAACAGTATGGAGGCTATGTCCTCGACGAAACATTCGACCACTACGACAAGGACCTTCGCATGACAGTGGCTTGGATCATGGCGCACGCCCCTCGCAACCGGCCCAGCATGCTACAGTTGGAAACGGTCCTTATGAACGGGGTCAGGAAGGAATTTGGAGAAGAGAGAAGAACCTCGATCGCGGACCTTTTGGGAAGTCCTCCACCGATGTGAGTTGCCCTCAGCCCGCCACAGTATGACACTGAGGGAGGCTTGTCTGATTCATATACCGTGACGATGCCCAACCGGACTCTTTACTTTCCTCCATCTACATCACGATTAGACACCAGCATTGAAGCCAGGCTGCTGACGAGACTCAAGGCGCGACACCTTAGGTAGTACCGGCGGCCCAGTCACCTCCAATGATGTTCCAATAAGTGGTGGTCTGCGGCGCCGCAGGGCGCCCCCTAGTGATCGGAGCAACACCCGGAGAGATATTACTATGCCCAAATCAGCAGAGTAACCGCGTCATCCGGGGCCTTCGACAGGGTGTCAAAAGAGGCGCCGCGATAAGAGGCACTGGAGACTGGCTGGGCCTGCCTAGCCTGCCGGTGCGAATTGCGTGTTTTCAGCGCGCGATCAGGGCGATGATCCCGGCGTTGGTGGGGGGGCGATGCTGGGGATGGCGGCGGCGGCCGCCGCCCATGATGGCAACGATCCGGCGGGAAGCATAGAGCAATTGGAAATTTGAATTTTATGATACACCTGCAAATCCTTATCCCGAGTTTCCTTTGTAGATCATGGTCGCGAACAGTTATTGCCCAGAGGGCTCACTGGAAGCATGGCCCTGTACATGAGAAGTATTTCACCGAGCTCTGACGTGTACTAGAATAGTTACGTGATCGAAGCTGAGGAAATGGTGAGGGAACGAGAAATATAGAGTGGGAGCGGGGCCGTAATGCCGCTTAAAGGTACCTAACTATATTCGTAGACTATACTGAAGAAGCGGGCTATTTTCAGATGGGAACTTTGAATGCAAAGTCTGTCCAAGGCCTTCTCGGACGAGGATCCTACTGCTGCTGGCTACCTAGGTAACTCGAGGCCATCATACCAGCCATCTGATGGGACGGCAAAAGGGTTTTGGGGGACGGTGATGCCATGAGTATGGCATCACCGTTCCCTGCCGCCGGCTCTATATACAAAAAGGACAAACCCTTGTAAAACAACCACTTGTCCTGCTAGGGGACGGCCTCATGCTCATGAATCACATTGATAGAAGCTTTAAAGATATTGATTGAATTTGGATGTCCGGTCTATCTCGGGTGGTGACGAAAAAAATACCTGGATGGCGGCAACTGCAACAATACTGGCTCCAACATGCAGAATATCCTCTACTGCCATTAGAACTAGATAAAGGCTCCGAGCCCAGCTGTCACGATATAAGCATGTAGGGAGTGCCACAGGTGTAGCGTCACATTTTATACAACAGTTATGAGCCCGGCTCCTCTAGTCTAGCGGTTAGTTCCCCTAGCTAGCAATGATTAATAAGCCACTCTCTACTACCTTAGGAAGAGATTAGACTATCACCCTTAGTAAAGGATATAAGTTTAAGCTTTATAATAAATCTAATATTATAAAGAGGACCGAGAGTTATAGGAGCAAATTTGACTTAGCAGCTAAATCTAGGGGGTATATTATAATATAAGCATGTAGGGAGTGCTACAGGTATAGCATCACATTTTATGCAATACCAAAATAGGCCCGATGTTACGATCCTTGGTCCAGACATAAGCTATATGTACGGTTGGAAGGAATATTCGAACAGAGAGTTCGAATATTAGCTGATCTTTTGATCTATGGCGTAGTGGCACCTTCCACCACGATCGTTACACCCGATACCTATAAGAATTAATACCAGCGGTAGTAAGCACTGGGTTAAGAATTTATGCTTAGAGTTTTTCTGATGAATTGTGCTATAAAATAGCATTCAGTTCAGCGTGTGTGTGTTTCGGCAGGGTCGCAGTATGGTGCTCTGAGGCGAATTGGGACGATTGACAATGGTCTGGACAACTTTATATTAAATTAAGTTGGGCTTCCGTAAGCCCTCCTTATATACCCTCCGACATCGTCTCACCCCTGGGCACGCTGCGGTAGGCTCTGGTGCAAATTTGCAAATGCCGGAAAATTCGCCCTTCCAACACACCATCTTTGGTTCCAAGCAACTAGCCAACCATAGCCCTAGCAATGCCCAAATCAAGTACATATAAACTCCAGAAATCAAGCTATCCAATGCACTAAGTTATATACTTTTTGGGTAAGAAATAAGGGTAATGCAGAGGTCTGAATTAAGGTGCAAATGCAGGCCAAAATAATCGACTCACGGCCACCAAACTCATCTTGCGTCACGCACGCACTGGGCGTACTTAGCGAAAATCGCCTGACTCGCAAGTCTAGGGTAACTCCTTGCTAAAAAGTCTAGGGTAACTCCTTGCTGAGCGGTTCCGTTTAACAGTTTTAAATCTCAGTGCTTAAACAGAAGAATAAATAGGGTTAAAACGTTTTAACTGAGATATATAAACTGCTTACACTAGGTATATTAAAGCTATTAAGTATTATTAACATCTACCTTAAACATTCCTTAACTTTTAATACCTAATAATATAATAACTAATTATAAAATATTTCATATAACTCTACTTAACTCCTAAAATTAGTATAAAGAATGTAATATATGAAAGTAGTTGAGCCCTCTTTAGCAGCTAGTTTCGGGTGTAGTTTTCTTTATACTAGGGGCTTAACTGATCGGAAAACCCGCTGGAAACTTCATGGCCCTTGATACTACTGAGTTCCCCACTCATGGGCGATCTGGTTAGTCTTTCGCTGGTGCGGTTTCACGGGCAGGGGTAGGCGTTTAGCATCATAGCCTGATTTGTAATTTGCCGAGGTACTTCGATACAGGGGCAACCTGGGACAGCATTCTCGAATAGTCTAGCTACGATGAAAGCAATGGCTATAACTCGTCCTGCCCCTTGCCCAACCCATAGTGGCTCACTAACTAATGAATGCGGCTGCAATCCTACCATTAATTCCGAAGAGTCTTCGTCCTAATCCGCCCATAGTTTTTGGTTTTTGAAGCCTAACCGTTGAGCCCGAAGCCAGCATCATACAATTTCCCGCTCAAGGGACTCAGGACATGATGACTCTAGAGATCTCGAAACCTTTCACGTTGCCTTCGGGTCTGGTGCTCCCGAACCGACTCGTCAAAGCAGCGATGGCTGAGGCAATGGCCGGCCCTGGCTCAGAATACCTGCCCAACGATGCCATGAACCGCTCGTATGGGGCCTGGGCTGACGGCGGCTGGGGCCTCATCCTAACGGGCAACGTTCAAGTCGACGTCAAGTACCTCGGCCAGCCGGGAGACACATCGATAATCGACAGCGAGGCCAAGCAGCTCGAGGCATGGAGGGCATGGGCAAAGGCCGTCAAGGGGCCCAAGGGCGCGACCCCGGCCATCGTGCAGCTCAACCACCCGGGCCGCCAGTCCCCCGCCGGGGCGGGAACCAAGGGCTTCTTCACCAAGAACGTGGCGCCGTCGCCCATCCCGCTGGACCTGGGCCCGGGGCTGCTCGCGAGGCTGGCCTCGGCGCTGGTGATGGGCACGCCGCGCGAGATGACGGTCGCGGACATCGAGGAGGTGGTGGCCCAGTTCGCGAGGGCGGCCAGGCTCAGCGCCGACGCGGGCTTCGACGGCGTCGAGCTGCACGCCGCGCACGGGTACCTGCTCGCGCAGTTCCTGAGCCCCAAGTCGAACAAGAGGACGGACGCGTACGGCGGGAGCCCGCAGAAGTCGGCCAGGATCGTGGCTGATATCATCCGGGCGGCGCGCGCCGCCACGCCCAAGGGCTTCACGATTGGCATCAAGCTGAACAGCGTCGACCACCAGTCCGAGTCTGCCCTGAAGGACTGCATTGAGCAGCTGCGGGTAATTACGGAGGCTGGGGTTGACTTTTTGGAGGTGTCGGGCGGGTCATACGAGGATCCTGTGGTGAGTGTGGTGCCAACTCCCTTCAAATTTGTGACCGGATCTCTCCAGGTCTCAGCCTCGCTCATATCTGGGCCAAGGCCTGACTTTCGCTGCCCTGCGCACTTGTAAACCTTTGCGCAATGCAGGGTATACACAAAAGGATCTTCTCGACTGACATCCGCTAGATGATAAGTGGCGGCAAAGAATTCCAAGAAAAGTCAGACAGGACCAAAGCTCGCGAGGCGTTCTTCCTGGAATTCGCAAAGGCCATCCGCGGCAAGTTCGCCGACGTCCCTCTCATGGTCACCGGCGGATTCCGTACCCGCCTGGGAATGGAGGCTGCGGTGGCAGAGGGCGGCTGTGACTTGGTTGGCATCGGCCGGCCAGCGGTTGTGAATCCCAAGTTGCCCAGCAACATCATCTTCAACAAGGAGGTCAGCGACCACGATGCAAAGCTATATCTGAAGAAGATCCAACCGCCGTGGATCGCCAAATTCATCTCGCCTGCTGTTGGTGCTGGCGCTGAAACCGTGAGTTTGAGACACATTGCTTGATGTGCAATTTTATCCACTTCGTAAATCATGGCGCTAATTTTTCTTTCTCACAGGGCTATTATGGCGCACAGATACCCAAGATGGCTCAGTTATAGATGATTAAACTTAGATACTCAAGTAGATCACATAACCTGGTCAGTGTTTAGAGGATATAGATGCACCCAACCCCCCAGACTTATAATTAGTTGGTGTTGATGTTCTTTGTTTTCTTTCCTGGTCACAATGGCTTCACGGGGATTTAGATAACGGTAGTACATGAAAGATATATGGTACAAGTAGATGCTATCCCGCAACAGTATTCGTTGAAAGTATTTGAAGCATTTGTTCGTAATTGCAGTAACTATTCTATTAATGCTGCCAGGAAAAGGACCAATAATATTTAGCTTCATCATCAACGACGAGCAGGCAGTTATTCGTCTCCCCTGACCAGGGTAGACAGTCCCAATAGCCAAGCAAGGGCACTTGAGATCAGTACTGGCGGTATGCGCAACTTTATTTGAAGTCGATTATTCCTTGTTGATATATCTGATTCCTAGGATAGACTGCCTATTCAAGTTGTGGCCAGGGAAGCACTGGCCGTGTAATCAGAGACTTTGGGCTGTTGCTGCCCCAAGCATCGACTTCTGTTTCAATAGCGCCTTGATCAAGTTGGAGACAGTGAAACACGAAGTTGAAATTACGACCCTTATTCCTGCAACATAATGACACCTGACAACTCTCAGCAGCTTATGTGGACTTTTTCATCGATGCGGTGTCGGAACAAGTAAGTCGAGGTGTACATGGGCGGTTGATGCCAGCTGGCGCGCAGCTGTGCACGCAAAAAACTGGCAGCGCTCGGACCAAGTCCACAAACCCACCTCGAAAAACTTGTGGATGGCTCCGACCACTTTTTTACAACTGCGACAATTGGCATCCCGTTCCAACCTCAGCCGACCTCTATCCAAACCACCAGACCGACATACTTGACTGCCCAATTCCTTCGCGGAAGTCATAGTCCCCCCCCCCCTGCAGTCAAAATGTCCTCCCCCGCCCTCAACAAGATTGCGGCGAACTCGCCCTCGCGCCAGAACCCCTCTGAGCTCGAGACCAGCATCGCTGGTGCCCTGTACGACCTCGAGACCGGCACTGCCGACCTCAAGGCTGCCCTCCGACCTCTGCAGTTCGTCTCTGCCAAGGAGGTATGAATCAAACCTGGAAAGCCATTCCTGAAAGAAGAGGAGCATGAATCTCGCGACCGACCATCTACCTGTTCCACCGAGTGCGACACCGTTTGTCTGCCTGCAACGAATCGCTCCGACTTCGAGAGATGGCCCGATACAAAAAAAGACATCTCGCTGCAATCATACAAACAGAGAAACACTCAGGTTCAATGTGGAATAGGACGGGAAGCGGTCCACGGGGTTCTGTTCTGGACACAGGCAGATCATCCGGGAGCTCGCAGGCTAACTTTGTGATCTTGAATAGATCGAGGTTGGTCACGGCAAGAAGGCTATTGTCATCTTTGTCCCCGTCCCTCTCCTGCAGGGTTTCCACCGTGTCCAGCAGCGGTAAGCCCTCCCCTCCCTTTTTATCCCATCAGAATTTCTCCCCCTCTCTGGCCGCACGTCACTGACATCCCACCCCCCCAGCCTCACCCGTGAGCTGGAGAAGAAGTTCTCGGACCGCCACGTCCTGATCCTCGCCGCGCGCCGCATCCTGCCCCGCCCCAAGCGCTCCACCCGCTCGCGCAACACCCAGAAGCAGAAGCGCCCCCGCTCGCGCACCCTGACCGCCGTCCACGACGCCATCCTCACCGACCTCGTCTTCCCCGTCGAGATCGTCGGCAAGCGCCTCCGCACCAAGGAGGACGGCTCCAAGACCCTCAAGGTCGTCCTCGACGAGAAGGAGCGTGGTGGCGTTGACTACCGCCTGGATACCTACTCCGAGGTCTACCGCAAGCTGACCGGCCGCGGTGTTGTCTTCGAGTTCCCCCCGTCCGTCGGCACCGAGTACTAGATGTGCTCTCCTAACCCGGATTGAGCCTCTTGTAGAAAGCTTGAGGGCTGGACCCGGCTGTTGAAGCCGCTTCAGCCCCAAGTGACCACTGAAATGAAGTGGACGGATACCCAAAGGGGGCTTCAAGGTCTTTGGTGCACACCTCACGAGAGGCTGGCAATCGGATGATTGGTTCATGGGAAGTACGGTTGGCAACGGCAAAAGTCTTATTTTCTTTGGGAGGCACGATGGCGTTTGCTGCGTTGGTCGGGCGCACGGTTTAGCTTGGATCGAATAGAACAAGCATGGTTCTACAAGAACTGCCAATGAATCGCCAAAACTGTCCCCCACGACATGACTGCGGTGCCCATGACCATCCGTCTGATTGTGCAAATTTGTGATCGTAAAGGTCTGTCCAAAATATCTCTTTCCATTTGGGGTATCGTGACCTTTATCGTCCAAGTACATTCGCAACCCGCCGCTCTTCCTGTTTGGACTGAAATTCCCACGCATAGCTCAATCTTGCGTGATCCTCCCCAGCCCCATGACACACCAATACGCGAGCTCCCTCTTCTCCCTCACGTCCGCCTTGCTGTCCCCCGCCGCGTCCGTCTCCCACTCGAGGCGCACAAACATGGGTATCTCGAGCACGTCCTCGTCCGGGCGCAGCGGGCCCATGTCCAGCTCGCGCTTGACACCCAGCCCCCACCCGCCGCTGCCGGTGCGCACGAGGCTGGCGTTCGTCCTCGCCAGCTCCAGGCTCGCCGGCACGACCTCCACCACGATGGTGACCCAGTTGCGGCCCCGCTCCCACACCTTCCCTGGCTCCACGGACGGCTGGCCCGCGCCGCCGCCGCCGGCATCCTCGCGCTGTTGCTGTTGTTGTTGCTGCTGCTGCTGCTGCTGAATCTGCTGCTGGAGGAGGGACCGCCTGTCCTTGAGTGCCTCGTCCCACACGT
This sequence comes from Stenocarpella maydis, assembly GCA_002270565.1. Taxonomy (NCBI): domain Eukaryota; kingdom Fungi; phylum Ascomycota; class Sordariomycetes; order Diaporthales; family Diaporthaceae; genus Stenocarpella; species Stenocarpella maydis. The sequence continues at coordinate 72,368 of NQMI01000158.1, forward strand.
CCGTGTTGGCGTCGATCTCGAACTCCGGGCACAGCACCGTCACTTTGCTGGCGAAGCGCCCCGGCGTCACGGACGGCGTGGCCAGCGTGACGCGTACGGGCTCGAAGATGGGGTTCTTGAAGGTGAGAAGGTACTGGACCGGCCGCAGGGGCGCGAGCAGCGCGGGCGGGCCCGCGGGCGCGGATGTCGACGTCCCCGCGAAGGGGTTGCCGGAGATGCTCTGTGTCAGCGACGTCGCCTGCAGGGGCCGCATCGAAATGCTGGGTATGTAGCTCCCCGCCACGAGGCGGATGCGGAACCGCGTGTTGGTGACCTTGGCCTCGGGCTTGGAGACGATGTGCCGGCAGACGGGACACCTCTTGGAGCGCTTCGTGCGCAGGAGGTAGGCGACCGGCCGGAGCTCGTCGACGAACCGCGACCGGCCGTGGAGGTTCGGCTCGCAGACGTTGACGGGCGGCTGTGAGGCCGTCTGGTTGTGCGATGCTGTCTCCTCCCAGGCGGACCGGTGCAGTCGCTCGATCGCCTTTATCTCGTCGAGGTTCGCTACCTGGAGGCCCTCGTCGGGCTCCATCGCCTCCCGCATCACGTTGGACCGCGACTTGGCCTTCTTGTCGCCGAGCAGCCCTGTTCCCGTGTACAGGCTCATTATTCGCGACAGGGACCCAGGCGACCCGATTCCCAGCTCCCCGAGAGACGATAGGCCGCCCTTGTCCGAGGCATCTGCGAGTTGCGACTGGTAGAAGGACTTCAGGTGGGCGAACTGCGTCTCAATATCGAGGTCCTCGGCTGCTCCAGCCTGACCCTGCTGTCTGGCTGACGGTGCCTCCTCCCCTATCGCTGGCAGGGCGGACGACCCCAGCGCCGTCGAGCTCACACCGCTGCTAGCTGTGACGGCCTCCTTGCGCCTGTCCTTGCGCTCCTTGGGCGTCAGCCGCGTCTTGCCGCCATTGCGTATCTTCTGGAGCTGGGCGTAGATTCCGTTCGGCTTGTCGAATTTTATGCCGATCTCGCTGGACGTCCACTGGCAGTAGGAGCAGGTGAGGATGTAGGACGGGAGAGCGGACGAGTATGCTTCTTTGCTCTCAGGATCGGAGGGGGGCGGGGGATCAACCGCGGTGGCAGATAGGGGTCCTACGCAGACGGGGCACTGGAAGCAACTGCGCGTGCATCTACGAGGCAGTCAGTTGTCAGATTGTCCTGGAAACAGATAGGTTATACTCGGGCAGGGGCGCGGCTAGGGCATTCGGATCGGCCGTACCTATTCCCATCGCTCTTGATATTGCTCCCAGGCACCTCGAACAGGCAGTTGGGGCAGTAGTATGTGACAATCTCCTCCGCGATGCACCTTGGGCATCGGATCTGGTGGCAGTCCTCGCAGTAGAGGAGGTATTCGAGGGGGTAGAGGCTATATGCTGCACGAGGCGCCCGCGGGTCGAAGGGCCGCTCGAAGGCGTCGAGCTCGTCGGTTGCGCCGGGGGTGGTGGGGTCGCTGTGGCTGTGGCGAGCGAGGTTGGCAGGGTCGGAGCACGGGCATTGGATATAGGTGTATGGCGTCAATGCGGCCATCGTGATGGCCGGACGGTGGTGTAGTCTCGGCCCAAACTGCGCGCACCTTCGTTCGCGAAGCGAGTCGTCTTGAGGCGCGCTCTCGGGCAGAAGAAAGAGAAAAAAATAAAAAAAGATGCAGTCAGTCGCTGGCTGGAAAAGGCGTAGGTGAGATCACAAGTCCATTCTGTGAGGTCGGGAAAGACGGCAGCCGCCCTGTGGCTACTCAATCAAGGCGTGTTGGTTTCATGTGTTGCGCTCGAGAACTAAACGCGCATCAAGTTGCGCATCGAACATCCAAGAGGTACGTACCCACTGCAGGTATCTAGGTACTTTCAGTACTCCCGTACTACTAGTGTACGTACTTATGTAATAGGAAAGGCGGGGCGCTCGCAGTAGGGCTTGGGCCACATCAATGATCATCCCCTCTCCCGACTCGTTTTCGCAAAATCAAAACAGTTTGAATGCATTGCAGCAGCCGTACCATTCACCATGCATCGTTCACCATGGCCATGCATGCACCATGTATTCGGTCCTCCAAATCTCATCTCCCTGAGGCCTGCCTCAGCGGTGCAGTGCCAGCACTCAGACAGAACGGCAGTCGAAATGCACACCAAGCACGTGCGGCATACAATGTCCTGGCCTCTCCTGTCTGGACAACCAGACATGTCTCCTCTGTCATCCTCATGATGGAGCCAGAGATTCAGCGTATTAGCTGATTCCGGCCGGGCTGAATGGCGGACCATCTCCAGCGAGACAGGCTCAGAAAATTCTCAGCAACGCCGAGTCTACGAGAGTTTATATCTTAGCCTAATATCTCGACCCTCCAGTTAGACTGTTCCCTGATACGAGGTTTCTATATTGCAGCACGGTTCGGCACTCCTAGCTTTGGCTCGCTATCGAGTTCAAGCTTGTGATACCTGCGAGCTGAGGCTGGACTCAATCGCGATGGCCTCGCCAGTTACCTCAGCCCGACCTGTTTCGCTGTTCCGTCTCGTCCGCCAGCTGCAGCTTCTCCTGTCGGTGATGTCGCCACCATTCTGGTAACACATCGCCGGTAACATGCCATTTCTTCGAGGCGTCGTCCATCGTGCCATTGACTGGCATGGCACCTCGGCACTGCTGTAGCAGCTGACTCATGTCATTGGCGAGAAAGTGATCCATGGGAAACAAAGGCTCCCCAAGTAGACTACAACCTGGCGGGCCGAGAGATGCGTTTCGTCGGGCATATCGGGGGCAACTTTGGCCTGGCGCCGTGCTCAATAGGTCCGAGCCCTTACCATCTCGGCTACTGGGAACGCCGTCCGCCCTGCCACCAACTTCCCTACTATGTAGCAAACCGTACTATCGGTGCAGCCACGTCCCTCAGCTCTGGGCTCTCCCCATCGCCATCTTCTGCTTACATGCTACTGAGCAGTGAGCCATCTCGTCATGGAGTCTGCTAGGAAGAACCGAGACAGACCTGATAGAAACAGTGTTGCCCCCCCCCCGGGAACAGGGCTGGTGATCCTGACACTTCGGAAGCACTTCACACGATACGACCGAACTCAATCAAGCATGCTTTGTTAGCCCTCCCGGCTTGTCGATCACAAAACAGGAGGCTTCGCCCGGTGGCCATCACGAAGGCCGCCCGCTAGCGAATGAGGTCGTACTTGGTGCGACCCTGTCTCCGGCGTTGCTGGGGCTCCGGACCTGCCGCCTGAATTGAGGCACTAGGAGCCGTGCACTGCAGACCATAATAAAGAGGAAAGCCGCCAAAATAGCTGGCTGTCTCTGGAGCTACGCGTGGCCGTGCACAGCTTGCGGGTGGCTGCTGCAAGGTTGTCCCTCACTGGGCTCGTTGCGGTAGGCCCTTTGGAATGTTGATCCATATGTGACTCCGGACCAAAACATGGCGTCTAGAACCGCGACAGAACCCGTCAACTATCGTCCGCCCAGGTATTGCCCACTCGTCACCAACGGGTGTTGCTTGCAATTCACCTCTTTATCGACTGACTGCCTGGCAATGCTCGGGCCATGATGTTGCACTGCGACCTCCGCATCTGAGACACGCAATCCGTCTTGTTACTAGGCGACCTGCTGGAATTCATCCCTCGCCCTCTCGCTGCTGTGACCTACTGGAAACTTGTTTCAAGGAGATATCGCCATCTGCATGCATTCCGCAGCTCCACATTGCCGCCTTCTGGTTTCTTTGTTTGGGCCAATCCCCTCATCACGATGCATCAGCAATGGCCTGTGTGCCGTCCTTTTGTCTTGTTGATCTGATCCCCTCACTGAACACGAGGTCCGCCTCATGCAGTGTAAGAAACAGGAAGAAACAGGGAATACGTTCTACTCACTTCTCTCTGTCGCCTACTGGTCAATTGTCCTCTGTCGTCCTAGCAGCTACCAAAACCTTAATTGGAGGCTGAATTGCCTTGCTTATCGCTAGCCGCTGGCCCCAAGCCTCCCCGTCCCCATTGTACATACCAGTGACTAGCTGGGGCTTGGGGGCGCAACAAGGACCAACCCAGCTTTTGTCAACTGTGTGTGTCGATAAGCTGACGCACATACATAGAACGCACCACGGCCACGCTAGACCCAGGTCCTCTGGACTTTCGTTGTTTCTCTCTGGACTCGAGGCCTGCAGATGTCGCCAGCATGCTCTATAATGGTATCTCGGATCGCTCACGAGGCTGGAAGTCAAGCAGGTCAGGGGAGCTTATTGGGACGGATGCGAGGATGCAACAATGCCTGAGTGTCAAGAGATGGGATGGCAACGCCAGGATAATGTCTGGCTGGGACAGTCTGAGGAAGGTGAGCCGCCGATGGTCCTGTTGGTGTCCATGGCGGATAAACAATTCAAAGAATCACGCTGACGGAAACAGGACCCGGAGCTATGGTACAAGAACGGCGACTGTTATGTGCACTTGTATGAGAAGGGCCGGTCGCAAAGGGGACCTGCTTTCAAGGTCCCCTTCGCCTGTCTTATTTCCGCCCAATGCACGACTTTGATCGAAATGTTCGTCGATCGGTCCGTATCCGAGGAAGAAGCCCATGAAAATGGCCGGGTCGACCTCTATATCCCCGCGCCGCCGACGGCGAGCCGCTCCCAGGCCCTGCAGTATCACATTGCCACCAGGAACTTCTTCGCCTGGATTTTTCGACGGTCAATGGTTGGAAATCACCTTGGAAAAGCGCTCGTGGCTTTGCACAGCACCATGGACAAGTTTCGCGACGCGGGTCTGGACAACAAGCACGATCTGATGAGCTACCTGGACGAGGAAGGCTATCTGGACACACGCCACCAGCCGAATCATGCCCTTGCTGTTCTGCATGTGGCGGAGAACTTTGAGCTGAGGGACTTGTACATTGACGCGTTCGCGCACTGCGTCGGGATGAGCGAGCAGTTGTACAAGAGCCCAGAATATTCGGTAAGCTCAAGCTCGCATCCATGCCTGTCGAGGCATGCTAGTATGGCTGCTGCTTGGCATCGCAAGTGCTGACATGTATGGCCCAGCGCATCAGTGTCGTATCACGGAAGCTTATCCGGCTGGCCAGGATTGATCTGGACAACCGGCTCAGCCGCGCCGGTGCCATGCTCGGCGACCTTCTCGAAATCGAACTCTCTGAAGCACACCTTGGTCTGTCCGCCGGAGCTCGGGCACATCTTGACCGGTTCAGGAGCTGCATCCAGGGGTTTTACACTACAAAGTTTGGATACTTCCCGCCTCCACCTGCCGAAGCAGGGCACAGCACGGTGTACAAGCCCGATGTATATCGAACTCTCAGGACGGACTTTGAGGCGCTCTACGAATACCTTGTCGATGAAAGGTTCACGACCGCTGCCAACAGCCCCTTTGAGGCTCATGGAGGGTTGTGTACGCTTCAGAGCGTGCAGGCATTCGACTCCAGGAACAGATTCGCACCTCTGGATCATCCACTGCCGCTTCTGCCCGAGACACCCATTGGCAAGGAGTCCCGAAGAATGTCAATGCCTTGGCAACTTGTGACCAGGGCTGGGAACGACAAGCTGCGCCCCGACCAGCGCCTCGCTGTACAAGCTGCACTCATGAAAGCAACCAATCACCACAAGGTCCATCTCATGGAGAATAGGCTGGTCCTGGCGTACCGACAATTCGAAGAAAGCTCGGTTCTCACACCGCATAAAGCCACCCGCGGGGTCTCCCAGGTTGATGCCCGCAAGGTGCGGTGGCTGTTCGTCTACGCAATGCACCAGGTTCTTCGGAGCTGCGCCAACGTGCCAAAGGAGGTCAGATTCACAGATAGGGTGGATTACCATCTTAGCGTCTCAACAACAGGATTGCCACCGTGGGAGGGCCGACGCCAAAGTGCCACTCACCCTTCTTTGCGATCTGTCAGTGACAGCGCAGTCGTCAACAACGCCAAGGTTCCACTGGCTTTTGAACCGCGGGGCCGGTCCACCAGTGCGATCCCACTGGCAACTTCATTTGCCTTGGCACATGTAACGCCGCTGTTGAACGGCACGGGCACCGAGATACGGCCTGATATCGACTATTTCGCGCTGACACACCGAGATGAAAGTCCATCAGCAGGAAGAGGGAGCCATGGTGACCTCACCACTTCATCTGCGCGTTCCCGGTCTAGGTCTCGCAGTCTCACGAGAGCCATGTCTCTCCGGCGGTCTTTAAACCTATTTCGTTCACCTTCTAGTCAGCGAGCCAAGACCCTTGAGCAGGAGACATCCACGCCCAGTTGGCGTCCATCCAGTCGAAATTCTCTGTACCACGAGATTGTTGTCCACGGGTATGGCAACGGCACGAACGGCCTCACTAATTCGTCAGGCTCCAAGGAAGCCCTCGACGTCCTACCAGACATCAAACAGTCATCAAAGCCCACGCCTTCTGTGAAGGGGGTAACAACACCTACTACAACCACGTGCAGGTCAGCTTCGACGAGTTCAACAAGCAGCTACGTGTCAGCGCTGTCGTCAGCCTCAACGAACCACACCACCAACAGCACATCCACAACCGCGACCACGGTGGACGGAAGCCCAAGTTCTCCACGTTTCTTCAGACACAGGTGGGACAGCACGCTTCCAGACATAGCCGGGTCCCCGGAAACCCCCGCCAGGGTCCCCACAGACACGGGTGCCACCCAGATGCAGCGGCAGCGGCAGCCATTCGTGCCCCAATACGACAACCTCACCTTCCCCATCCGCCGCCACCGCAACCGCAAGTCGATTCGCAGAATGTATTCCAACGACGACATGCTCGCATCGACACCAAAGGCCGAGTCCCCACCACCGCTACCCCGTCGCAGCAGCAAACGCTTCCGGACGCCCTCTAGCGGCCCGTCGAAGCGCTGGAGCCTCGCCGAGGTGGTCTGGACGCTGCGTGAGAGGAGCTCCATTGCCGGTGGCGACAGCGACGAGGACTCGGACGACGCCTGGAGGCTCGCGCCTTCGCCGTTGCGGATCACCAAGACGGTCAGGCGTCCGGGGACGTCTTCGCGTCTAGCATCGGCAGCAAAGGGCGAGGGTGCCGACGACGGAAATGGAGACGACATCTTTTCCGAGCAGCGCCGGGACTCTAGCGACGAGTGGGAGAGGTCGGTCGTGCACAGCCCTCTGGGCGGGGATATCAGTCCTCCTTGGGCTTGGGAGCAGTTTGCCGACCTGGGCGGGCTGCAGGATGTCTCCGGCCTGAAATAAATCTTTTATGTGGTACATTTCTTACTTTCTCCTCTTTTTTTTTTTTTTTCCTTTTTATCTTTTGGCCTTCATATATTGGCCCCTCAGCATTACATCATGTTCCATCGTGCTGGGGGTCTTATTGTTCTCCTTCGCGTCGGTGTCTAATAACTATTACGCATGCCCAGCGCTCAGATAAGATAACCATGGAGCTTTGTATTTTTTGCCTGGGCGAAATGGGAGGCCTTGGGGGAACTAGACTATGGGAGGGCAGGGCGGAAACGGTCACTCTTTTCGGGCATTTTCGAGTCTCCTATGTCTATTTACAGGTCGGTTCATAGGAGATACCCATACTGTCCTTTTGGAAGTGGAGCTGGGTATTTGCATGGCCTTTGGCACAACGGCCAAGGAATGAGCATTTGGTATTGGAAAGCCGGTCTCTGGGAAATAAGAGTCCTTACTTTGGAATTACAGGATCGTCACTATTCTAGATCGAAGATTCCTGACTAGTACTGTGAAGATGCCTTGTGACCAAGCCTATCATTACCCTTTCATGAGGTTGTCCGCGAAGCACTCACTGACTTGTCACTATTTTCCATATCAAACTGCGAATATCATGGCATATGCTGACATCCTCAGAGAGATCTACTACGACCCAAAGTTAGTTTCCTTGTCTCTGCCAGCCGTTGCCTGGGTGAATGAGCCTTGGAAGCACAAGACGGAGATCCTTCCAAGCAAGCCTAGACGCCCTTGGCATTTTCCTGCGCTTGCAGCTTCAGATCCCGGTTATGAAAGTGCCGCATGACGAGCACAGTTATCGCCGCCGCCGCACCGAAGCCAGCCGTGACGTAGTTGCCGGTGACAATGTACGGCTGAAGGTTAGCCGGATAGGTGAATATCGGGACCCAGGCGGTGAAGATATAAGCAAAAGCATTCATCTGGGATTCGAGTCGGCTTGTCAGCTACTAGCTGGGGGCGGAATATCGGTAGCTGGGGAGAAATGCAAACCAATGCAGAGGTGTATGCCCGCCTCTCGGGGTCATCTCGGTTCACCTCGTTCACCCATGTCCAAGTTATGCCGGCACAGGTGCCTGACAGGGCCGTAAGATCTGGTTGTGGGAAGAGGAGGTCAGAATCGATTTCTGAGTCGGGCTATATAATCCCATGAGGTCTTACAGTAGAGGGCCCATCTTGTGGCGATGTTGGCGGGATGGACGGGCGTGGCAGCCAGGGCAATGGGAAAGATTATGGCCATGACGCTGGCGAATAACATGCCCGGCCACCTGGCTGCGCCCGGCAGGCTGTCTGAGATCCACGAGTTTATTAGGGTACACACGATGGAGATGGCGTTGATCTGTATGGTCAGTTTGGTGTTCTTTTCACGATTTTGCAGAGGCGTGGAGACTTACACCGAGAGGGATGATGTTGATCTCAGCAACTGAGAAGACGGCTGGTCTCCCGGGGATGTTGTAGCTCTTGACCCAGAAGATCACTGTTGCACGTTAGCTCGGAGAGGTCTGTAAAGGACAGTATGGTACTCACTAGACCCCCCTGACTGGCCCACCTGGGCCAGAAACGCGAAGAACAGGGGAACTGTAAATATTATTAGCCTTCGGGTTCTGAGAATATGGTCCATAATTCTCACAGAGGTAGACAGGCCACGTCGTGTGCCAGCGTTTTATATCCTCCCACCTGAACAGCCCTGTGAACATTTTGCGCTCGCTTGGCATCCTGGAGCGGGCCAGCTGAATCTCTTCCTCGCTGAAGATCCTGGTAGTGAGGAAGGGGTGTCAGATTAACAGGTTTCGCTATGCAAAGGTTGGGGGGAGGGGGGGACATACCAATTTGGCTTTGCTCTAGAAGGCAGCTGCGGCATCGCCAATGCCGTCCAGATGGCGCAGGGGAGGGAGATGCAGCCGCATACTCTACAGCGCGCACGTCAGCGATGCTCTTGCCAACCACGTGCCGAAGACCAGGCTTACATGTACATCCAGCGCCACCCGGGGAGGCCATCAGTGCCATCCAGCCCGGCGTGGACCGCGGCCATGAGGAACCCGGAAAAGAGGGGCCCCACGGAGGTGAACACCTGGATCAAGGAGTTGCGCCGTGCCAGCTCGTGAGGCTTGTAGTAGCTCGAGCAGACGTACATGACTGCTGGGAAATGCCCCGCCTCAAATAGGCCGACGCTGCGAAGACATTAGGGGTCATGAGCCAGAGGGTAGCTTGGAGAGGTTTAAGCCCAGGCAGGGATGCTCACAAGAATCGGAAGACGTATAGCTGCTTGACATCTTTGACACCGGCATGCGCAAAGGTGAAGACCGTCCAGGCGAATTCCAGGAATGCAATGTACAGAGGAGCATTGACCTGGGTTCTGGGTCAGCAAGCGCGCACCTTGGCCCGGATCACTCACCGCGCACCCGTGTGAGGAGCAAGTTCGATGGGATCTGCCCGAAGACGTATGCGGCGCTCCATATGGCGGTTGCATAGTTGAGCTCTTTGCCGTATAGCGCAAGGTCCTCCTTCATACCGCTGTCTTTTCTAGTTGTCAGCGCGTGACTTGATCGCATTACTCTGAAAAGCTCGCGTACTGAATGCGTTGGTGATGTTGACCTGGTCAAGGTAGCGGCACATGACACCAAGTGCCGATGAGGATATAAGTGTCAGATCGAGCTTGGTGAGGAATCGGGCTTCTTCCTTTGGCACATCAAGTGCTGGGTCGGTCAGTGATTCGGTTTGGTGTGCCGGGCGGTTGATTTAAAGAGGCTTCCTTACAGGACCAGAGAAATGACTTCCACGTCTTGTTCGTCTCGGCGTGCGCCTGTCCACCTGATCCCTCCGAGTCCTTTGATGGGTGCTGGAAGTCCGCAGGGGACTCAGTCACACTCTCAGCGATGAGAATATCATTCTTCGGATCCTTTTCCCTGAGCTGAGACATCTTCGCTGGGCCTGAGCTCAAGCTGCTGTATATTTATCTACGCATTGCAGGATCATATCTTCATCGCATCGTGAGATATCAGCTGGTTTTATTGGATGCAGACCCAATGATTTCCTAGCACTAGTCCACGGGCAAATTGGAAGTCTGGTAGAGCTGTCGCCTTGCGCGGGTCCCATGGCGACATCCCGACGTTGGCGCACGGCATAAGAGGAATGCATACCCATGCACATTGGACTGTAATGACACTTTTGTTCCACATTTCAGTCCATACTTAGTATTTGTGCTGATAAATATTTAATAGCCAATCGATCACGATTTTCTTTTCTTTGGGATTGCCAGAATCGGGCCCATAGACTTGACGGTGTTGATAATATTCACATCGATGCGCCTAGATCCTCGTAAGGGTATGGGAGACCACTGTGGCGATGACGTGCTCCTGCCCTGGCAATATCAACAACAATTGCGCATCCTTTGGTACAAAACCCAGTTTTTAATTATTGTGATAAGAGATGGACGCCCTTTTGAAGACGAGAATTGATGCTGTCAATACATATAGACAGCAAATTGCAATATTGAGGACGCGCGGGAAGCTAAGGAGGATAGAAGTAGAAGAGATGGTTTGTAACCCGGGTAAACTTCAAATGTCAGATTGATGCTCATCCAGGTCACTACAAGTTACCAGGATCATTTACCACAAATACGTCTCACGCATCCTCATACTATTCTGCTTGATTCAATACGAGTCAACGGTATTTCAATGTTGGCAAATGAGTGCCAAATTTGGCCAAAAAAGTTTTGTACATAGGTAGATATGACCATCCCTTGGTCCTGTGTTGCAGGTCTAATTGATACTCTGCCGCTTGCGACCGGTATGATGGCAGTATGAAGAGACACTCCGCACTCTGTGGAGTAACTGAGTGTGTAACAACTATGAATTTCTTCGCACAAAGCTTTTTAGTCACGAAGAGAACATGGTTATTGGAATGCAAGTGGTAAATGACCTCGAAGTTGCTGGTGAACATGTGTGCCATAGTTGTCCGTTGTGGCCCCTTTTCTGAGCCACAAAGATCCCTTCAGTCACTATCCGCCCACCCCCAGCTTTTTAAGTACCGTCTACCCAGCTTGTAACATTGGGCCCACCCAGTATAAGAAATTAAGCGTGCAGCCTATTGTAATTTCTCATACCCCCTCTTTAAATTACACCGTCCTAGGGCCCCTTAATATGCCCTAGAGCCACGTAATGCACCCTAAGCCCATTCCTTTAGGTATATAAAGGGCCCTTTCTTTAGGTATACAGAGGGCTGTTGTAAGAGTTGTTGTCACAAGCAGAGTAAATGAGTATACGCAGCAGTTAAGTAGCGAAGTAGTAGCGTTAAAGCAGTATATTTGCAGCAGTTAATACAACTGAACTTGCCCTCTCTTCCCCTTTCCTCAAACCATTGTGCCTTGACCTTCTAATAGATGGAGTCCTTTGTCCTATTACGAGTTCCTTGCGCTTGCGGGGCGCACTAATGGGGCCCGCGTAATGGGTTTCCGTTTGCGGAATCCGTTTTGGGCTATAAAACTAAGGTTGGGCTATTGAAATGAGGTTTCTGTGCAGATAGCACAAAAGGTCCTGACAGCTGTCAGGGTACAATATACCAGTAGGGCTCCTTCCCGGAGGTCTGATGGGGAACCCCGGCCCCCTAGCTACTATATATCGGCTCTCATAGCGAGGGCCCTGAGGAGGAAGGTCCCTCCTCAGGTTCAATTTCAACTATTAGGCCCTTAGGGGCAGTGGGCCCTATCACTCCACTTATTGCACTAATATCCCTCACAAGGGCTAAGGGATAGAGTTTAAGTTAAGGGTTGGATTAGGGTGGTAAGGTAGCTATTTACCTATTTAAGAGATATTTAGAAATTTTCATAATTTCTATAGGAAAATTTATATTAGGTGGGTCAACGTTAGAAGCCGGGTTGGCGGATAAGTGACTGGGATCCCTTATATGCGACCAGCTGCGCTGTTTTTGGCAGCTTGGGTAGGTGCCCGGCCGTTTTCCTACTGTGTAAGTCCAGCTGCCCACAAAGGGCAAGAGGAATAAGCGCTGCGCCACAAGGCGGAACCATGCCGAACTTGTGGAAGTGTCCCGCCCTTGAGAGGGGACTAAACTGAGATAGGTGCTCCAGATGACCCAGAAATATGATGTCTCGGGGGCGGCATAGCCACAGCGGCTAGTTACATATGTACAAGACCAAGCAAGTCCAAGAGCCCAAGCCGAGCTCTCGCTATCAAGCAAGTCACTTGAGCGCAGAGGCCGCACCGTTGCAATCTCTATATTTCACTGATAGTGGTAACAAAGAAAAAGAACATAAACGAACTATGACGATGGAATCGAAAATGCCCCCCTCCCGTGCCGGCGCCCAGGGCGAAACCAAGCCCCCGTCAGCGGCGCCCAAGAAGTCCCTGTACCAGCGCTACTCGGACGCCAAGCACGGCCGCAACAAGCCGCCCATCTCAGACGAGGAGCTGAAGAAGTACACGGGCAAGACGCGCGACGAGCTGGACGCCTGGGCGCGCGACCGGCCCCATGTGGCCGGGAACCGGCTCGCCGGTGGCATCGACGTCGGGCCCGCGCCGGGGCTCGGCGGCATGGCTGCTGGTGATGGGTTTGGCGGCTGGGGGCCTGGCGCTGCCGGGGAGTTGAAGTTCCCCCCTGGGCAGGAGATACGGGACGGGAAATAGGTCTAAATGGATCTCCACGACGGTGGTAGCTTTGGTACGTGTGAGGGTCTTGTTGCTCGAAAGTTGCACGGCCTTATTGGTTTCGCGCGTTGCCTGGAGCTGCAGTGGGCTGAAATGCTGCCTTGGGAAGTTTTGGTTTTTTGAAGAGAGATAGGGGTTTGAAATCATCTAATTGTTAGTACTTGGATGCTTTGCTCCCAGTGTAGTCAAGTCTACTCTGAACGTACTCAAGTGTGCAACTTGGACCTCCAGCTCTGCAATGGCAATCAATGGAGAAGGGAGCCTCGACGACTTGACCCAGTGTGGCGCGGATGTTCTGCGCAGATTCCTTGCCATGTTAGAGTGTTCCACCCTGACTTGCGGCATGTAGGCTCGAAAGTCGACTCAAAGCTCAAGGTTGCCGACGGGCAGCAGGCCCCAAGCATTGGTTACTTTTGACACCTAGCCAAGATAATCCTACGTATTTGACGGCTATTTCTGGAAGGCATGCCAAGATAAATGGCACATTGAGCTAAACAGAAAGAGTCATATTGCGATAGTTCAAGTCTGATTCTACCGGTTCTTAATATACCTAGGTAGATGGTCAAGACGGCAGATTTACTTCCGACGGTAAGTAGCGTATGCGCACTTAATTCTCATAAAAAGAAGAGGAACAAGATATCATATCCCTTCGTATTCTTGTCCAACCTCTCCCGCCAGGTGGCTAGGGGAATTTCGTGACGTGGTCAGGGACGTCACGACGCCTGAGGATGGTCTGGTTCGTGTTCGCATAACACGATATTTAGACACCAAAATTTCCATAGAGTAATACTTACCTACGTATGAAATACGAGAGACGAGAATTCAACATCGTTATACGAGGGTATCTTCGGCGTGTGGCTTCTGGAAAGAGATGACATTGGATCAGGGCGTCCCGGACAGGTAAGCTTGGAGAGAAGTTTGACAGTACATTGTCAAGAAAAGTTGTTTGATTCCGAGGAAAACCCAGGGTCCAGTCGCGCAGAATGCTGGGATGATGAGCGGCCCAAGCGCTCTGTCTAGGGAAGATGCTGGATCTGTCAGGATCTCCGAAAGGGTGTGAGGCTGAAGTTGGTCGTTGATTAGAATGATGCGAAATCGCGTCCGGAGAACAGACCGCAAGTAACTACCTAGTTATTATTAGTACTCATCCTGGCCTGGTGAGTGCAGATTTGATATCCCCGTCTCAGCGTCCCGTACCACTGGCAGTCGTCGAATAGACAGACTCGGGTGCATGCAGTGCCAAGGTGGAGCTTCCAAGGAGCTCGCCGGCGGCGAGGCGCCTGGAGGGCCTCGGTGAAGGTTCGGTGCTTCCCGTCACACCACCGCACGCCGAGCCCACCCTATTTACATTTAGTAGGGCGCCCGAGCGTCCCCCGGCGGCGGCCGAGCACGCATCTCGGGCACGCTCTCCAGCGCCTGCACTCGCCAGCCCAGCCTCTGCCCGTCCCAGCGCGAAGCAACGCCAGCTGATGTTTGACTGGGGAGATCAGACCATTCTTGAGACGGACTCCCACTCCTCAAGCCTCTGGGCAGTCCCACATGGGACGGTTTCCGTCTAATATTCATCCAGTTTTGATATAGACCATGGTATTTGGTCGCCACGCCAAGGCGGATGCAGAAGAAGCCTTCGGACGGAGGTCCAGGGTATAGACCATCGCGGCGAGACTTCATCTGTATTGGCACGAGAATGAGCCATGGTATAAGGGGCGGTCCCACCGCTGTAATTCCCAACTGTGTCTGCTTCTGATCACTTTGTCAACAACGCACGCACACAGTCCTTCGTTTTATTTCTATACCAGATACAGCTGTGCTGTACATTTCTGCTTTTTAACAACAACAATCTTTGATCAACAAACATATCCGTTTAGGCTTTGCCATAGACCAGCAACCAAGATGAAGTACTCCACAGTTCTTGCAGTCCTCATCGCAGCTGCCTCAGCTCGGGTGACCCTTATTCCCAGGACGGCTGCGAACGACAGCGCCGTCGACGATGCCGCAGTCGAGGATGTCGCAGCCGAGGATGCCGCACTCGAGGATGCCGCCGTCGACGACGTGGTCGCCTCATTCAACGCACTGAATGAGACCCAGCAGGCCGAAGTCCTTAGCCAAGTCGCAGAAGACGCGTGCGAGCAGATCGCGGATGAGAAAGCAGCAAAGGAACATCCACCACCAAAGGAGCACCCAGAACCAAAGGAACACCCGGCAGCAAAGGAGCACCACGCAGCAAAGGAACACCCGGCAGCAAAGGAACACCCGGCAGCAAAGGAACATGCTGCAGTCAAGGATCACGCCGCAAAGGAGGGAGACGCCGCAGCCGAAGAACATGTCGACGCCGCAGCAGTGGATCAAGCCGCAGCAGAGGAAGACGCCGCAGCGGAAGATCACGTCGCAGCAGAGGAAGACGCCGCAGAGGAGGGGCACGTGCGGTAGTTCCGACGGCAAGGCCACCGTAAATACTGAATGACTAGACTCGCTGGATATCGAGGACATGAATCTGAAAGTGGTGGCTACCAACGGTGCTAACGTGAGCGTGACCGTGGGCGGTGGGTCAATCGCAGAGTGGCTCACTGAAGGAGCGCAGGCTGTGTGCAGGGGTGGAAGGCCATGAGGACGGTGGCTACAAGGACATGTTTTTTTACCAGCAGGTTGCGGGCAACGCTACAGCTTGAGGCTGATGGCCAACCGCTCGACTTGGCGTCGCCTCTCTGGTGTGTTTGGAAGGATACCTGGACTAGCCTATATCCTTTCCTATATGCCAGTAGTATCGCCGTCGGCGGGGAGTATCCAGCAAAAATGACAGTGACTTACACTTTCAATAAGCCTTGTTTCATTTATTCCTGCAACCACGCTCAAGCCTAAAATGCGATAGACCATCTAAGTCCCACGAGAGTCGCATGGGGCCTTCCAAGGTTTCTTTCCTTTGATATGGCGCCGCGTACATGGCGGGGGCCCACACGAAGATTGGGCAGAATGCATCACATGTTGTTCTGGATCTGTATCGGTTACTGAGAAAGATCCAACTCGTTGTCTATTCAGAGACGCTGTAACGACCGCCTATTCCTTTCTCTCCATTTCTCCTCGCCCACACCAATATACATCGCAGCGCACCTATAATACAGAAAGAGAAATATAAAAAATATTCACATTCAGCCAGAGGCTAAGCCCATGAACCGAGATCAATCTAGGATCCGTCATGGTGAGCCCTCTGACATGAACACTTTCAATTAATATAACTACCGCGATGTTTACCAACACGTAATTACGGCAAAAGTACCACCGCAATGTCCTGGTCACTCTAAAGCGTCTCGCATGTGAGCCACGTGCGTCCGATTGACCACAGACCGCTGCAGCCCGTCGCAGAAGTCCGGCATGTCGACAAGATAGAACCTGTCGCCGCTCGGCATCACTGTCTGCCCGTAGACCCTGCTGGCCGTCTTCCCGTTGGAGTCCCTGATCGGCTCGCCGTCGACAAGCATGAGGACCACATCCCTGACGACGCTGAGCGGCGTGAACGCCTCGGCCGGGAGCTTGTCCCAGACCACATCCGGGAGGATCTCGGTGCGGACGATGCTCGGGCATATGGCGTTGACGCGTATCTTGTGGGTGGTGTAGTACCACTCGGCCACGCTGCGCATGAAACCAACGACGCCGTCTTTTGCGATTGTCCAACTTCAGCATTTTCCGAGCAAGGTTGGGCGGGTAGGGAATCAATTTTAATTCGATACATGTCATGTACCAATCAAGGAACGGAAGGGGGGGGGGTGTGCACGAACGCTTTGAAGCAGTATAGATGGGAGAGAAATAACTCGGCCACACCCCGGCAATGCTGCTGGTCACGACGATGGAGCCCCTGTCCGGCCCAGGGGACCGCGCCATGTAGTGACCCCCGAGGCGGACCGTGTTCACACAGCCCTTGAGGTTGGTGTCGAGGGCGGACCAGTCCGGCTCCGGCGGCAGGGCCTGGCCGCCGCCGCCGGCCGAGGGCTCCGGGGCGGGATACCAGCTTCCCCGCTCGAAGGCGCCCGCGTTGGCAAAGACAAAGTCGAGGCGCCGGCCGCCCGAGTCGAAGATGGCCCCGAAGATGCCTGCCAGGTCGTGGTACGCGGCCGTGTCCGCCCTGTGGTGGGAGCAGCCCGGCGGGAGGCTGCCGGGGTCGGCCTTGATGTCGACGACGTGGACCTGCCAGCCTCCTCGTGCTGCTAGGGCGTGGGCCACGTCGAGGCCCATACCGCTGGCTGCGGAGGTTGGTCAGGAGGGGTCTTTTTGCTACACATATGTACTCATTTAATGACTAGCACTCACCTCCACCGGTTATTAAAGCAACTTTATCTGGGTTGCTCGGCATCTTTACATACTCAAGTAGTTAGTGGAGGTCAGTAGTTTGACTTGGGTCTCACAACAGCGCTGGGCATTCAAGCTGCTCAAGTGAGGAGTGCAGTCCTCTCTTGACATGCCACATAATTATGAAAATGTCACAATTCGCCCACGTGCCCTCCATGATCCCATTCCTGCGCTTCTTGTCCAAGTGTAATCTCTCTCCCCCGTACTACTACCAATTGGTCCCGAGGCCCAGCCGCGTAAGGCAACCATTTCGAAAGCAGCTGATGGCATGTCGCCCCCAATCTACTGCCATTGGCTGTACCAGATCTATTACCTACGTGTTTTATTGGCAAAGATAAGCTGCATCGGCAAGATCTGCGCAACCTTTGGGCAGAGCTCCAGGGCGGCCACGGGGATGAATCGACTTGATTCAAGTTGAGGAAGGGGTAGAATTATCGTGGCTTGCGATCCAGACGTCAAGCCCGTAACTCACTGGCAGAGACAAACGGTCTATTGGAAATGACTGTTTAAATGCATGTGAAGCATGACGCCCACCCAGGTGTTAGAAAGATACATTGGCATAGAACCGCCCCATGCCTGTTTACTCTTGAGATTGGCAATGCTCCACACCCAGACCAAAGAAGTCCACGCGTCAGAGAAGAAAGACCTGGAACAAGGCAGGCTTGGCTGGTTCCCAACTCGACCTTTGTCGGCTGCCAACCAAGGCCCATATGCCGCCACCGGCGAACGACAATCTATGCAGCTGGTGCCCTAAATCCAGCATTTTCCAAACTTGTCGAGGCTCAGGTAACAAGGGCGAGAGAACAGGAGGGATTCCGAGCCAGGAAGCTCGTATTGTCTGGAGATATCATGTCCCCACTCACACTATGCAGGATGACAAAATAGTACCTAGCCGGTGTGCGGAGAGGGCGTATTCAGCCAGCCATCATCTGCCCACCCAATACAAGCAATTGAGCATATAGCCTATTATAACTCCTTGTACTACCCATCTAAGATACCCCGCTATAAAGCCCCCCTACGCCATAGGGCTCCTCTATGCTTGAAGGATCCTAAGGGGTGCTGAGGATGGCCCCCAGGTGGAGGGCTTGATGTAGGGTTAGCCTCTTTACCTATCGTGGCAGGTACCTAGAAATGCTACTGACTTCCTTAGGAAATCTTGTACTGGGTGAGCGGAAGTCCGACTAGCTGGGTGGGCGGACCATGACCGGTACTCAGTCGACTTTGACGCAGGCTGCGTAATCGATTTGGGACAAGATGTGCTCATTCTAGACCGGCGGTTATCCGAGGTGGGCAGACGGGATTCACGATGCATGTTGCCTTGAATTATGGGGTTCGCAGGTCCGATATCATGCATTGAATTGTAAAGATACAGTAGCGCTACTTTCTATGTGCTCGATAATTCTCCCTTCGGCATCTCGCATCTCATCCTGGACAAAATCTTCCAGGGCGATCCGTACCCCATAGTATTCATCCTCTATACGTATCCCGATTTCATCACTTGTCTGCTCTCTTACCTCTTGAAGCCGCTCGTCAACGTCGTCCTCGATCCGTCCCGACTCTTCAGCCAGGCGCTGCTCGATGCGCTCCATGATTGTTTTCTCCAACTGTTTCAGCTGGTTGCTCATGTCCTGTTTCAGCTCGGCTTTCATTTCGCCCATTATCTTCCTGCACATGGCTTCCATGGCTGAAAAATCGGCGGATGGGCTATCCGGATTGCCGCTCTCACGCCTCCGTTTCTTGGACGGACCCGGCGCACTCGAGTCTGCAGCGTGGTAAGCATAGGTCAAGGGACAAAGAGCAGATGAGGCATGGCTTACCATAGCTTATTGGCGGCAATGGTGGCCCAGGCTCCAGCTCATTGTATGATGGGGGTTTGGCGGTAGGAGCCTCAGGGACATCCGCTATGAGCCGGCCACCCTTGCCGCCGTAAAGACAGGACATGTCAGCCTGCCAGGTGATGGACTTCAACCTATGGTCAGAAGCCACCTCGCACAACGACAGCAGCCGAGCCTTCGTGACGACCTTGGCCGGCAAGTACACAACAAATTTGATCTGTCGTGCCAACGACCGCAGGTAACCTAGTGTCTCGCCCGACGTCTTGTTCTTCGGAGCTATGTGCTCGGAGCCAGCCGGGCCGACAAGGTCAGCTGGTCTGTCCAGTGTGAAATGTAGGCAATAGGTGTTTTGGCCCAGCTTCCTCTTGACAGCTTCTTTTGATGTCGATTCGGGGGACTCGTCCAGGGCCACTGCTCGAACGCGCTCTGGGTGGATGAACAGGAATATGCTAGTCTTCGCGGGAGCAGGTGCCTTGAGCGCAACGGTGGCACGCAGCTTGATGAAGGCAGTGTTGGTCGAGGCATAGCGACGGATGTCGCATGTCACATCGGTCAGGGGCAGCTCCTGGCCGTCCCAGGTCACAGCGGCGGGCGCAGCGGAGACATTGATATCGTCTGGGGTTGTTGCGTTCTCCTTGGGGGTGGCCGTGTCTGGGTCCGAGGCGGTGGACACATCATCGGCCATTGCAGTAGGACCGCTTGAAGCTGAGAGGGGTCAGTGTGTTGAACGACAAAACAGATCATTACCAAAGCGTGACCCCTGCGGTATGCAGGATTCCCTCCCTCCCAGGCTTCTGGACGGCAGAGCAGCCTTGACTCTTTGGATGCGGCCAGCAGACGCCACGCGTGAACGACAGCGATGACGACGAAGAAAACTGGTGAAATGGCACGACGTCCCCGCACGCCCGGCAAAACCAGCACTACCGACAGAGGAGCCGTGTCGCTGCCAGAAAGCCCCAATACCCCTCAGGGAGGGAATGGAAGGCTTCTTCCCAAGACCCCGGTTCCCTCTCCACGGCCCGCAGAATATGGAGGGAGAAGTCGGCATTTCCAGGTCTTGGGCGCGGTGGACAACTCCTCGAGGTGGCGTAGGTTCCGCAGGCGTGCGCGGCTACCCGCCGATGCGAGTACCTTTGAACTGACCCTGTGGTAGATGAATGTGGCTCCGTGGGGAGCGGTCGCAGCATGCGATGGTATCGTGGCGGTGCTGGATGCCCTTGATGGGTGACGATGTGTAGAGGTAGACTGGAGCTGGGGTAGACGAGCAACGACATGAAGCTCGCGAGATCACGTGGTGGCTCGTGCACTACGCCAAGCCAGGAAAGTGGTGGCTGGTCTGAAGGCCGGGTTCGGTTGGGGGGGGGGAGAAGGCGATGGGAATGCTCTCCTAACCCTGAGTCTGTCAACCCGCAACTCATGTGTCCAAGGACAGGTCACAGCATCCTTTCTGACGACCGCTTCGGCATGTATTGTGGCTTCTCAAATCATTGATGCTTGAACATGCTCGCGGGTCACTCAATTTGCAACCCAACGGAGTCGTAGTACCTGCTACCAGTGCTAAAAAGAAAAACAAAGGGAAGAAGGCCCCAGCATAAAATAAGTAAAGCGGAACAGACTTTCTTATAGTGCAACCCAACAGGGTCACTGACACCCGCTTCTGCGTATGCGGCCACGCATTCGTAACCCCTCCCCTCCGTCAGAAGATGATGTCGACAAGCTACATATGTACTTTGCCCAATTTGCGAGAGACGAGTCATCTTGGCTCGAGATTTCTAGAATCGGACTTCGAAATTGCAGTTTGTAGATGGCGTCTACAAGGTTTTAGTACCTATGACGCGGTCCGTAACTAGTTGGATTCGTTCTTTATCCGGTCACAATACCTTTTAAAAAAAGAATAAAAGCTGAGGCGGTCCCTTCATACAGTCGTAAACGCCCAAAGACCCAGATTTCGATAATCACATAATACAATGACCCGTAACTAGTACTACCGCTTTTACAAGTAACTGGCCATGTCCGCTATGCCATGGTTACATGCCAGCCAACACTTATTAGTGTTGGCTAAGCAAAGCATGTATGTACGTAGAGTGAAGGTTCTGCTCAAGTATATGCTACCCAGGTACCCAGGTAGCCAATTGGATCACGTGACCCCCAAACAAGAGCACATTGTCCCTGCAGTTTATATGTATATTAAATGCTGTGCTACTTGGCCCTCCTTCTAGGTGGCGTACCCCCACTTCTTGATAATAATTTCAGCAGCCTGGACAAGTTGTTAGCAACAGTTCCTTCTTCGCAAGATGAATGTAGTGTATGAGAAACAAGACTCACCTTCTCACCAATTGCATATGCCGTTGTCGTCGTATGAGCAGCCGGTATCGTAGGGATGATGGAGCAATCAGCAACACGGAGACCAAAAATACCATACACGGCCAGACTGGAGTCAACAACACCTCCCCTCTCTCGCGGAAGCATAGCAGCTGTGCAACAGGGATGCATCAGAGACTGAATGACGGTATCCTTGACAAATTCAATCAGAGAATCGTGCTCAGTGACATGTGAACCTGGAGCCACCTCAACGGCATTGCGCTCCTTCCAAACGTCGGTGGAGTAGACCCGACGGAAGTAGTCAACGTAGGTAGCCATGATGTCGAGATCCACAGGGTTAGAACCCGTGGCGTAGTTGACGATTGGGGTAGCGTCGTGGTCGGAAGAGTTCAGGACGACGGAGCCGCGGCTCAGAGGCTTCAGGAGGAACGCAGTACGAGGGCCGCCGGTGGCGAACGGCATTTCGAGTACCGGGCGCTCGGGATGCTCTAGAGCCCTGGCAAGGACCTCGAGCTGGGCGAGATAGCCGTGCTGCACGGTCTCTGCGGCGGCTGGTGGTAGGTACTGAAGAGCAGAGCGGTCTCTGATCTGCGCTCGGATTCCGGCGACGATGCTCCCCCACTGGGGAGTCACATCCCGGAGGGATTGGTAGGCGGCGCTGTTGCCCATGGCGAGGGTATAAGGACCACGCGCGGGGCGCTCACGGAATTGAGCAACGGCCTCGGCGGCGAAGGTCTCGTTTGTATCGATGTCAGACTCATCGGGTGAAGGAGCATCGTGGTGGAAAACAATTGGCACGCCACAGTGATCTTGAAAGTTCTGGCCTACGCCGGGAAGATCCTCGACAACCTCGATCCCCTCCCGTTCGAGATACCCCGCGGAAGCAACACCACTTCGCTGGAGGATCTGAGGGGTGTGGATCGCACCGGCCGAGAGGATGACCTCCCCTTTCGGGCGGATGGTCCTCACACCGCCGCCGGACACGGGGCGGAACTCAACGGCGGGGACCTGCTCTCCCCTGTCGATGACCAGACGGGTGACCTTGTGCTCGACGAGGAGGTCGAGGTTGGGCAGGCACTCAGCGATGCGGGCGTAGTGCCCAGCGCCCGCATGGGAGCGTTGCACGTCTTGGGAGTTTTGCGCGGTGGGCACCCAGCAGAGGCCGTGCTTGTCACCGCCATCGCATGTCTTGGAGTGGGTAAGGCCAAACTCTTTGTATGCATCCCAGCCGATGCCTGAATGACGTGTAAGTTCCTGCCTTGGTGCGGACGATATGCTTGCCGGTACTTGTCTTCGATTGGCTTCACTTACGGTGTACAGGCCACTGGAAGGGTGGGAATGAGGCCTCGATCGAGTCACCGGTGTAGAAGGACGAATCCCAGGTATAGCTGTACTTTGCAACAAGATCGTCGCTTGGCTCGGTGAGGAAGAGAGACTAATATGTCGTCAACCACGTCTCTTAGATACCTTATGGCTTTATCTGGCAGACTCACCTTCTCGAAACTAGGGCCAAAGTGCTCCCAGTCCCAGCTGTCAGCGGCACCGTCAAATTGGGGGCTCCCAAGCCTCGCCCACTCGTCATAGTCGTACTTTGAACCACGGTCCAGGAACTGGCCGTTGACGGCGGATCCCCCTCCAACTGTCATACCAAGGATGACGGTGGCAGTACGGTTTTTGACGCTGGCGACAGGAGGCGAGCTAATTACGAGACGACTGGCACCGCCGCCATCCTCTGGCGGGTCGAAGAAACCAACGGTGCCTTCAATCTTACCGTACTCGATGACCAGGACGTTTTCTGTTTCAATCCGTGTTAGCAGACACCTCCGATCTGAATAGCTTCGATATCACAGCCGAGATAACCAACTAGCTCGCAACTCACTCTTTGGGAAAGCAGCCGAGACTCGATGAGCAACAGTCAAGCCTGCAGTGCCACCACCAATGACGACAAAGTCGTACTCCTCTCGAAGCTCGGTTACCTGTCTCCTTGCCAATGAATGGGCGCGACTGGAAAGAGCCTCCACCGCGCTAGAGATTATGGACGCCCCAATGGCGACGGCCTTCACAAGACGCATGTTCTCAAAGAACAGTGGGAAAGATATGGAGAACAGGAAGAAGAGAGCTTTGTAAAAATGCGATTACTCTTGTTGGGGACAGGGCATTCAATGTGAGGCTTCGGGTGTTCAACATATCGAAGTGGTTACGCCCTACAGCTGTCCGTCCGCTCGTCTAGTATGGTCAATAAAGATACTCGAGCATCTTCTTTGACTCTCAGCATACACTAGCCTGTTGTACCTTTATAGACACGCAGTTCTTTGATTGATAACGGTGTTCTTGGGAGTAAGCTGCCAAGGCTCCCGAGGTCCTTGACCCCTCATGTTTGCCCGTTGTGCTACCATTCTGTGACTATCATTCCTGTCTCAAATAACCCGCCAAGACGGAGATACAGAAGGACAATCAAGCCCAATACCAAGCCAGGCTACGACAATTGCAGGTAAGTAATACCCTATGTAAGTATTCGCTGCTCTTCCAAGCCATATAAACCCTTTTCTTATTCAAATACATATCATTTAGTCCCCCTTCTGAGTACAACGGTTACTAAAGGGGCCAGCATTTATATACCCAGCATTTCTAATTAATATACCCAGCTTTTCCTATTAGCATACTTAATATAAGAAATTAAGTATATATTATACTTATTTACCTTATATTAATAGCTGCTTAAACTCATGTTTAAGACTGACTATACATTAAGCTAAATATATAAAAAGCTTAATATAATTTATTAAGAAATAAGTTATATTAGGAAATAGGTTTATTTTAAAATCTTTAATAGTCTAATATATTTAAAGAATACTCTAATATCCTTAGTATTTATAAGATATAATTGTTCCTTGATTATACTAATTTTTACTTTTGATATTTTAATTTTTCTGAATTTGATAATATAATTAAGATAGTTATCCTTTTATACGTACTTATTATGTATCTCTAGTTTTATAAGTAGATTAGTATTTTATAGCTTCTAAAGCATCCTCTTAATATATTTTTTATAAGCTTTAAGGTTTAGTAAGAATATAAGAATATTATTACGGTATATAATAATAAAAATCTTAATATATTTATTAAGAATTAAGTTAATTTTCTTTTCTATATAACTAGTAAGAATATCTATAAAGCTTTAAAAGTTACTAAGGTAACTTGATATATAGTATATAACCCATATTATATAATATACTAAGGCAAGCTTTAGGATATAAAAGCTGCTAAAGTATTAACTATAGGTAAGAACTAAGTCCTTGCCTACTTATGCAAGAATCTTTATATAAAGATCTTATAGGCATTAGGGGATACTAAACTAAGTTTTGAACCGTATTAAATACTATTCTTAATTAGTATTATTTAGAAGAAGAACTGGCTGGGTATAATTACCTACTATATTCTTAATATATTAACCTTATTCCTTCTCTCCTTAGATAATGCTATTATGCTAAAGGTACACTTTAATAATCTTAAGGCTATTATTATATAAGAGAATAGGCTTAGAACTATGGTAATATATAAATAGAGATATTTATTCTTTAATATTAGCTATATAAAAGCTTGAAACCGTTTTATAAAACCTAAGTTAAGATGCTGATATAGATATTTTGAATATACTTACGTAAAAAGATTACATAAGTTGATTAGAAATACTAGGTATAATAATATAAAATAGTCTGCCCTAGAGAAAATCTAGAAGTTTTATTACTATTATTAATTATATAAATAAGACTTAAGATATTTTAAGTTCTTTATTAAAAATAAGATATACTTTAACTACTAGATTGTAATTAATATTATATAACTAGGTAATAATAATATTCTCTATATAATAGATATCGAGACTGACTTTTAAGCTAGGATATTTTTAAATTCATTCTTTATATAAAATATATAGAATACTCTCTATTAATACTAAATTTATATATACTTTAAGACCTTTAAACTAAATATTATATAACTTAAGAATAAACTTTAAATCTAAAGAGTTCTAAAATAATACAAAGATTTTAGGGATTTTATATAAAAATATATTAGTAAAAGCATATTAGGTAATTTAAAAAGTTATCTTAAATAAGGAAATTAGCTAAGTTATAAATAAGGAAATTATACTTCAAATAACTACTAAAGCCCTTAATAATACTACTAACCTAAATAGCATTATACTAATTCTCTTAATCTTTAAGGCATACCCCTAAATTAATTAGGATTTACCTTCTTCTATAGATATTACTTTTTATATAAAGATAATTTAAAAGGCAATACAAATACTCTATAAAATATATATAGAAGTAGAAATTAACTATATAATTAATACTAGAAATAATATAGATTTATATAAGATCCTTATACTTTTAATAAGTACTAAGTTAATAATTTAAAGGGAAAAGAAAGGTTAAACTAGATTATATAAACTAAAAGCTAAAAAAGGCTATAACTTAACTATTAATATAATTAATGAGCCTTAAATATTTTATATAATATAGGTTAAAACATATTACTAGGCAGCACCTTACTTAAAAACAATAAGAGGTAAAATTATTATATAATTAAAGCTAAATTAACCCTAAAAAAGAGGAAGACATTAAAAGAGCATTTTATAATCCTTTTATATATTCCTGAAATAAAAGGAGATACATAACTGTAATTTAGCTCTTAAGCTTTATATAAATAATACTATCAATATATTTAAAAAGCTATGTAAGGAATTATATTCTTTAGAACTTAATATAATTATAAATAAGAATATATCTACCTTTATATAATATAAACTTAAAAATGTATATAAAGGATTATTGTTGGCTGGGTCACGTATTGCAATACGATTGGGGGTT
Source organism: Stenocarpella maydis (assembly GCA_002270565.1). NCBI lineage: Eukaryota > Fungi > Ascomycota > Sordariomycetes > Diaporthales > Diaporthaceae > Stenocarpella > Stenocarpella maydis. Next base: position 98,616 of record NQMI01000158.1, read on the forward strand.
ATGGTTAAAATTCTCTCTCTCTCTAGGAGTAGTGGGTGTAGTGGGCGTAGCCCGCCAGCTATCTCGGGCTTATATAGAGGGTAGTGGTT